>OZ005657.1:139319097-139779097 GCA_963930645.1 Salticus scenicus
AAAATTAAAAATTTGAAAAACTTAAAAAAAAAAAATTTTTGTAAACTACTTACCTTGTTTTACTCACCTTTTTGTTTCCTACTTACCTTATTTGTTTTCACTCAACTTTTTTTTTGGTCTTGTTCTTGTTGATTATACTAAAATTACTTAACTTCTAAAATATTAACCAAGCTGAAAACGGTGGAGATGTGGCGCTGGTTATTGGGTTGGCGATTTGGTGAGGGTCTCACGGTAGTCTAGCCTTGGGAGCACACTGGGAGACTGGTGCCCTTGGTGAAGGTGAGACAACGGTGACTACTCGAACGAGAAACACCGGACTAACACGACTACCACATGTGATTCCCAATCTGGGTCGACGGTCTGGTAGCTGGTGAGTGGTTATGGGTGTCCCAGGGAGCGATTCTGAAAACCCTTTGCTTTCCGTCCGTTCAAGAAATGGGCTGACTTGTGGGACTAAGGAAACCCTCGACCCTTTTTATTTAATTTAATTATGGCGACAAACAACGGAAATTCGAATAATGCGTCTGGCTCGGGCCAAGCTATTAAAAATTCAAATGAGAAATCTTGGGCTGAAAGAATGGAAGAGTTTACTTCCACTCTTAACGAAAATAATGTATTTCTTAATTGCGAGGCAAGATTTTTTGTGGTAAAGAGAAATGAAGGAGATTTCTTTAAGACCTCTCCATTTCTGATTCAGAAATCATTGCAATCGATAATGGGTGATCCAAAGTCTGTTAAAAAACTTAGATCAGGTGAACTACTAATTAAGGTCGAAAATAACAAGCAAGCTAATAACTTAAAAAAATGTACCCACTTTGCCAATATACCAGTCACTGTAAGTATACATAAAACATTAAATGTCTGTCGTGGTGTGATTTCTGAACCAGATCTACAATATATTCCAGAAAGTGAAATACTCGATAATTTGAAAGACCAAAAAGTTATTGCAGTTAAACGAATTTCAATCTTCCGTGATAATAAGCCTCTTCCCACCAAACACATTATTTTGACAATAGACTCACCTAAACTTCCCCAATCAATCAAAGCTGGTTACCTTGAATGCCCTATAAGGCCATACATCCCTAACCCTCTAAGATGTTTTAATTGCCAACGTTTTGGCCACTCAAAGACCTCTTGTCGTGGTAAGCTAACATGTGCCCGTTGCAGTGCAATTGGCCATGA
This sequence comes from Salticus scenicus, assembly GCA_963930645.1. Classification (NCBI taxonomy): domain Eukaryota; kingdom Metazoa; phylum Arthropoda; class Arachnida; order Araneae; family Salticidae; genus Salticus; species Salticus scenicus. The sequence goes on from OZ005657.1 coordinate 139,320,280, forward strand.
CAGTGAAAATTGTGAAGCCCCTGCCTGTTGTGTTAATTGCAAAAAGGATCACCCATCTTACTCAAAATCATGTGAAAAATGGAAAACTGAAAAGGAGATACAAACCATTAAAACAAAACAAAACATATCATATCCCGAAGCGCGGAAAATTGTGGAATCAAGAACACCCATTGTTGGAAAGTCATATGCTGCCGCCATACTTACCAAAAAAACATATCAGTCTATCGCAATCCAAACTGACACTGTTCATGATACGAGCTCTCCAGTTGTAACTGCATTAAAGAATTCCCCAAGCTTACAATCCAATCCAAAACAGGCTTCTAACTCTTCACAGTCATCTTCATCCAAATCAAGAAACTTAAAGAAAATGCCACAAACTCCTAAAACCTTATTGTCTGAAAAAAGTCTTAACTCTATCTCTCTAAAACATTCAAATTCACCCTCTCGCCTCAATATCAAGAAAAAGAAACTAACAAAATTGCCCACTCCAACTACAAAGAAAAATAATAAAGTAAACGTTCCAAAACAAGATGATTTGATCAGCCTCCATCCTTCTGATGGAGAGGACGGAATGTCTACTGCATCAGAGGACAATGACGTGGATGTTATAATCTAAAAAAAAAAAAATAATGACCAATTTCATTTCATGGAATTGCCGGGGTTTTATTAATAAACGTGATGAAATCAGAGATATCATCTCTGATCATCGGCCTATATGCTTCGCTTTCCAAGAAACATACTTAAGACAACACGATAAAGTCAAAATTCGTGGCTATACCTGTTTCAGGAAAGATTTTACACAGTCTGACCGAGCTACAGGTGGGGTAGCCCTTCTGATTTCTAATAATGTACCACACTCCAATATACCTTTAAATACGAACATTCAAGCTGTTGCCATTCAATTACACTCTCATCTATGAATGACCATTTGCACTCTCTATCTTCCACCAAATGTATCCATAAACCAGCATGACCTCAATAGCCTTTTTTTTCAACTTCCAACTCCCTTCTTAATACTAGGAGATTTCAATGGACATAATTCGCTATGGGGAAGCCCTAATAATAACCCCCGTGGTCAAATCATTGAAAATATTATTACTGACAACTCCTTGTGTATCTTAAATAACGGGGACAATACTTACTTTCACGAGCCTTCTAGGACTTTCCATGCAATTGACCTTGCCATCTGCTCTCCCAATCTATATCCATATTTTAATTTTTTTGTGAGTAACGATCTACATAGTAGTGACCACTTTCCTTTATTTTTATCCTTTTATAATTTTAACGACCATCATCCTGGTAATCCACGTTTTATTTATGACAGGGCCAACTGGACCTCCTTTACTATGAAAGCTACTATTACGCAATCAATGATTGAGGGTGATATTGACAAAGCAGTTGCTGATGTCACTAACTGCATCATCAACTCTGCTAACATCTCAATTCCAAAATCGTCTGGTCGTCTTGCTAAATACCCAAAGCCTTGGTGGAATGATGAATGTAACATTGCAAAGAGAAAGCAACAAAAAGCATGGGGCATTTTTAGGCGTTACCCAACAACTACAAACTATATTGCATTCAAACAAGCGAAGGCCAGTGCACGGAGAATACGCAGGAAAGCTCAGAAGGATTCCTGGGATAATTACGTTTCAAGTATTACCTCCAATATTAGCAGCAAAAAATTGTGGCATCGTGTCAAGAAAGCAATGGGTATTTATACTAATCATAGCATCTCTTTTTTAAAAGAAAATGGCCAAACTATTATCAACCAAAAATATTGCAGATACCATTGGTAGAACATTATCTAACATCTCTAGTACAAATTCCTATTTTGAACCCTTTCTGTCTTTCAAACGTAATTCTGAACGCTCAACAATAAACTTCATGTCCCGCTCATCACCAAATTACAATACTTTATTTACAGGAAGAGAACTGAGAGACAGTTTAAAACGTTGTCATAACTCTGCTCCTGGGCCTGATGGAATTACTTACATTATGATCAACCATTTATCCAAAGCGTCCCTTAATAACCTGCTTCTTCTCTATAATAGAATCTGGACTGAGCATATATTTCCTTCTGCTTGGCACGATGCTATTGTTATTCCTTTTCCAAAGCCTGGCAAAGATGCTACCGATCCGAAAAATTATAGACCCATTGCTCTAATTAGCTGCCTATGTAAATTGCTTGAGAAAATGGTAAATACTAGACTGGTTTATATTCTTGAAAAGCATAATTTAATTTCCCCTTGGCAAAGTGGTTTTCGACGGGGCCGTTCTACGGTTGACAATATTTTATTATTGGAGACTCAGAAGCAATTGCAAGACGTAACCATTTGGTGTCAATTTTTTTTGATATGGAGAAGGCCTATGACAAGACATGGCGCCATGGCATTTTAAAAGACCTTTTTAATTTGAACTTTCGGGGGAATCTTCCTATATTTATTGAGAATTTTTTGAGAGTCAGACGCTTCCAAGTTCGTATTGGTTCAGTTTTTTCAAATTTTTACTTTCAGGAAGAAGGTGTCCCTCAAGGCAGTGTCCTGAGTGTCACACTTTTCTCTTTAAAAATCAATAATATCCTAGAACAACTACCACAAAGTGTCCATGGTAGTCTTTATGTTCACGACCTGCAAATCTCTTGCCAGGGAAATGACATGCGCTTCATTGAACGCCAACTACAACTTGCTGTAAAAAACATAATAAAATGGACTAATAAGAATGGTTTTACTGTTTCTATTGACAAAACACAGTGTGTGCACTTTTGTCGCAAACGGGGTCTCCATCCTGATCCACAGATTTTTATAAATGACAGACCTATTTTGGTTGTTGACTCTGCCCGCTTTTTGGGTGTAATTTTTGACAAAAAACTTAATTTTAAGCCACATATATCATATTTAAGGACGAAATGTGACAAAACTTTAAACATTTTAAAAGTACTCTCGAACACATCTTGGGGTGCAGATCGCAATTCTTTACTTAAAATCTACCGTTCTGTTATTCGCTCAAAGCTAGATTATGCCTGTTAAATTTATGGGTCAGCTCCTTTTTCTTATCTGAAAAAGATTGACACAGTGCATCACAGTGCTCTTAGGATTTGCTCAGGGGCTTTTCGAACTTCTCCAATTCTCAGTTTATATGCAGACTGTGTAGAGCCATCCCTCACTAATATTAGACAACAGCTATCTTTGCAACTATACTATCGAATTCTTTCACATCCTAATCATCCGCTTCATCCTCATATCCGTAGTAATAATGACAACCTCTTTTTTAATCGTCCATCATGCATCCCACATTTTGGTCTCAGAATAAAAAACTATCTTACAAGCATTTCCCATCTTCCCACCAAAGTTCGTCCTAGAGATCTTTTAAATATGACGCCTTGGAATTTCCAAGTTATTTCCTGCATTTATCCTTTTAAAGGTTTTGACAAGGCTAACACAGATGCTTCCATCTTTAAGACCCTTTTCACAGCACATCGTAACAACTATATGGATTATACAGAAATTTTTACTGATGGCTCTAAGACTGTTGATAAGGTTGGTTGTGGTGTCGTTTCTGATAACATTACTTTAAGCTATGAACTTCCTAACTCTTATTCTATTTTCTCTGCAGAGTTTTTTGCTATTGAGGTTGCCCTTAACTATATTTCATCTCATTCCAATCGAAAATTCATAATCTATACTGACTCAAAGAGTGTTCTTGATTCTCTTTCATCCAGCTCTTGTAACCTCTCTTTTATCTCAATTTTAAAAACTTATAACGACCTTTTAAAAAAGGGATTTGACATTTTGTTTTGCTGGGTTCCCCGTCATGTTGGCATTAAGGGAAATGAGGCAGTGGACAAAGCCGCAAGGCAGGCGTCTATTATCCTAAATTGTCCTGTACCATACGATGACATTAAGCACACACTTAGAAGCACTTTTAAAACTATTTGGCAACGGGAGTGGCATAATCAACATAATAATAAATTACGAGAAATAAAACCTCAAATTGCAATCTGGCCTACCCTTATCACTCGAAAATCTGATGTTATAATTACTCGTCTTAGAATAGGGCATTCAAGGATTACACATAAATATTTACTACTTAGGGAAGAGGATCCTGATTGTCCGAAGTGTCATTTCTCTGTGCTGACTATTCGCCATTTGCTCACCGACTGCCCTTGTCTTCGTCATCTTTACAGACATCACTTTAATTCATCCTCACCAAACCTGACGAGCCTTTTAGGTATTACTCCTCATCATCAATTGACAAATTTTTTAAAAAATGCTGGTTTTTATTATGACCTTTAATTTTAGTATTTACACTCTTTTTTACATTTTACATCTGTTTTTATTATCTACCTTTCATTATATTTTACATCTGTTTTTATTATCTACACTTTCATTATATTTTACATCTGCTTTTATTATCTACACTGTTTTTTATGTTTTTTGTTTTTCCCTTTTAGCTGTTCTTTAGACAATCTGGATGGGTGAACCCATCCAGAAGCTGCTTCTTGTTTTTTTAATTAATTGTTTGGTGCAGCATATCCCACTGCGGATTTTGCGCCAACCAACCAACCAACTACAAATAAAAATAATAAAGTAAACGTTCCAAAACAAGATGATACTATCAGCCTCTATCCTTCTGATGGGGAGGACGGAATGTCTACTGCATCAGAGGACAATGACGTGGATGTTATAATCTAAAAAATAAAAATAAAAATGACAAATTTCATTTCATGGAATTGCCGAGGTTTTATTAATAAACGTGATGAAATCAGAGATATCATCTCTGATCATCGACCTATCTGCTTCGCTTTCCAAGAAACATACTTAAGACAACACGATAAAGTCAAAATTCGTGGCTATACATGTTTCAGGAAAGATTTTACACAGTCTGACCGAGCTACAGGTGGGGTAGCCCTTCTGATTTCTAATAATGTACCACACTCCAATATACCATTAAATACGAACATTCAAGCTGTTGCCATTCAGGTACACTCTCATCTATCAATGACCATTTGCACTCTCTATCTTCCACCAAATGCATCCATAAACCAGCATGACCTCAATAGCCTTATTTCGCAGCTTCCTACTCCCTTCCTAATGTTTGGAGATTTCAATGGACATAATTTGCTGTGGGGAAGCCCTAATAATAACCCCCGTGGTCAAATCATTGAAAATATTATTTCTGACAATTCTTTGTGTATCTTAAATAATGGGGACAATACTTACTTTCTCGAACCTTCTAGGACTTTCCATGCCATTGACCTTGCCATCTGCTCTCCCAAACTATATCCATATTTTAATTTTTTTGTGAGTAACGATCTACATAGTAGTGACCACTTTCCTTTATTTTTATCTTTTTATAATTTTAATGAACGTCATCCGGGTAATCCACATTATATATATGACAAGGCCAACTGGACTGCTTTCACTATCAATGCAACTATAACCCATGATATGATTGAAGGTGATATCAACAAAGCAATCACTGATGTCACTAATTGTATAATAAATGCAGCTAATCTTACTATTCCAAAATCTTCTGGGCGTCTCCATAAACATTCAAAGCCATGGTGGAATGATGAATGCAATATTGCAAAAAGACAGCAACAAAAAGCATGGGGAATTTTTAGGAGGTACCCAACTACTGCTAATTATATTGCATTCAAAAAAGCAAGGGCAGCCGCACGGAGAAATCGCAGAAAATCCCAAAAGGATTCCTGGATTAAATATGTGTCCAGCATTACCTCCAATATAAGCAGCAAACAGCTTTGGCATCGCGTAAAAAAAGCAATGGGAATTTACTCTAATCATAGTATTTCTTTTTTGAAGGATAATGGCCAAACGATCACTTCAATAAAAAATATTGCAGATACCATTGGTAGAATTTTATCTAATGTCTCTAGTTCGAACTCCTACAGTGAGCCTTTTCTATCTTATAAATACAATTCTGAACGCTCAAATATAAATTTTAGGTCCAGCTCATCACACGATTACAATAGCCCATTTACTAAAAATGAATTAAACAATAGTTTGAAACATAGTCATAACTCTGCCCCTGGTGCTGATGGCATTACTTACCTCATGATCAAACACTTTCGATACAGTCTCTTAAAAATCTCCTTCATCTTTATAATAGAATCTGGACCGAAAAAACCTTTCCTATTGCTTGGCATGATGCTATTATCATTCCTTTTCCTAAGCCCGGCAAAGATGCAACCGATCCAAAAAACTACAGGCCAATTGCTTTGACTAGCTGCTTATGTAAACTGCTCGAGAAAATGGTAAATACTAGGCTGATTTATATTCTTGAAAAGAAAATGTTAATATCCCCATGGCAAAGTGGTTTTAATCGTGGCCGCTCTACTATTGACAATGTTTTACTTCTAGAGACAAATATTCGGAAAGCTAATGTTAGACGTAACCATTTGGTGTCAATCTTTTTTGATATGGAAAAGGCATATGACAGGACATGGCGCCATGGCATTTTGAAGGATCTATTTAATTTGGACTTTCGTGGTAACCTTCCCATTTTTATTAAAAATTTTTTGAGAGTCAGACGCTTCCAAGTTCGAATTGGTTCAGTTTATTCAGACTTTTACTTTCAGGACGAAGGTGTACCTCAAGGTAGTGTCTTGAGTGTTACACTCTTCTCATTAAAAATCAATGATATTTTAAAACAACTTCCACAAACTGTTCACGGCTGTCTATACGTTGACGACCTGCAGATTTCTTGTCAGGGAAATGATATGCGCTTCATTGAACGACAGTTACAACTTGCTGTTAAAAACATTCTTAAATGGACTAATAAAAATGGTTTTACTTTCTCCAGCGACAAAACACAGTGTGTGCATTTTTGCCGCAAACGTGGTCTTCATCCTGATCCACAAATCTTTATTAATGACATACCTATTTCGGTAATTGACTCTGCCCGTTTTTTGGGTGTAATTTTTGACAAAAAACTCAATTTTTAAGACCATATTTCTTATTTAAGGACGAAATGTGGAAAAACTTTAAATATTTTAAAAGTACTTGTAAACACATCTTGGGGTGCTGATCGCATTTCTTTACTAAAAATCTACCGCTCCTTAATACGATCAAAATTAGACTATGCCTGTGAAATTTATGGGTCTGCTCCAAACTCTTACCTTAAAAAACTTGACACAGTTCATCACAGTGCGCTCAGGATCTGCTCAGGGGCCTTTCGAACTTCTCCAGTCGTCAGTTTATATGCTGACTGCGTAGAGCCTTCCCTTACTAATATTAGACAGCAGTTATCTTTACAACTGTACCATAGGATACTTTCTCATCCTAATCATCCAATTCATCCTCATATCAATAACAGTAATGAAAATCTCTTTTTAAACCGTCCATCTTGCATCCCACATTTTGGTCTCAGAATCAAAAATAATCTTGCCGGCATCCCTCATCTTCATTCCCAAATTCGTCCTAGTGGGTTTTTAAATATGACTCCATGGAACTTCCAGGGTATTTCATGTCTTCATCCTTTCAAAGGTTTTGACAAAGGTAACACTGATGCCTCTATCTTTCAGACCCTCTACAAAGCTCATCGGAGCAATTATAAAGACTATACCGAAATTTTTACTGACGGTTCTAAAACAAGCAATAGGGTTGGTTGTGCGATTATCTCTGACAATACTACTCTAAGCTATGAACTTCCAAACGCTTTTTCTATTTTCTCTGCAGAGTTTTTAGCTATTGAGGTTGCCCTTAATTTTATTTCATCTCATCCAAATCGTAAATTCATTATATATACAGACTCAAAGAGTGTTCTTGATTCTCTTTCATTTACCTCTTGTAATCCATCTTTCACTTCAATTTTAAAAACTTACCACGACCTTCTGAAAAAGGGATTTGACATCTTGTTTTGCTGGGTTCCTGGTCATGTTGGCATCAAGGGCAATGAAGCAGCAGACAAAGCCGCAAGGCAGGCTTCTATTATATTAAACTGTCCTATACCTTATGATGACATCAAGCACACACTAAAAAGTATTTTCAGAAATAATTGGCAAATGGAGTGGAATAATCAGCAAAATAATAAATTACTTGAAATAAAACCTCAAATTGCAGTCTGACCTACACTTAGTCCTAGAAAACATGATGTCATAATTACTCGTTTAAGAATTGGGCATTCAAGGATCACGCATAAATACTTACTACTTGGGCAACAGGAACCTGACTGTCCGAAATGTCATTTCTGTGTGCTTACCATTCGCCATCTGCTCACTGACTGACCTTGTCTTCGTCATCTGTATAGGTATTATTTTAATTCATCTTCACCCAATCTGACAAGCCTTTTAGGTGGAAATCCTCATCATCAGTTGACAAATTTTTTAAAGGAGGCTGGGTTTTACTTCGACATCTGATTTTATTGTTTACAGTGTTCATCCTATTTTACATCTGTTTTTTATTGTATACTGTTTTTATTATTTTTGATTTTATCTTGTATGTAGTTTTACTTCTTTTTTCTACTGTGTTTTCTTAATGACTTTCTGGATGGGTAAACCCATCCAGAGGCTCCTTTCTTCTTTTACCTTTTTGTTTGGCGCATCATGTCCTATTTTGGACCTTGCGCCAGAAAAAGTCATTCAACCAACCAACCAACCAACCAGAGATTTTAATAAACAACAGGCCAATTTCAGTTGTTGACACTGCTCGCTTTCTGGGTGTTATTTTTGACAGAAAACTGAACTTTTTGCCACATATTTTACACTTGAGAACTAAAAGTGACAAAGCACTTAATATTTTAAAAGTGCTTTCTAATACTTCTTCGCTCCAAACTTGATTATGCATGTCAGGTTTATGGTTCAGCCCCTCACTCCTATATTAAAAGACTTGACACAACACATCACTGTGCACTCAGAATTTGCTCAGGTGCTTTCCGCACGACTCCAGTCCTTAGTTTATATGCTGACTGTGTGGAACCTTCTCTCTCTGACATCAGACAAAGACTTTCGTGTGAATTGTACTTTCGCATCCTTTCACATCCTAATCATCCACTTCATTCACTTTTAAATAGTAACGATCATAATCTTTATGTGAATCGCCCATCTTGCATCCCACATTTCGCTCTTAGAATTAAGAGCTTTCTTGCTGGCACCTCTCACATTCATACCAAACTTCGTCCTCGGTCACTTTTAAACATGACGCCTTGGAATTTCCAAGTTATTTCTTGTCTTCATCCATTTAAGGGATTTGACAAATCTAACACAGATGCTTCCATTTTTCAAGCACTTTTCTCTTCTCATCGTTCTGAGTATAAGGACTATGTCGAGATTTTTACTGACGGCTCCAAGACAACTAATAAAGTCGGTTGTGGTATCATCATCGATAACACTACATTTAGCTATCAACTCCCTAATTCATTTTTCATTTTCTCTGCAGAGTTTTTTGCACTTGAGGTTGCTCTTAACATTATTTCATCTCATCGGAGGAGGAAATTCATTATCTATACCGACTCGAAGAGTGTTCTTGACTCTCTCTCTTCTAACTCTTGTAACCTGTCCTTCATTTCAATTCTCAAAACTTACAACGACCTTCTTAAAAAGGGATTCAACATTTTGTTTTGCTGGGTTCCTGGCCATGTTGACATTAAAGGCAATGAAGCAGCAGACAAAGCCGCAAGGCAGGCTTCTCTACTTTTAAACTGTCCTGTACCTTACGATGACATGAAGCACACACTTGAAAGCTATTTTAAAAATATTTGGCAAAGGGAGTGGAATAACCAAAACAATAACAAATTGCAAGAAATAAAACCTGAAATTTCAATCTGGCCAACACTCAACCCTAGAAAATATGTCATTATTACTAGACTAAGAAGTGGGCATTCAAGACTCGCACATAAATACTTATTGCTTGGAGAACAACAACCTGATTGTCCAAAATGTCATTTTAGTGCACTAACCATTCGCCATATTCTCACCGACTGCCCTTGCCTTCATCATTTGTATCGACATTATTTTAATTCATCTTCACCCAATTTGACAAGCCTTTTAGGTGCAAATTCTCATCATCACGTGACAAATTTTTTGAAAGAGGCTGGTTTTTATTTCGACATTTGATTTTATTCTTTACAATGTTCATCCCATTTTATATCTGTTTTTACTTTGAGATCTGATTTTATTGTTTACAAATTCATCGTATTTTACATCTGTTTTTTATTGTATACACTGTTTTTATTATATTTAATTTTATCTTGTATCTTGTTTTGTTTCTTTTTTCTCCTGTGACTTTTTAATGACTTTCTGGATGGGTAAACCCATCCAGAATCCCCATAAATTAATTTATTTTGCCATGCACAAATATTTTGACACAAAGGACAACCAATAAATATTTAAGCCCTTTTTATCGTAGTCCTCCCTAAAAGTTTTGTTCTAGAGTCAGCACTATTTTTTTTAAAGGTATACACTGTCTACCAATAAGTATTTGGACACTTTCGAATTTAGACATTTTTTCAAATATCTAGAAAAGTTCTTTAAGAATCATCTTGAAACTTTTACAATATAAAGAACATGTTATACCGCATATTTTTCAGCAAAAGTTGTGTCCTTAAAAGGAAAAGGGGACCAGTAAAAAATTAAACAAAAATCAAAATGTTTTGGATTGCCCTGTAAAAAGTAATACCTTAAATGCGTTTTTGCTGTAGCATGGGATTAAGAAAATTATTCTCATTATCTGTATAAAATTTTATGAGGCTACCACATATATTCATGGAGATATAACGGTTTCTTTAAAAAATTGCAAGAAGAATTTCCACTTTTTTAATTATAACACGTAGGGTATTAGACCTAGTGCAAAGCCATTTTTAGGAAATATGGGATATTAAATTAGACACAGCATACAGTAATCAGAATGCAAAAATGTTAAAGACCTTACGAAATACAAGCACTTTTACTAAAAAATTTTTAACTACGCATGCGCAAGCTTTATAAAAATTCCATTTGCATAATTTAATAGCCAAAGGTATTGAGCAACTTATATTAGAACCTCAAACAAATATCATGTAAATTGAAAACATTGCGAAAGATAGAATGAACAGAATTTTTCTCGAAAAAAATTAAAGGTGTTAGGTGGGTTTATCAATATTTATTTACAATCAGCGAAAACACTGTATTGCCATTGGGTATTGATTGAATCAAAATAAAAAGTGTGAGTAAAACCCCTTATAGTTTAGTTTTTATTTTGAGAGAACTGAAATTCTGGTCATTCTATCTCTCGTAAAGTTTTGAATTTACATGATATTTGTTTGGGATTTTCATGTAAGTTGCTCAATACCTTTAGCTATTAAATTATGCAAATAATTTTTTTATAAAGCTTGTGCATGCGTAGTTAAAAATTATTTTGTAAAAGTGCTCGTATTTCGTAAGATATTTAACATTTTTGCATTCTGATTGCGGTATGCTGTGTCTAATTTAATATGCCAGATTTCCTAAAAATAGCTTTGCTCTGGATCTAATATCCTACGTGTTATAATTTAAAAAGTGGAAATTATTTTTGCAATTTTTTAAAGAAACAGTTATATCTCCATGAATGTATGTGGCAGCCTCATAAAATTTTTTTATACAGATAATGAGAAAAATCTTAATCACATGCTACAGTCAAAACGCATTAAAAACATTACTTTTTACAGGGTGATCCAAAACATTTTGATTTTTGTTTAATTTTTTTTTTTACTGGTCCCCTTTTCCTTTCCAGGGCACAACTCTTGCTGCAAATATGAGGTATAACATGCTCTTTACACTATCAAAGTTTCAAGATGATTCCTTAAGAACTTTTCTAGATATTTAACAAAGTGTCTAAATTCGAAAGTGCCCAAATACTTATTGGTAGATAGTGTACAAGTAACCAAAGGAGTGATACCCCCAGGGGGGTACCTTCTTTAGGTATTCAGGGGGAGTCACGCACCCCGGGCCCGAGTGATCTTTCCTTCTCTCTTTTTTTTTTTTTTTTTTGTCCTTCTACCTTTCTTTTAATTTTTATTTATTTATTTATTTATTTATTTTATTTTATTATTATTTATTTTTTTTATTTTTTTTTTTTGTCCTTGTATTTTTGGTTTTTACTGCCAATAAGCTCTTGGTACTTGTTCTTGTTTTTTGTTCTTGAAAAAAAAAAAAAAAAAATTGGAAAAAAAAAAAATTTGAAAAACTTACAAAAAAATAAAACAACTTACCTTGTTTTACTCACCTTTTTCGTTTCTACTTACCCTGTTTGTTTTTACTCACATTTATTTTCTGGTTTTGTTCTTGTTGGTTATACTAAAAATACTTAATTTCTAATACATTAACCAAGCTGAGATCGGTGTAGATGTGGCGCTGGTTATTGGGTTGGCGATTTGGTGAGGGTCTCACGGTAGTCTAGCCTTGGGAGCACACTGGGAGACTGGTGCCCTTGGTGAAGGTGAGACAACGGTGACTACTCGAACGAGAAACACCGGACTAACACGACTACCACATGTGATTCCCAATCTGGGTCGACGGTCTGGTAGCTGGTGAGTGGTTATGGGTGTCCCAGGGAGCGATTCTGAAAACCCTTTGCTTTTCCGTCTGTTCAAGAAACGGGCTGACTTGTGGGACTAAGGAAACCCTCGACCCTTTTTATTTAATCTAATTATGGTGACAACTAAAGGTAATCCGAATAATGCGTCTGGCTCGGGCCAAGCTATTAAATGCTCAAATGCTAATTCATGGGCGGAAAGAATGGAAGAATTTTCTTCGACGATTAGTGAGAATAATATTTTTGTGGATGGTTCTGATGCACGTTTTTTTGTTATCAAAAGGACTGAGGGAGACTTTTCAAAGACTTCCCCGTTCTTAATCCAGAAAGCGATACAATCAATTGCAGGTGAACCGAAATCTATCAAGAAACTTCGCACTGGGGAGCTATTAATTGAAGTTTTAAATCATAAGCAAGGGAAAAATTTAAGACTCTGTACACAACTTTGCAATATTCCAGTTACTACAACCTTACACCGAACACTAAACACTAGCCGTGGAGTAATATCTGAAGCCTATTTGCAATATGTCCCCGATTCTGAAATTCTAGAAAATCTTAAAGAACAGAAAGTAATTGCAGTCCGTCGTATATCTATTTACCGTGACAATAAACAGATACCTACTAAACACTTAATACTGACCTTTGATTCACCTACTCTCCCACGCTCAATTAAAGCAGGTTATCTAGAATGTAAAATCAGACCATACATCCCAAACCCTTTACGTTGTTTCAATTGTCAACGCTTTGGCCACTCCAAAACCGCCTGCCGTGGAAATCTCACATGTGCTCGCTGCAGTGCAGTGGGCCATGATAGTCAAAACTGTGAAGAACCAGTCTGCTGCATAAATTGTAAAAAAGACCATCCAGCATACTCTAAATCCTGTGAGAAGTGGAAAAGTGAAAAAGAGATTCAGACTATAAGAACAAAAGAAAACATTTCATATTATGATGCTAAAAAAATTGTTGAATCGAGAACACCTATTATTGGAAAATCATATGCTGCTGCTACTTCCACCAAAAAAACTTCTAGAACAATAGCTACACAAACCGCCTCTCTAAACAATACCAGCTCTCCGGTTGAAACTGTTTTAAGTAATTCTCCAAAAATGCAACCTAAGCCTATTCAGGCTTCAAATTCCACACAGTCTTCTAATACTACTCCAATGGAAACAGTTCAGATCAATTCCTCAAATCTACAAACCAAACCAAGTCAGACATCTACCTCCACACAGTCTTCTTTATCTAAACCAACAAATTCTAAAAAATCTCCACCAGTACCAAAAACTGTTCTGTCTGACAGGGGACATTCCTCAGTCTCCCTAAAAAATGCTAATTCACCCTTGCGTCCCCATATCATTAAGAAAAAGAGAATTGCTAAATTGCCCACTCCAATTACAAACAAAACAAAAAAAATAAATCTTACTAAACAACAGGACTTAATAAGCCTTCATCCTTCTGATGGGGAAGGTATGTCTACCGCATCAGAGGATAATGACGTGGATGTTTTAATCTAAAACAAAAAAATCATAATGACTAATTTCATTTCATGGAATTGCCGAGGTTTTACAAATAAACGAGATGAAATCAGAGAGATAATTTCTGATCATCGACCCATTTGCTTTGCCTTTCAAGAGACCTACTTAAGACAAAATGATAATGTAAAAATTCGTGGCTATAATTGTTTTAGAAAAGACTTCATTCATTCTGACAGGGCTACAGGTGGTGTAGCTCTTCTTATTTCTAATAATGTACCTCACAGTAATATTTCTTTAAATACTAATATCCAAGCTGTAGCAGTCCAGGTCCATATTCACATGCTTGTCACTGTTTGCAATATCTATGTACCCCCAAATATGACTCTCAGCCCTCATGATCTCAATAACCTTGTTTTGCAGTTGCCAACTCCTTTTGTCTTTCTTGGTGACTTTAATGGGCACAATCCACTTTGGGGTAGTCCCGACACTAATCATCGTGGTCAGGTTATTGAGGATTTTGTCACAGATAATAGTTTATGTATTCTAATTAATGGTGACAACACATACTTTCATGAACCTTCCAGAACATTCCATGCAATAGACCTAGCCATTTGTTCACCCACTCTGTATCCATATTTTAATTTCTTCATAAGTAACAATCTACATAATAGTGATCATTTTCCTCTATTTTTATCATTTTATAATTTTAATGTACATCCACCTGGAAACCCGCATTATGTTTATGACAGGGCCGATTGGTCTGCCTTCACTACTAATGCTGTAATTACGCATAACATGATTGGAGGTGATATTAACAAGGCTGTTACTGATGTGACTAATTGTATCATAAACTCTGCTAACATTTCTATTCCAAAATCTTCTGGCTGCCACAATAAACACTCAAAGCCCTGGTGGAATGAAGAATGTAATGCTGCAAAAAGAAAGCAACAAAAAGCGTGGGGGATTTTTAGGCGGTACCCAACCACTGCCAACTACATTGCATTCAAGAAAGAAAGAGCAAAAGCTCGAAGAATCCGCAGAAAATCACAAAAAGAGTCCTGGGTTAAATATGTTTCCAGCATTACCTCCAATATAAGCAGCAAACAACTTTGGCATCGTGTCAAAAAAGCAATGGGAATTTATTCTAATCAAAGTATTTCCTTTTTAAATTATAATGGCCAAACTATAACTTCAACTAAAAATATAGCAAACACCATAGGTAGAACATTATCTGACATATCCAGCTCTAATTCCTACTCCGAACCTTTTTTGTCATATAAACATAATTCTGAACATTCAACAGTTAATTTTCACTCCCGTTCTTCACCAGAGTACAATAGTCCTTTTACTGAAAATGAGTTAAAGAACAGTT
Source organism: Salticus scenicus (assembly GCA_963930645.1). Lineage (NCBI taxonomy): Eukaryota > Metazoa > Arthropoda > Arachnida > Araneae > Salticidae > Salticus > Salticus scenicus. Next base: position 139,335,633 of record OZ005657.1, read on the forward strand.
TAAAAAATTGCCGTAACTCTGCTCCTGGACCCGATGGTGTTACTTATATTATGATTAAACATTTATCAAAACTGTCACTTGAAAATCTCCTCCATCTTTACAATAGGATCTGGACTGAAAATATTTTCCCTGTTGCTTGGCACGATGCTATTGTTATTCCTTTTTCTAAACCAGGTAAAGATGCTACTGACCCAAAGAATTACAGGCCCATTGCTCTTACAAGCTGTCTATGTAAACTACTAGAAAAAATGGTAAATACTAGATTGGTTTTTATTCTTGAAAAAAATAATTTGATTTCTCCATGGCAAAGTGTTTTCCGACGAGGCCGTTCTACGGTTGACAATATTTTATTATTAGAGACAAATATCCGCAAAGCTAATGTGAGACGTAACCATTTGGTGTCAATTTTTTTCGATATAGAAAAAGCTTATGACAAGACATGGCGATATTGTATTTTAAAAGATCTTTTTAATTTGGACTTTAGAGGAAATCTCCCCATTTTCATACAAAATTTTTTAAGAGTCAGACGCTTCCAAATTCGTATAGGATCAGTTTATTCAGATTTTTATTTTCAAGAGGAAGGTGTGCCTCAAGGCAGTGTTTTGAGCGTTACACTTTTTTCTTTAAAAATAAACAATATTCTTAAACAATTGCCTCCAAGTGTCCATGGGAGTTTATATGTAGACGACCAGCAAATTTTTTGCCAGGGAAATGACATGCGTTTCATAGAACGTCAATTACAGCTTGCTATAAAAAACATAATTAATTGGACAAATAAAAATGGTTTTAAATTTTCTACTGACAAAACACAATGTGTGCATTTTTGTCGTAAACGAGGTCTTCATCCTGATCCAGAGATTTTAATAAACAACAGGCCAATTTCAGTTGTTGACACTGCTCGATTTTTGGGTGTTATTTTCGACAGAAAACTGAACTTTATGCCACATATTTTGCACTTGAGAACTAAATGTGACAGAGCACTTAATATTTTAAAAGTGCTTGCTAACACTTCTTGGGGAGCAGACCGCCCAACTTTACTCAAAATTTATCGTGCTACTATTCGCTCCAAACTTGATTATGCATGTCAGGTTTATGGTTCAGCCCCTCACTCTTATATTAGAAAACTTGACACAACACATCATAGTGCACTCAGAATTTGCTCAGGTGCTTTCCGCACGACTCCAGTTCTTAGTTTATATGGAGACTGTGTGGAGCCTTCTCTCACTGATATTAGACAAAGACTTTCACTTGAATTGTACTATCGCATCCTTTCTCATCCTAATCATCCACTTCATTCTCATTTAAATAGTAACGATCATAATCTTTATGTGAATCGCCCATCTTGCATCCCTCATTTTGCTGTTAGAATTAAGAACTTTCTTGCTGGCACCTCTCATATTCATACCAAAGTCCGTTCTCGATCTCTTATAAGCATGACACCTTGGAACTTCCAGGTTATTTCTTGTCTTAATCCGTTTAGTGGATTTGACAAATCTAATACAGATGCTTCTATTTTTCATGCCCTTTACACCTCTCATCGCTCTCATTATAAGAACTATGTCGAAATATTTACTGACGGCTCCAAGACTAGTAATAAAGTCGGCTGTGGTGTTGTCATTGGTAACACCACTTATAGCTATCAACTCCCTAACTCGTTCTCCATCTTCTCTGCAGAGTTTTTTGCCGTTGAGGTTGCTCTTAACATTATTTCATCTCATCAAAGTAGAAATTTCATAATTTACACAGACTCGAAGAGTGTTCTCGGCTCACTTTCATCTATTTCTTGCAACCCATCTTTTATCTCGATTCTGAAAACTTATAACAACCTTAAGAAAAAGGGATTCGACATTTTATTCTGTTGGGTACCTGGACATGTAGGCATCAAAGGCAATGAAGCAGCAGACAAAGCCGCAAGGCAGGCATCAATTTTCTTAAACAGCCCTGTTCCTTATGATGACGTTAAGCATACACTTAGAAACTATCTCAGAAATATATGGCAAAGGGAATGGAACACTCAAAACAATAACAAATTGCAAGAAATTAAACCTCAGATTGCCATTTGGCGTACCCTCAGTCCTAGAAAATATGATGTTATCGTAACTCGTCTGAGAATTGGCCATTCCAGACTAACTCATAAATACTTACTACTTGGGCAGCAGCAGCCTACTTGTCCCAACTGCCACTATGATATACTTACCATTCGCCATGTACTCACAGATTGCCCTTGCCTAAGACATTTATATAGGAGATATTTTAATTCATCATCACCATGTCTGACAAACCTTTTGGGTATCAATCCACATCATAATTTGACAAATTTTTTAAAAGATGCTGGATTTTATCACTACATATGATTTTATATTTTACACTGTTCATCTTTTTAATATATACACTGTGATTTTATTTTTTACGCTGTTCATCTTATTATACACACTGTTCATATAATTTTACTTCTGTTTTTATCATATACACTGTACATAACTTTTTACATCATTTTATTTTATACATTATGTATGTTGTTCTCTTTTACTTTTTTAAATGTCTTTTATATTTTATTATTTTACCTATTGTTTAACTTTTATTGTGTTGTTTACTGACCATCTGGATGGGTAAAACCCATCCAGAAGCTAGTCTTTATTTTTATACCTTTGTTTGGCGCAGTATGTCCCATTGTGGACATTGCGCCACTAAACGGACACCAACCAACCAACCAACCAAAGGAGTGATAATGCTTTACAGACAATATTAATAAAATAAAATAAATGAATACTTGGCTTGTTGATTAAATTGAGAAAAGCTATTTTTATTTATTGAATAGCTGCATTATCAAAACACAATTCAAAACTGTTGTACAATACAATAACTAGATTTTAAAACTTATTTACACACCATAAATATCAAGCCAGCACAACTGGTTTCGAAAGGACGAAGCCTTTCTTCATCAGGTGCAAAAGAACGCGTGCTACTGCCTTGGAGGCAAAAGCAAGACTGAAAGCAGGGCAAAATTCAGCGGGGGGGAGGAGCAACACAAAAAACCAATAGGAAGCATCATGCAGAACCAATCAGAGAGGAACACACATACACACACACAAAAAAGGAGGGAGGGAGGAATAATCAATTAAATTTTTTGTTTTATTTATTTAATTAATATTATACTAATAAGTAAATTTAATAAAATTCATTATTTTTTTAATTACAATTATTTTATTATAACTTATTATGTTAAAAAAATAATGAAGGAAATTATTTAATCGAATCAAACAAATTTTTCCAGGGTGTAGACAGCAAAGAGGAATCAGATTTTTCATTGACAATTTTATCACGATTAAGGTAAATAGCTAAATTTTCCAAAAAATCCAGTTCGGAAACGCATTTGGCATGAAAGATAATTTTGGCACTCTTCAAATCAAAACTATGATCAAATTCCCAACTATGCTTCGCAATAGAAGATTTAGAAATTTCTTGATTAACAACATCCCGCGAATGTTCACGTAAACGGCATTCAAGATTTCTTTTAGTTTGACCAATATAAGATAAATCCCAATTATTACAAGGGACATTATAGATACCCTACATTTGAAACTCGGGAACAGGAACAGGGGATTTAGTTGAAGGGAATTGGAATTTATTGACAGATTTAAAAATAACATGAAAATTGAAACGTTTCAAAACTTTGGCTAATTTAAAACATAAGGGGGGATAAAAAGGCAAGACAACAAGATTATCAGGTTTAATTTTATCCTCAATGGAAAGAGTAGAATTATAAGTTGGCCTACAAATTCTTTGATTTCAATGTCAGAATAATGAAATTCGCGTAACTTTTTTTCTAAACAATTAAGCGCACCTTCAGTGGGGACATTAGTAAATAAAGACTTCACATCAAGAGATAACATTGAGCAATTTACAGGATTCAGATTATTTAACTTCATAACAAAATCATAAGAATTTTTTATAGTATGACTATTAGTGCTGCATAAAGGAGAAAAAATAGAAGCTAAAAATTTAGATAGGGGATACGTAGCAGTACCAATATTCGAAATAATAGATCTGAGGGGAACTTTTTTTTATGAACTTAAGGTAAAGCATAAAAACGAGCACAAATTGCTGAAGAAGGGGAAACCGAGAACCGAGAATTTGGTATTGTCATGAAAAACAATGGAATGATCAACAGCTTTTTGGAAAGAGTTTAGAAGAGATTTAGTTTGGTCTTTTTTAACACGTTAATCGCCATGTCAGTCATATGTGTCTGACGCATTTTTAACTAGGAAATAACCCTAAAAGGAATATTATATACGCCGAGTAATTATTAACACGTTAATCGCCATGTCAGTCATATGTGCCTGACGCATTTTTAATTAAATTGTCTAATAAAGTTACCATGGCCCATGTGAAAATTTTTCTGATATTATCGTGGCGATTAACGTGTTAATTTCAATATAAGTTCCTTCAGTTAAAAGAGAATTAAATTTATCAATATAATCAGTTTTGTCCATGAGAACAATCTGGCCACCTTTATCTGCTTTAGTAATGACAAGATTTAAGTTTCTTAAGAGCAACACTTTCAAATTTAGAAAGATTAGATTTATAATTGGAAATATTGGAAGAAATGCAATCAGCAAAAATATGGAACAGAGATTCTTGTTGAGAGGTAGATATTTTACTATATTTTAAAGAAGCCTCAATGGGAGCAATTAATTTAGAAATTGAAGGTTTACAAGATTGTGAAAAATTTAAACCGTGTTCTAACACTTTATTTTGTTGGGCAGTTAAGTTATGTGAAGACAGATTAACAATTAATTTTCTTCAAGAACTTTGTTAATTTCACAAGAGGTTTTTACAGAAAACTTAGAATCTAAATTACGTTGATGAGCAGAATTAAGTGAATGTAAGGATAAATAATTATCATTTTCCGAAACAGCAAAATCTTTAAAGTTTTTACCAAGGAAGAGATGAAGCTCATAAAACTCTTTCTCAATTTTGGCAATACGTTGACGAAAATCTTGAATACAATCATTTAAGAGAATAAATTTGGAGCGAAATAAGGCTTTAGATACTCTACCAGTTACAAGAACAGAACACTGCAATTTAATAAAATTAGGAATAACCTTGTTATATTTACATTTTTGAAGAAATCTCAGATGGCTAAGAAATTTTATTCGTTTACGTCTAAGTTTAGAAAATCCGTTGAAATGGGAGTTAAACATGGTAACACAAAAAATGTTAAAATAGTTACAATAAATACAAAACAATATAATAAAACTACAAATTGATAAAAAAGTAAAATCATGCAAAAATAAATGACAAATTAACAAAAAAAAAAATTGTAAAAGCATGCAAAATGTAAATAAAATAGAATTATTTGGAACACAGGATCGTGATGAAACTAGAGAAAGCCAGAATGAGGTTAATCACCAAAACACAATTTAAAACTGGTGTACAATACAATAACTAGATTTTAAAACTTCTTTTTCCACACCATAAATTTCAAGTCAGCACAACAGGTTTCGAAAGGACGAAGCCTTTCTTCATCAGGTGCAAAAGAACACGTGGCTTGGAGGCAAAAGCAAGACAAAGCAGGGCAAAATCCAGAGGGCAAGGAGCAGAACAAACAACCAATAGGAAGCATCATGCAGGACCAATCAGAGAGGAATACACACACACAAAAAAAAAAGGAGGGAGGGAAGGAATAATCAATTAAATTTTTTGTTTTATTTATTTATTTAATTAATATTATACTAATAAGTAAATAAATAAAACAAAAAATCATCTATTTTAATTCTTTGCAATTATTAATAAAAATGCTAAGATGAATTAATGGCCAAAGGGATATTTATAGAGTGTTTTCTTGTCTTACAGCTCTTATATGTGGAGATAAATTTTCATAGTTAACCAGTAATTTAAATATCATACAATGTAATAGAATAATTTAAATTAGATTTTAATACATGAAAGTGTAGAGATAAGAATTAACTCTTTCGGTTTATTTTAAATACTGGAAACATGAATTTTCACCCTATAAAACTACAGAGTTACATATGTCTATGCATTTTTTTCATAAATAAATTGCAAAAAATTTAGACTGTTGAGGAAATTTTTGTAAAAAAAAAAAATAAAGTTTATTTCCTGTTATTACATTCTGAAAGAAGAGTAAATCGTTTAAATGACATATCTTTATAAATAAAAATGTAAAATTTATTCTTTATACATAATTTATAACTACATCTACATTTCAAAAATTTATTTGAATAGTAATTTTATTTTTTGGTTTGCAGCAATTGTAAATTTCTCAGATGTAAATTTAACTTACATATTGCAATAATACTCAAACTTCTGTGTTTTTTAACCCGATCAGGCTATCGCTTTTTTCGGCACTTTGTCAAATTATCATGGGTCTTCTATTCATAACTTTTGAACAAATTGAGATATTTGAAAAATTCAGATTGCATAATAAAATTTAAAAATGGTATTTTTACAGAAAAAATCATGGACACGATGAATAGGTATTTCTTCTATATGGATTCTTAGGTTTGAGACAAAAGAAAAATGGCTCGGGTCTCCAACGACCCACGATAACTTGATCGGGTTAATACTACGCAAAACATTTTTTTAACATCCATTTTTATCACTGGCCTTTCCCCAAGGGGGGGGGGGGGCTCTTTAGTAAATTAAACTTTCCAAACTTTGATTTCATTGTCTGATTTTATTAATTTTACACGTGAGCTCATTAAAAAATCAATACAGCATATTATACTCTAGGGAGGGAAGATACTAGATTTATGATCAGATTTCCAGATCCCATAAAATTTCAAATTAAAAAAATTGATGTGCAGTAAATAACATAAGATCTATATCTGATAGAAAAACATGGAAAATAATGAGTGAATTCACATTTGTTATTTTAGGTTAAATTTTTTTATACTAATCAATGGATTTCATTAATCGCACTGATATAAATTATAGATGTATGTAATACATATTTTTAATCTTCACACATACATTCCCCGAATATATTAAGAATAATTAATTTAATACACTTACTTGTTTCAAGTTTATTCAGAAGCTCGTGTTCAACAGGAGGATGATTAAAATATTGGCAGACGCCGTTTGTCACAATTTCCTTGGCTGTAACCGCGTAAATCTACATTGAACATTCTTATGATTATACCGTAAGATGATGAAGATTTGCTGAAGAAGAAAGTTGAAAAAATATAAATTTGCTACCGTTTCTTCCGTTTAAACCAACCATACCCAGCCTCATGTATCATGATTTAACAGGGAGCAGCCCCCGCTCATCGCTATAAGAGCCATGTTGAGTGATTAAATGGCGAGACAAAGGGGACTACTCCAAGATTTATTGAATAAATAAATAAAAAATACAAAGTTTCGCCAGGCTTGTATCCCAAGACCGACAAAGGTCGGTTAAAATAATAATTGAGAGAAAAGTTATTGGTTTGAATTGATTCTGGTCAATAAAGTTAATTGAGTTAATGAGGTAAACAGCTGAAACACATTAAGATAAGTTCTGTGGTGCAATCACCTGTTGCCGGTCGTTCGCGACAAGGGACAACAGGTTACTGATCATTGAATCCATTTTACAGCAGAGCATGTGCATGATACTCTTGTAAACGTTGCTCTTGAGGAAAATTACTATTGCACAAACACGTTTTCGGCATGTCACCCAGAAATTGCCAAAGAGATCTTTTAAAAGGCACAATTCAGGATTTGTGCCTCTGAATGATATCGCTGTATAATCGGTGCCTTGTATTTCGTTGCAGCGTGAAGCTTCTTTCTTTTATCACAGGCAAAATAGTCTGTGTGCCTCTCATATTATATCTGTAGAAGGCACAACACGCTAGAGATCTGCACGGGCCGGCCCTCGGGTCGAATTTTTGGATTTGCTCTCGGGCCGGGCCAGGCTGGGCCTGAATAAAATTTTCTCCGTGCCGTGTCGGCCCGAATCTTTTTCTGGTTTCCTCGTTAATCAACGAAAGAGGAAAATGATAAAACATTTTTTCGGTCGTTTATTTTACGTAATTTTACATGCTTGTATGTCACATAATGTTCTATTTCGTTAAAAAAGTGTCTGTAACGTCAATTTAATTGTCTATCAGTCTGTCTGTGCGAAATTGGATTTTTCGCAAATATTTTTAGCATGCCTCGAAATTATTATATTTTATTTAAAATAATATTAGATCGTTTCCTATTCAAAGTAGTATGCATGTCACTACCAGTTTGCGTACATGTACATAACAAAAGAAATTGGATACATTACTGTGTATAAGGGTTTGTTTCTTATGATCTGTTGAGTTTAGGTGGTATAAAAGCTATAAAAAACTTTCCGCTGTATCTTTTTCTCTAAGGCTCCTTTGCCTTTTCTCCAGTGGACGAAAGTAGCATCATTTTTATCATGGGCAAAAGCAACTTTTCTATTGAATATGGTTGGTTTAACATTAAAGTTTTGTTTACCGGAGCACATGAAAGATCCTTATACATTATGGTATATAAAAGAAAATGGTTGAAAGTGCATTTTCAGTAGTATTAACCATTTTAAATACCTTCCTATATTGTTTGATGAATGTTAATATTTTCGATTTGACTTTCTGTTTGTCTTTGTGCCTTGTCTATAATAATGAATTTCTGTTTATATATAATTGTCTTGTAAAATTTCAGCAGTTTTCTTAAAGAACGTACTATTGTTTCGTTATATAAAACCTCTGCAAAACACATGCTAAAAATCTTTTTTATAAAAAGCTTTTTTTTGTTGTTGTTATTTTGAATCGGGCCGGGTCGGGTCGGGCCTGATTATCGTTTTTTGTCCGGGCCGGGCCATAAACCGTTAAAAAATAAACGTGCCGGGCCTCGAAATTCCGGCCCGTGCAGACCTTTACAACACGCTTGTGCCTCATATATAAGAGACACAGTTTTAAGAGTTACACAATAACCGCAAAGTCAGATAAAAAAAAAAATAACACCACCAATTTCCACTAAGGCCCGAGTCGAGTACTAAATTAAGTTGTAATTGAGACCAGGCGTAAGAATATAGTGGTATATGTAGAATATAAACATTAACCCGATCAGGTTATCGCTTTTTTCGACACCTTGTCAGTTTATCATGGGTCTTCTATTCATAACTTTTGATCAAATTGAGATATTTGAAAAATTCAGATTGCATAATAAAATTTAAAAATGGTATTTTTACGGAAAAAATCATGGACACGATGGATATGTATTTCTTCTATATATGGATTCTTAGGTTTGAGACAAAAGAAAAATGTCTCGGGTCTCCAACGACCCACGATAACTTGATCGGGTTAATATATATATATATATAGAATAATATCATGATATATGTATTCATTATTAATCATACTAAATTTTTGAGCATAATCGTATTTATATATCCTCAAGACAAAATCTATGTTCAGGCACTGTTACATGTCTGAACTAGGTAATTTAACTGTGTTTTATCTGTAAAATATATAGAAAATTTCAGGAAGTTAACTTGCATAATTTAACAATATAGAATTTAAATATGATCTTGTAACTATCGTTGAAATGAAAAATTTCAGATTTATTTTCCCTCATTTTTCCACGCGGGTAATAAATACACGGAAAATTAATATACTGAATCGGTACGAATAATGACACTACTGTTTCTGAAAAAAAAAATCATGCAGTACGCATTGATTAGTAACACTTTCCAACTGTACGCAATTGTTGTATCGAATAACTATTAATATTCTTTGCCTACGTTATCGCACAACAGACAGAAGGACTAAAAAACATAGTGATAGACTAATTGATTTTAAAATTACTCTTGAGCATTTTGGAAGGTGTTAAAAAGGCTTAAAGCAAAAGAAAATGTAGCCGTTAGATTATAATTACAGCTTTTAAACTCTCTGAATATTTTACTGTAACCCTGTAATTTTGATAGTTAATCATAAAATATTCTATACAAAACAATATTTTAGAAGATTAATAATACATGTCAATGTTTTTAAGATTTTTGTAGTAGAAAGTTTTTTAAATATAACTTTTAAAAAATTCTGTCCTAAAACGTAATACATTGGCTTTTGTTTATTGTTGTTATTGTCCCCCCTGTAAACAAACTAGTTGTACAGGACCTATCAATGACATTTTAAATAGGGAACATGAGTGTATCATTTTAAAAAAATTCTCAAAATATTCACGGATGATAGGAGCCGGAGACAAACAGATAGAAATTTAGACAATCGGTCAGACAGATGCACAAATTGAAATCATATTCCCACTAAAATTATAAGAAAGTGTTAAAACGCTCATGTAAACAAAAGTGCAATTCCAGCAAATTTTTATTAACACCTCCTTAATGTAACTGATTTTTTTTGTGTGGCCCTGTAAATCTAATGCTAACCATACAATATTACATAGAAGGCACACTCTTTCGTGCATACGAATAATGTATTTCAATTGCATTAAGCTTTGTGGAAGATAAAATTATTAAAATTTGTTTTATAAAAATAACTCTCATACAACACAATACTTTGGAGTACTTTCAAGTGCCCCTGTACATAAACCAGTTAGAAATGTACTCTATTTTACATAGGAAACATCCGATAGGGATTTAAATAACATATTAAAATTTCAAAGTTTCTATATATTAAAGGTATTAAAATATGATTTATAGAAACTCCTCTCATAGAACACAATGCTTTCGAATACTTTTGAGTGCGCCTGTACACAAACCAGAAGAGATATCCATTCCATTTTCAATAGGGAACATCCGATAGTGAACTTCAATAAAATATATCGATTTAAAGAAATTCCATAAATATTTATGGGAATTAGAGCGCAGAAAAACAGAGACAGACGGACAGAAGAACAGTCAGACATATACACAAATTGAAATTATATTCACACTAAAAAAATGATAGAAAGTGTCAAAAACGCTTAATGAAAACGAAAGAACAATTCTAGCAATTTTTTACTAATAGCTCTTAATATAACTGAATATTTTTGTGTCACCCTGTAAATCTAATGGTAACCATGCTATATTCTACGCAAACATTCTTTTGTGCATATAAATAACATATTTCAATTTCCTAAAACTTAGTGGAAAGTAAAGTTATTAAAATTTTATTTATAGAAATATCTCACAAAGAACGCAATGCTTTGGAGTACTTTTGAGTGTCCCTGTATATACTCTAGTGGTGGTATGTAATCTATTTTATATAGGAAACATCCAATAGTGAACTTGAATAACATATTTCAATTTCATGAAGATGTTGCACAGTATAGGTATGAAAATATGGTTTATAGAAATACCTCTCATAGAACACAATTCTTTGAAATATTTTCGGGTGTCCCTGTACACAAACCAGTAGAGGTATAAACTAGATTTTCCATAGGAAACATCCGATAGTGAACTTGAATAACATATGAGTTTGAAAAAAGTCCTTAAATATTTACGGGAGTTTGAGCGCAGACAGACGGACAGATACACAAATTGATATCATATTCACATTTTAAAAAATGTTAGGTAGTGTTAGAAATGCTTAATGTAAACGAAAGTAGAATTCTAGCAAATTTTTAATAATAGCTCTTAAGATAACAGAATATTTTTGTGTCACCCTGTAAATTTAATGCTAATCATGCTACATTCTATGTAAATTATTCTTTTATGCATATAAATAACATATTTCAATTTCCTAAAACTTCGTGGAAAGTAAAGTTATTAAAATTTCATTTATAGAAATCTCTCTCATAGAACGCAATGCTTTAGAATACTTTTGAGTGTCCTTGTATATAAAACAGAGTTGGTATAAAATCCAATAGTTATTGAATAACATATTTCAATTTCATTAAGATATGTGTACAGTAAAGGTATGAAAATACGATTTATAGAAATACCTCTCATGGAACACAATGCTTTGAACTACTTTCGGGTGTCCCTGTATACAAACCAGTAAAGGTATAAACTCCATTTTCAAAAGGGAACATCCGATAGTGAACTTGAATAACATATGTCAGTTTCAAGAAATTCGACAAATATTTACGGGAGTTAGAGCGCAGGCAGACGGACGGACAGACAGACAGACAAACCCAAGTCATAAACACTTTTCAACCTTGTTGGAAAGTGTTAAAAATACCACAGATAGAAATATGAATTAATTTAAACTGTTTAAAAGTGTTGCCAACATTTTATTCTCAAAATACAAAATACCCGTTTTATCTGTAACATTCAGAAGAAAACTTAACTTCATATTTATCTTATTTTATTTGCAAATTTCTTTTAAATTACTGAAATGTTAACAAACTGAAATTTAAAACTGACATACTTGAATAAATAAAGAGTTGAATTTGCAAAAGAATACCGCATAAAAATTTATTAACTTATTGAAAAATGTTGTCCTAAATATGTAAATACATAAGGATGCATATAAAATTCATTCATTAATTTTTTTTTAATTGTATTGAATATTTAATATTTTACCGATTTTCAGACACGTATTGAAAACTCATAATTTTTAGCTTTAAATAGTTCAGAAGTAAACATAAAAATAACTATATATATACAAGCCGTTATTTATTCAATTAAGGTAACAAGTAAAAGACTATAATTCTAAAAGTTTATATAAATAAATATTAAAAAATATTATTTTTCGAAAACAAGACGTTTAGACATTGATATCGCGACATTAAATGAAACCTATCGTAATATACTCTTCTACATCTTACGGTTAAGAGATTTGTTTTTACTCTATTTAATAAACTTCTTTTGTTATGAAACAAGAAAAAGGTATTCTGTGATATTTCTATTACTGCATTACAGATCTTACAGCAGCAGAGATATGTTGTAAGAATGAGATTACTCCTTAATATGTTGATTTTTACTGACAAAGATTTTTGTATTCTTTCATCATAAATGTATTCTATATAAAGACTAGGATTGCATGAAGTACTTATATTGTATAAATATTTCTTATGTTTTTATAAGACTACATATTACTATTGGAAAAAAAAATATTAAATTGAATTTTACATTAATATGAAATTTTATAATTCATACTAGCTGTGAATACCCGCTTCGCTGGGTCATTTTTAATAGCACAGTTATTTGTTATTAATAATCCATCAATACTTACTTGACAATTTGTTATATAAAAGACACATTTTTTTTTTAATTGATTAATTTATTGATTTTTTTTTTGTTTATACATAAATTATACATAAATATCTTATGACTAAGTATACATTAATATCTTAAATTATCTTAAATCAATTTATATACTAAACATTTCTACTGAAATACATTCTTATACACTACGTTTACTGTTTTGTGTTCTGGTGCATAAACAAATAAATTATCTTTCTGTCCCACGCGTGAAAAAGCTACATAGAGTTGGCCATGTGAAAAACAGGATTCTTTTAAATTAACCCCACAAAATCGGAACGTCTGACCTTGGGCCTTATTGATAGTTATACTATAAGCTAATCTTAGTGGAAATTGTAATCTTTTAAAACAAAATGGTAAGTCATTCGCAATTAATGGAATTCTTGGTATAAAAACCAAGTTTCCTTTTTCTTTGCCAGTTAGAATTTCTGCCTCAATGATGTTGTTCAAAATTTGTTTTACACATAATCTTGTACCATTGCATAATTTTGGCGCATTAAGATTTCGCATTAATATGACTGGTGATCCAACTTTTAGCTTCAATTCATGAGAAGGCATACCAGGTGGCTCTAATGAATTTAAGAACTCTATCGGAAGGTTCAAATTTTCATCTTGATTCGTCATTGAATCTATTGATTTATAGATTTTTTCCTCTCCCGGTATCATATCCTGTACTCTTTCATTTATTTGTTTTACTACACTATTTTTTGTAGCCAAAAATTCCTCGTTCATACAACCATGTTTTATTCAAGTAATTTTGTTCTATTGATGGATAAATTTTTTCTATAAGTTGTTCTTCGGTATTTACTACATGACACAACTCTTCTGATAAAATTATTTTACCAGACTGTAGATCTAGTGGGTAGGTGCCATTTCCAATTTTCAGAAGATTGTCGGCAAACTCTTGTGCTTTTGGATCTCCAGTTATTAGTGCTCGCATATTTTCGGTTAGTGATAACTTTTCAACATTATTCCAAAAAATTGATCGTTTTAAACACGCATTTATTTCGTCAGCTGGTGTTGATTTTGGTATAACTGGTAATGTTTGTCGGAAATCTCCAGATAGTAGCAATAAAACTCCGCCCATTAGTTTTGTATTCTTCCGAAGATCTTGTAGTGTTCTATCCAGTGCTTCAAGTGAATTTCGATGAGCCATTGTGCACTCATCCCATATTATAATTTTGCACCGTATTAAAATTTGGCCACGTACAGAAGATTTTGTGACATTACAGACTGGGAATTCTTGATCAGCTACATTTAATGGCAAATTAAATGCAGAATGGGCTGTTTTTCTACCTTCCATTGATGTCGCGGCGATTCCAGAAGATGCCAATGCTAATGCGATTTCATTTTTTACTCTGATTGTAGCTAGGATTAAATTGATAAGGAAAGTTTTGCCTGTACCTCCTGGTGCATCTAAAAAGATAATCCCTCCTGTACTTGTGTCAATACGACTTATTATTGTGTTGTATACTATTCGTTGAGTTTGTGTTAATTTTGGTTTATTTTCATTGATATAACGTTGCAATTCTTCTACGTTATAATTAAGTTCTTTTGTTAATTCTGAATTAAACACGCTTGATCCGCCTCTTTCAGGAGATTGCACCCCAAGAGCAACTAAATTTTGATTGCACATTGCGAAACATCGATCTTCTAAAATTATTAAAGCTTCATTATAAATATTATCGTTGAAACCAATATTCATATCTTGATTGTCTCTACGCACTCTTGCTAGAATATCATCACTCATACTATCACGATATTTCATCCATAGTCTACTCGGATTTGAAGGATTACATGTTGTTATAATTATAGCAAAGAGTTCACGTAATTGATTTGCTGTTGCTGTTTCTGCAGCCTCTTTCATTGCCTGTTCCCATTGATTGTCATTTTCTAATAAGCCACGACGCTGACAGGCTTCACGATATGTCTCGCAAATGTAACCATCTACCGTTCGAAGATCTTTAAAGGAAGTTGGTCCACGTACTTCATGGAGTAGTAAACGTAAATAAAAAGCACTCAGCATTTTTTGGATGTACCGTATATACTCGACCGATAGCATTATCTTTAAATACACCCTCAAATCCTTCAACCGGAACTCCTCTCTTTCGTCGATTAAATACTCTTCGTGATGAGTCCCACGTGTAATAACTGGGAATATCTCCATAAAAAAGAGTCTTAGCAAAGGGATCATTGAGACACAATTCGAAAAATGCCGTCAAGGTTGTATTAACAGGTTGGTTTGCAACTTTTTGTGCTGTTTGATTAGTAAAATATACTCGTTGTCCATTTTCAAGGTGAACTTCTAAGTGAAAAACAGCTGGATCTCTGTCATGAATCGAAAACCCTAATATACGCCAAACTGCTTCGTTACTATTTATATACCGTCCCATTTGATATCTTAAAATTTCATCGTTTCGATTTTCATCAGTAATTCCAAAAACAGCCATATCGCTTCCTTTGTTAATATATTTACACACATACTTAATTGACTTGACAGAACTGCAATATTCTACATTAATATGAGCATCAAACATTTTTGATAATAAAGGATTATAAGGGACAACCCATCGATTATCAATTTCAATTTCTTCGAGTCGTACTCTGATTTTTGCTGTAAATCCTCCTTCACTCGGTGGTCGACGTCGATATTTCGGGTATGCATCATCTCCTGTTTGCGTCTCACTCAAAAATGATCTTGGATATCGTTTTGAACATTTATTATCTTTCATACAGGGTGATTGCACATTAAGCGCTCCGCAAGGCCCATGTATCATGTCTTTCACGATTATTCTATACAGAACAGGATCTTCATCCGGATTTGGAAATTCTGCTTTGATAACGTCATCGATCTGATTTGAGTGAATTTTTTCTTTCAGCCAAATTAAATTGTGTGAGTGTGGCAATCCTCTTTTTTGCCACTCAATGGAGAACATCCAACTGATAACATTTCCAAAAATAGAACTCTTCACAATAGTATTAATAAATTTTACTTGTTTCTGTTTAAACACGCGCGCAATTATATCATGTCTGTCATGTGGCTTTTGTCCATACTGTAATTCATCTTGAATTTCTTTCCATGAAGAATTACACGTAAACGTTATAAATAAATCAGGACGACCATATTTCCTTACATACGTCATTGCGTCTTGTGCATATTCAAGCATATGCCTAGGGCTACCAGTGAACGTAGAGGGCAAAATTACTAATCGTCCCAAATTTTCTATATCTCCATCATTGGCTACTGCATCCCGTAAATGAATATATTCATCCGATCGTAATTTATTTTGATTTTGGCGGATAAATAACAGTCTCTCTGCTTCAATTTTTGCTTGCATATCAACAATAAACTGTAAAAACAACTGCCGACAGTTGAGTATATGATTGTATTTATTTTCTCTCTCCATTATCCGATATGCATAAAATTCCTTAGAAGAAACTTTTTTGTTTGTTGGTCTATTTGTTTCTGGATTAATATGATAAATATTAAAATGGTAACCATCTTCACCGTGACAAAATATTAATGGATACTGCAAGGCGTCATACATGTGATGAGTTTCAGCGATACGTTCCAACTTATTACTTCTTCGTTGTACCACAATGTCTCTATAGCTACTTTCACTGTCCACCATGACTTGGGAAAGACAATAATGATCCAATTTCATGATATACTTGTCCCTGTATTTTAAACACTGGATTGAATCCTGGTTCTTCGATTACTGCAGTTGCTCCAAATGAAGTCATTTGAAAGCATGCATTGTAACGCCTAATATTTTTTAAAAATTCTTTAGAATTATGTGTTTCTCCTTTCATAAATTCTAGGAATTCCAGTGGCAGAGATTTCAAGTCTGGTAATTTAATTTTACCATTCGAACAGCATGTACTCGGTGTTTCTCCTTTGAATTTTTTAGCTTTACAAAATTTACAAACTACATTCATTTTACCGATTACTACACTTGGATGTTGATTATAATTTCCAGTGGGATTATAATAAAACGCTTTATACGTTTTTCACGAATAGCATTTACGGTTGTTCCTGACGCTTGAGCTTCCATTTGATCATTTAGTCGAAGGTTACGCATTTTTATTGTATTTTGTATTCTTCTAGCATCTGTCTGTTCATTTGTTAATCTTTTTCTGATTTTATCTGTCTCTCTAGAATCATTAAACTGCTCTTCAGTCTGGTTATTTCGCCTGAGATAATAATTTTCCCGAAGTAATGATAGACGCTGTTCTCTTTCTTCTGTGGTTTCATTTCTTCGCGACATCTTTTGCCTCTTCGATACAATTCGAGAACGCGAGAATACGCTCTTACGTTTTGGCATCGTTAGTGATATTTTTCACACTGCACTAAAAAAGAACACTAAACTTAATAAGATTTAATTCTTCACTGTAAAAATTATTACTCACTGTTATTTACAATCACACTACTTATAAGTTTTCTTTTGTTACGCAATTCTTGTAAAAAATCGACTAAAGCACGGGCTTGACTTTTCGTCTTATATAGTCGCGAAAATTATCCCCACTAATTACTAAATTTTCTGGATTGTTCTACAAATTTCAACTTTTGAATTTTTTAGAAAATTTGAAAAGTATTGAGAATGATCCAGAATAATTTCGACCAATTAAAATATTGACATACATTTTAGAGATTTCCAGAAATTTCTAAAATATTTTTGATCGTCTAAAACATTAGTATATACTTAGGAGCTTTTCCGATCATTTTAGAATATTCTAGATCATTCCAGAGCTTTCTTAATCATTCTAGAATGTTCTAGATCAATTTAGAATTTTCTAGAACATTCTTGGTTGGCTCAAATTTTAAGACTTTCTAGATCATTCCAGAAATTTCTAGAACGATCCAGATCATTTCCGATCAATAAAAATATTTTTGATCGTCTACAACATTTGTATATACTTTAGAGCTTTTTTGATCATTTTAGAATGTTCTCGATCATTCTAGAACTTTCTTGATCATTCTAGAATGTTCTAGATCAATTTAAAATTTTCTAGAACATTCTTAGTTGGCTCAAATTTTAAGACTTTCTAGATCATTCCAGAAATTTCTAGAACGATCCAGATCATTTCCGACCAATGATAATCACACATTTTTAGAGTTCACATCTTTCAACCCCTGTATCTGCAACACCCTTAGAGGTATCGACTTGCAACCACCATAGTGCACGATGGGAGCCTTGTACCTATTGCTACATACAAACACTATTCGTCTACGATATGTAGTTTTAGCTGCAAAGTGAAATATAGGGACACACACCTCAATTTTTATATATATATACAGATTTAAAGAAAGTTTATCTTAAATTTAAATCGTATAATTTAAGTACTCAAACCTAACGAATTTATAAAAAACTAATAAATTCTACTTAAATATCTCTTAACTCTAAAACACTAGCGTGTTGATATCTGCCGCTATCACTAGAGTCATGTAAAATTAGTTTTATTTGCTTATATTACATTGTTGTTTTTAAGTACGTTTAATTATTTGCTGTTTTATCTAATATTATTAACTTTTCATTAACTGGATGATTATTTGTAGTTAAAAATAAATTTGTAAATTATAAAAATGTATATCAATGAAGGACACACGTAAAATTTTCGTACACTAGTGTTGTTAGTATGCATTTTTTTTATTCGCTTAAGCTTATAAATTTGATCCTCAATAATATTTAGAAATTTTATAATTTTAAAAATTTACCTACAAATTATTATTCTGCAGAATTTTTTTTGCGATTCAATATTTATTAGCATACAAGTCAATAAATGGCGTATATATATATATATATATATACATACACACACATTTTCTTTACTTTAATGCTAAGTCTGGATTTTTCCCGATCCACTCCTCGTCAAAAGATAGAGATAAAAAGCCAGCTTCCTACATTGAGATCCAGTGATGACACAGAACACATGATTTGATTATCCAGTCACATTAAAAATTGGTATTTTCCCATCCTGGCATTGAGGCGCCCGTCTCAGTCACCCTGCGCGAGTAACAAATCGGTTAACGGTTAAAAAATCGAAATATTACCGATATTGTATCTTTTTTCCGACATGGTTTATGGGCCGCGGTAGCCCGGTCGGTAGAGCGCCGGCCTCGTAATTGGAAGATTGTGGGTTCGGTACTCGAGCCGGACAAAGACCGTCGTGTACACTAATGGTGGCTGGTGCACGTAAAATCTATCGTAGGCGCAATGTCCTCCATGTTCCCATCAAAAATTATACCTCTGGGGGTGACCGAAGCGGGAGAGACATCCCTTCCGTGGAGGATCAAAATTGCTATGACATGTCACCGGACTATCTCTAGGGGTGAATCCCAGACCGTCGCCAATTCCCCATCTGCGCAGCACTAGTGCGACGTAAAACCCAACCAACCAACCGACACGGTTTAGTTCATTGCTTCTATAACTGAAGATTTTCTTGGCTTGCTGCCAATCCTAGCGTCCATCTTTGATTTTGGTGATTTTCTATATCGTACTGAGCACAGACTAAGGAAATTGCCTAGACCTGGCAAGACGACTATCTGGTATGGGGAAAAAGTGAAGTAACTGAGGTGCTTCTACTAATATGGCTGCTCAGATACAGTTGAGACTTCCCTTTTAGAACTGTCTTGCTTAGTATTAGGTATGCTATGTATTAGGTACTAATGGTCATGAACAAATGATAAATATTTCGTTTGATAACCTTTATAGTATTAAGACTAAAGTTTAATATATAAGCGAATGAAGTTTTATTTCGTTTTTAATTCGTAACTTTTAAATGAATTTTAAAGAAATTTCTTTTAAATAACTCTGATTATATTGTAAATTTATGGATGAACACGCTGATTGAAGAACTTTTTAACTAAGTAGTACATGTATTTTATAAGTAACTATAAATGCTTTATTTGCTAATAATTGTAAATTTGTACGTTTAACAGCAATTTCTTTTTTTTTATTTCCTTTTCCACAATTAAATCTAGTCTTCAATTTAGGTAAAACAGTACGCAAACGCTTTTTGTATAACATTATATTAAATACATGTAAATTATTTATGGTGTTGAAACTTGAAATTTTTAATTATCATGTATATACATATATTTTGCCACAAACTTACAGAAGTATAAAATTTTATATCAGTATATTAAAGAAGTACACCATCAAAAATTGTTCTCTCAGATACATTAAACTTTATTTTTTTTGTTTTGTTACATTTTATTGCTCTAGGTAAAAAAAAAAAAAAAAAAAAAAAAAAGAGCAGGAAAAAGTTTTTTTTTTTTTTTTTTTTTTTTTTTTCCCCGCCACTGATTAACTACTTGTTAAAATATTTCTAAAAGTCTATCATTCTTAAAAAAAAAAAAAAAAAAAAAAAAAAAAAAAAAAAAAAAAAATCCCTGAAATGTAATACTGTGTTGCACAATAAAAGATTTAAAGATTTTTATCTTCACTTTCTTGAATTACAAAAATTGAATGTTGTTGCAGAAAATTAGTAAAACTAATGTCATGTATAATTGGTATAACATTTCTGCTTAAAAGCTGATGCATGCTGTAAACTTAAGTTATGGAAGAACAATATTAATATCGTTTCCAAGATATCACTTCAGTATTTGTTGTTTCAATTGAAATTTAGAACCTTAAAAAACAAAACGAGCAGCGTTATCCTTTCAAAGATATATTTAAAATGTCATAGTTTCTGATCCTCTGATTCAATAAGTATGTTGAAAGTAGTTGCCTGAATTAACCCACTCTGAATCTATTTCCTCAATAAATTAAAAATATTTTGTTTCTAAAGAAAAGGTTTCTATACTAAATGATTTTACGTATAAATGTGTAATATAGTGTTTTTTTTTCTATGTGTGTGTGTGTGGGAGGGGAGGGGAGGGGGAGGGTTTAGAAATTATTAGCAATAAAATTCAGACTTAGTTTTAGTGTTTCATCATGAATTTAAAAATATTGTGCAATTTAACAATAAATTTGCAGTTCAAATTATTTTCAGTTTATGGATAGGTGCCATTTGAATGGTTAATGAATAAAAGAGCGAAAAAAAAAACCTATTAATTCTATTTGAAATTAGAATTTACAAATTCTTTTTCGTTATTATAACACATTAGAAATGTTTTATGAATTACAGCCCTCAAGATATTTCTACATTATATTATTTCTATACTTTTATAGCGGCCCATATGTTAAAGTACATTTAAATAAAATCGCTAATAAGATAAATTCAGAAATAAATACTCTAAACTTAAGAAAAAATACGAACTAACAAAACTTTAACATTACATAGTCATATATAATTAGCAAAATACTGATATAAGCCAGGGTTCTCATCATAGGTAAAGACTGGATGAGAATGTCTCACCCTTACTCTAAAAGAGTGAGATTTCTAAAAAGAACGTGAGAACAGAAAAATAATTAGGTTAAAAATTTTGGATTAATGTAAATTGCAAATGATATAACATTCTTGACTGTCATTTTTTTTCACTGCCGATCACTAAAATAGAATATAAATTAGGCACCACAAATTAAGTTTGAGAATTAATAGTGTGAAAAAACTTTATCTCATATACTGAGCTGAACAGAAGAGATATACTTAATATTTATATTTAATTTTGTATCAGGATAAGACATCAATGAAACCGGTTTGCTGCGATTTTATATTATAGAGATGAAAGGAGTAAATGGATCTTTATCTATTTATACTTTTATAATTTAAGCAAAATGATTAATAATTGGAATATTACGTCAAATACATACAATAAAATACAAAAATTGTACTGTAATATATACAAAAAAAAAAAAAAAAAAAAAAAAAAAAAATCAAACAATAAAATTACATTTAAACTAAACCCTACTTATAAATGATTTATGTGCCTTAAAGAACATTCTTTTTCGTATTCAGCAACAATTGAAACAGACTTCATGTATTTAATTTAAATATATTTCAAGTGCTTGACTGGTATAGATTTTGGGGGGAAAAAAAAAAAAAAAAAAAAAAAGCTAGTTTCTTCACAATTTTTTTTCCAAAGACATAAGTTTCATTTTTAATCATCAAGAACAATTTTTTTTATTTTGTAAATATTTATTTGTAAACACTTAGTATATAATTTTTCTTTACTTTAGAATATGACGTGTCTTTCACTGACGCCTTCAAATCACTTAGTACGTTTTGTGGTGTTTGAAAATAACTGTCTCTACTTTGTATGTAATCATAGATGTTATCATGCTTTGCTCAAACTTTTTATGAAATAACTTGTTTTAGCTGCTAATTAGTTTTTAAATAACATGCGTTTCAAACTGGAAAGAAAGTTTTCGAACGGAAAGGCGCTAAAAGTAACCAGTGGTCCGAGGTATACAACACCTTTACTGATGTGAATCTGAGGGTGTACGTTATACACTACACTAAGCGATCCCTACTGTAGTGTAGCAGTTCCTCTACAAATGATTTTAAAAAAATCAGTAGGCAAATTGTTCTTTTCAATATACATTTTCTCGCTGACAAGCACAATTTTCCCATAGGAAAACATAAAAGAAATGGTTGTAAACATTCTTCGGCAGAACTTTAAGCATATTGGTGCTAAATATAAAAGAAAGTGGTGAAATGCAGTAGCTATCTAATGGTCCAAGATTTTCAGAAGCCTAGTTTGACGATTGAACTCTGAAGGAAAAGAGCATTGCATATCTGAAAGTAAACAATTCATGTGTAGTATACTCCCACAGGAAAGTTGACCAATACGTGCCTTTGCTTTGCCACACCAAACCATTAATAATCTACGCATGACTCCCAGGCATGCAAGATGTATATAGTCATGTGGAAAAGCATCAGCCATATTAAAACTCGGAAGTAATGGTGGTGATTCTTTGGGATGTTATGGTTGTTTATTTTATCGAAAACTTTTATTTCAGCAAAATTAGCAACTTATATCTTGAAACAGTATTCTTTTTCCATTCACGTTTCTGGGTTCACCGATCACATCCATAATAAGAATTGTGGAAGATTATTCTTTTTACATATCATCGTGCTGCGGCATCACAAGTGAAATGTATTATGAAATGACAGATACCGTAGGTCTTCTTTTCGGTAATTCCAACATTTCTTTTACAAATACAGATAAGAAATCCTTAACAAGCTGTTTTGTCGGATCACAAAGTAAAGAAATCGTGAAAGGTTTCTTTATAGGATCTTCTGCTTAAAAACCTAAAATAGGCCAAATCTGATCCTCTTTATATTTTCACAATTGCATCCCATCAATATTCGAATGCTGTAATTACACTTATGGAAATCAAATGCTTTCAGCTGATTTACAAAATGGGATTTTCGAGTCACCTCTCTCTCTTTATATTTTTTTGTTTTATAAACATTTTGCATAATGCTTAAGAAACAAAACGTTCCTCAAATCCAGTTGTGAAAACAGAACTAGTAATGCGATCATTTTGGTAGTTGAAGAATAATTTCAACCTGGATTTTTCCTCAAAGATAGCAACATCTTCAACTGGTGGCAATTTGAATTTCAAATCTGCATTTCTTTGAGAAAATTTCATGTTCAATCCATATTTTGAAGTATTAAGCATTCGTCGAATAAATCTTTTCAGTTTCTCCCTTGCATATTTTACCAGCAATCAATCGTCAATAGCAGGTTTTCTGTTTATATCATCGTCAATATTTTCCTCTTTTGACATTGTTGGACTCATGCTTATAGAGTAGCTGTCGGAAACTGAATCAGGTGTATCATGCCAGTCTTTCAAGCATTTTTTTTTATTACCCAGGAAAAGGTTTTTATCAGCCTATGGTTCAGAGCAAGTGAATTTGAACTGTGATGTTTGTTGCTTCTCTTGATTTGATCTGTGCTTTTTTAATAGCTCTTCCTCAATTTTTTTTTCTCGATTGAAGGTCAAAATAGATTTTCTACAAAAATTGTGACCAAGAAACATGCATTGGCATGGAGAAATGTTTTGTTTTTGAAAGCCTGCTATAAAATACATCCATTTTCTTGTGTATCAACCTTTAAACCCTCTCAAAAAAGAATGTTTTAAAAAATAACGATGAAAATAATCTTTATAATAAATTTGAATATGTCTAAATTTCATAGTAGAGATAGTTGAGCCATGGCTCATGTATCCCCAATCTCATTTAGCAGGCTTTTAGTAAATAAAGCATGCATTTTTTGAATTACTTTACATTCAAAATACAACTGAATTTTGAATTATTAAATCTTACCTACATTGTTGTAGCTTAAAACTGTGAATACAATATATATATATATATATATATATATATATATTAAAACTCTAATTACTTCAGATAGGGGGGAAAAAGCAACTATTGATTACTATACTTTCAAAATGCTACCAAGGTATTTGATTTCTTTTCCCCTATAAAAGTTAACATGTAGCCAATTTAAAAAAGAATTATCCTGCTGTCGAAAAAAAATAGGGGTGGCTAAAAGTATTCCGTATGATCAAGTATTCCCACTCTCCTTTAATATAACTCTTTATCTTTGTGGTTCATTACGCCATTTTCTAGCTTGAACTTCATGATTTTTCGGTCACCTTCGTCCAATAAACGTTTCTTCCCTTAAACAATTTAACTTTCATTTTGCAGGGCTTTTACCGATTTGTGTATTAAACACCTTTACAATTTTTTTTTGTCAAGTTCTTTGCACTTAACAGGTTGTTAATCTGAAAAATAATTAACTTTCGTAAAACTGAATAAAGAGTAAAGGCTTTGACTCGGTGATATACACTTATAAAGATCGATTTCTCCAGATGGTTAGAAGTAACTATCTATTTCTCACATTTGAATTCCTTAGACTGTTCTAGAACTAACGATATATTTCACATTGGGTGTACATTGTTTGTATTTTAATGTTTGTCTGAATTATTCGAAAACCTTCTAGGAAGTTCTAGAAACTGGTATAACCATCTAAAATTTTTAAATCCTCTGTAGTTTAAGTATATGTGATTTCAGGTTTTTGAAATTGAAAGTTATACAGAATTTTTTAGAAGGTTGCAAGAGAAGGTCTAGAAAGAACCTTTTAAAAATTACCATAAGGAATAATCAAAATAGAATGTTATTTAGATTTAGTATGTATATCAGTACACACACATTTAAAAAATGTTTAATTTATTGTATAATTGCTTTATCACAGAAAATTATTACTCACCTAAAAACAGGTACAAAAATACTTTCTTTAAAAACACATGCAGATCGAGTAATACCACAGATTTAAAAACATTAAATGTACATAAAGTACTAAGAAATAAATTTTATTTTCTAAATTTGCTGGTTGAAAATGTTTGTTTATTTACAAAAGGACCAAAAGAAATGAACTTGGCACCGTAAAAAATTTATTCACTTTCAATCTTTTAATTTACAATTTTGTCTCCACCAATTTATCAGTAAAATTTAATTTTCAGCGTATTGCAGCTTGTACCAAAGCTTCACAAACACTGAATTTATTCTTCGACCACTTTCATAAAACCATGGAAGCCTCTTCGCAAGTATTGACTCAACGAGTCCAGTGTTAAAATAGGGGTGTCGGTCATCTGATTCGGAGAAAATAAGCGATAAATGAGCTCCGAATTACTAGATGTTTTCCATATCCTAACCTGTCGAACAATTTGGCACCTCTCCAACTTTTTGGACTAGCCCTCACTGCTAGTTTTTGATAAACGTGGCTACACTATAATGCTAACATATGCTTGGATTTCTTTCAGCGTTTGAGGGTGTAAAATACCGAGTTTTTGTATTTTATGGTGTTTATTCAAAGATTTTGACATTACTTATGCACGCCAGTTCTGTGGTGCTTTTTTACTATTACATAAACATGCAAAAATTGAAATAACCCCCCCCCCCCCGCACATTAAATTTTAAATCCTACATTTAAATTTCCTATTGATTAAAATAAGTCAATAACTAATGATATATAAAGTGTATGAATAATTCTAAATAGTTTCCATATTACTAACTAAAACCATTTTATCCAAATAAAGAGGGGGAAATCCAATAAACAGAAAGTTATGTAGGCACTACGAAATCAATAGAAGATTTGAAAAGGAGTTCCTCAAAATACAGATGCTTGTGTATGGTTCATTGTTCTATGATCATTTTTTGCGCCCTAGGGTTTATTAAAGAAAATTTTTAAATCGCTTCGAACATGTATGCCTGAACGGGCATTCGAGACGGGCATCTTGTAACTCAAGTGCAAAACCGCTAGCACCTTTGTCACTAATATTATACGCGTACAGTTTAGCAAAATCAAATAAGAAATGTATTTAAAATAATAGATTGAAAAAAAAATGAACATAACAAGTTTTCAACATTTGCTTATGTGCGCACATTTGTTCATCATCATCATTAAAATTGAACCGAATAATAAATATACAAAATCATATAAAGTGACAGTGAAACGTAAAAACAAAGTTAATAAACAAAAAGAAAAATGTAACTTTAATTTGAAAATTATTCAAGCCAAAAATTCAATCGATGACGTATATCTTCCTCAGCAAATGAGAACACTGCTAATTCAAAGAAATTGTGTAATCTTAATAAGTTTCAGAAGATATGTCAAGCTAACATATTCCAGAATTCTTTCAAAAATATTTCATTAAAAGAAAATTACTTGAAATTATAACAACAAAAAATATTGCTTCAATCTAACATTAGTAAGTACTGACATAGATAGCTATTCAAATTTGAAAATAAGCAGAAATTTTGGATATTTGTTATAAAATTAATTAATGTCTGACAACGCCCATAGTTTGCATAACTATAACATAGTTCGTCTTCTGTGATAATTTGGCATTTTTCTAGTACTATTTTTTTTTTTTTAAGTTTAGTGACTTTTCGTATTACATTACAGCTATTACTTATCTATTTTATTATCTTTATTAATGACGTCATAGGTTATTTAATTTAGTTATAAATTAATTAATTTTGGTTATTGAGGATTTCGTCGGCATTGATTAGTAACACTTTCCAACTGTACGTAATTGTTGTATCGAATAACTTTTAATATTCTTTGCCTACGTTATCACACAAACGACAGAAGGACTGAAAAATATAAAGATAGACTAATTGATTTTAAAATTACTCAGGCATTTTGGAAAATGTTAAAAAGGCATAACGCAAAAGAAAATGCAGCCGTTAGATTATAATTACAGCTTTTGATCTCTCTGAATATTTTAGTGTAGCCCTGTAAATCAGAAAGTTAATGATATCATATTCTATAAAAAACATTATTTGAGAATATTAACAATATATCTCTATTTTTATGATTTTTACAGTAGAAAGATTTTTAAATATAACTTTCAAAAAATTCTGTCCTAAAACGTAATGCATTGGCATTTTTCATTTTGTTGTCTCTGTAAACAAACTAGTTATACAGGACCTATTAATGTCATTTTAAATGGGGAACATTCTATAGGGAAAATATTTATAAAAATAACTCTCATAGAACGCAATACTTTCGGGTGTGTCTGTACACAAACCAGAAGAGATATTACCTCCATTTTCAATATGGAACATCCGATAGTGAACTTCAATAAAATATATCAGTTTCGAGAAATTCCATAAATATTTACGGGAGTTAAACCGCGGGCAGACAGACAGACAGATGGATATATACACAAACTGAAATCATATTCACACTTTAAAATGTTAGAAAGTGTTGAAAACTCTTAATGTAAGCGAAAGTACAATTCTAGCAATTTTTTATTTATAGCTCTTAATATAAATTGATATTTTTGTGTCACCCTGTAAATCTAATGCTAATCATTCTATGCAAAGCATTTCTTTTGTACATATAAATAACATATTTCAATTTTTTGAAATTATATTTTTCCGACTGAGTGAAGATAATGCCTGGACCGGGAGTCGAACCCCGGATCTTTGACTTACAAGGTCAAGGCTCTACCAATTGAGCTATCCAGGCCGACAGCCGGTCGACATTACTCATTCATACAACATTTAGGCAGAAAACATCTGGTCTATCATTTAGATAGCTCAACAGAAATAAGCTGCAGGTAATGGAAAACACCATTAAACAATGGGAGAAAGAAATACAATTTTTATTAAATCGCACAATCAATGGTGTTTTCCATTACTTGCGGCTTATTTCTGTCGAGCTATCTACATGATAGACCAGATGTTTTCTGCCTAAAGGTTGTCTGAGTGAGTAATGTCGACCGGCTGTCGGCCTGGATAGCTCAATTGGTAGAGCCCTGACCTTGCAAGTCAAAGATCTGGGGTTCGACTCCCGGTCCAGGCATTATTTTCACGCAGTCGGAAAAATAAAATTTCAATAAATATGATTTTCTTCAACAGTTGATAGTGCGATTTTAATAAAAATTATATTTCAATTTCCCAAAACTTCGTGGAAAGTAAAGTTATTAAAATTTGATTTATAGCAATATCTCTCATAGAAGGAATGCTTTGGAGTGTCCCTGTACATAAACCGATAGTGGTATTTCCCCCATTTTATACAGAAACCATCCAATAGTGAACTTCAATAACATATTTCAATTTAATTGACATGGCTACAGTAATGGTATGAAAATATGGTTTATAGAAATACCTCTTATAGAACACGATGCTTTGAAATACTTTCGGGTGCCCCTGTACACAAATCAGTAGAGGTATAAACTTTATTTTCAATAGGCAACATCCGATAGTGAACTCGAATAACATATATCAGTTTCAAGAAATTCCACAAACATTTACGGGAGTTAGAGCTCAGACAGACGGACAGGCAGATACACAAAACTGAAATCATATTCACACTTAACCCTTTGAGTGCTGAATATTTGCGGTCCATACGGACGGCGCGCGGTTGGCGCTGACGAGTTGTCTCATTCTTATCGCGGACGCGCTTTATGCGAGTGTTGCATAGTACACTGATCATTTTTGCCGGGCGCGTATTTGCGTCCATAGTTCATACTGATAACATCTGCTAAGCGCGTATTTGCGTCCGTAGTCCATACTGATAACATCTGTTAAGCGCGTATTTGCGTCCATAGTCTATATTAATGACTTTCGCTGGACGCATATGTGCGTCCATAGCACTCAAAGGGTTAAAAAATATTAGAAAGTGTTAAAAACGCTTAAAGTAAACGAAAGTACAATTCTAGCAATTTTTTATTAATACCTCTTAATATAACTGGATATTTTTGTGCCACCCTGTAAATCTAATGCTAATCATGCTATATTCTGTACAAAGCACTCTTACATGCAATAAATAACATATTTCAATTTTCAAGAACTTCGTGAAAAGTAAAGTTATTTGATTTATAGAAATGCCTCTCATAGAACGCAATGCTTTGGAATACTTTTGAGTGCCCCTGTACATAAACCGATAGTGGTATTTCCCCCATTTTATACAGAAAACATCCAATAGTGAACTTGAATAACATATTTCAATTTCATTAAGATATGTCTACAGTAAAGATATGAAAATATGGTTTATAGAAATACCTCTCATAGAACACAATGCTTTGAAATACTTTCGGTTGTCCTTGTACACAAACCAGTAGAGGTATAAACTCCATTTTCAATAGGGAACATCCGATAGTGAACTTGAATAACATATATCAGTTTCAAGAAATTCCATAAATATTTACGGGAGTTACAGCGCAGCCAGAGAGACAGGCAGATACACAAAACTTAAATCATATTCATACTTAAAAAATGTTACAAAGTGTTAAAAACGCTTAACTTAAACGAAAGTAAAATTCTAGCAATTTTTTATTAATAGTTCTTAATGTAACTGGATATTTTTGGGCCACCCTGTATATCTAATGCTAATCATGCTATATTCTGTGCAAAGCATTCTTTTGTGCATATAAATAACATGTTTCAATTTCCAAAATGTTTGTGGAAAGTAAAGTTATTAAAATTTGATTTATAGAAATATCTCTCGTATAAGGCAATGCTTTGGAATACTTTTGAGTGTCCCTGTACGTAAACCGATGGTGGTATTTCCTCCATTTTATACAGGAAACACCCAATAGTGAACTTGAATAACATATTTCAATTTCATTCAGATCTACAGTAAAGGTATGGAAATATAGTTTATAAAAATAGCTCTCATAGAACACAATGCTTTGAAATACTTTCGGGTGTCCCTGTACACAAACCAGTAGAGGTATAAATTCCATTTTCAATAGCGAACGTCCGATAGTGAACATGAATAACATATTTCAAATTCATTCAGATATGTCTACAGTAAAGGTAAAAAAATATGGTTTATAGAAATACCTCTCGTAGAACACAATGCTTTAAAATACTTTCGGGTGTCCCTGTACTCAAACTAGTAAAGGTATAAACTCCATTTTCAATAGGGAACGTCCGATAGTGAACCTAAATAACATATATCAGTTTCAAGAAATTCCATAAATATTTACGGGAGTTAGAGCGCGGACAGACAGACAGACAAACCGAAGTCATAAACACTTTTCAACCTTGTTGGAAAGTGTTAATAATTTGGAAAATTATGTATTTTATCGGAACTATAATGCATACTTGGTACCATTTTTCATTTAATTTTCTTTCCAATTTTTTTTTTTTTTTTTTTTTTTTTTAATTCTTCAAATACAGATTATCGAAAAATTTTGAAATTAACTATGAATAACAGTGTACAAATTATTTCTGATTTCAAAGCAATATATTGGTTTTCAAACCGCTCATCAATTTTTATATCGCCCAATTTTTTTGCTTTATATTCACAGATTAAAAAAAAAAAAAAAAAAAAAAAAAAAAAGTGAAAATGTATAATTGCTGTTTTGGAAACCAGTATAAATATTACATTTATATATAATTTTAACATTTTTTTGCAAATAAGTTTCTCAATAATTCTTATTTATTCTGAAGTAATATTTAAAATCTTTAGGGAACAGAAAAATCTTATTAAAAAAATATTTGGAAACCATAATAAAAAATTACGTAACATTATTTCATATTTATAATATTAAACAATTAAATGATAAAACGAACTTACTTTTTTCCTTCCCCCCCCTCCCAAAAAAAAAAAATCAGCTTTTTAAAAACTTACTGTACCCACCTTCAATAAACAGAGAAATGAAAGAGAGTGTTTTAATAGTTATTAATAAAAGTTGCTTCAACAATGTAAAAGTTAAAAAAATAGATAATAAATTAAAAAAAAAAAAAATTGAGTATGTAACACATTAAAAGGACTAAAAGTTTTAAAATTCAAATAAAATTCGATTACAAAACAGTTAAATATACATTTAAAAAACAATCTTTATTCATTCAGTTTACGTTTACAAACGCGTTTATTCCAATAATACCCCGTGGGATTTCGGTCAATTTCCAAGGGGTTTTAAATAATTAGATCGAGCCAACGCGTTTTTTCTTTGTGAACTTCTTTAGTTAAATAAATTATCACATTATTGTCTCTGAGAATATGATCAACGGATTGCATCTTTTTGCTCCCCTCTTTTAAAACTCGATCCATTTCATCTGCTTGTAAAATAAGAAAATATTCTCAAATTTGACTATATCAACAATCGGGGAATATATTTTTTTTTCACGTTATTAACATTATATGCTAAATTTTGTCCCCAATTTATTAAACTTTTCATCTCAAACTGGATTATATCGCCATCAGAAAAACACTCCCAAATCATCTCACATAGGGATATCATAAACACACGTGTCATTGTAGAAAAACCACAAACTTTATAAAAATATCCACTTTACAACAGGTATAAAATGATACTATCAATTAAAATTGGAACTAGTCAAGGCCTTTCGCCCTGACCCTCAGTGCATCATCAGGACAAAGCCATTTTTACTTTCCGAACACTATAGTGAGGAAAGTATTGTAATCATGTCAAAAATCCGAATTTGACATTTTGATATTTCTATACGTTTCGAGGTCCAATGAGTCCGTATTCACTATTTTTGCGATGATATATGTATGTGTGTGTGTATGTATGTGTGTATGTATGTGTGTATGTCTGTGAGTGAACACGCTAGCGTCTAAACGCTTTGTTCGAATAAGCTGAAAGTTGGTACGTATATTGTAAGTCACCATAGTACGAACCCTATAGATTTTGGTGAATCTAGCACTTATAGTTTTTTTACAGGGACACAAAGAAAAATTCTTTATCATTATGGCCTATGGGACCAAAATCTTAAAAGTGCGATAGCATCTAAACGCCTTATTCAATTGAGAAAAAAATTTATATGCATATTATAGGTCACAAATACTCAATCTGTACAGATTTTGGAGAATCTAGCACTAATAGTTTTTTTTTATAGGGACACAAAGAAAAATTCTTTATCATTGTGGCCTATGGGGCCAAATTCTTAAAAGTGTGATAGCGTCTAAACGCCTTATTAATATGAGCAAAAAATTTGCACTCATGTTATAGGTTACAGTTGCACCAACTGTATAGATTTTGGTGAATCTAGCACTTACAGTTTTTTTACAGGGACACAAAGAAAAATTCTTTATCATTATGGGCTATGGGACCAAATTATTAAAAGTGCGATAGCATCTAAACGCCTTATTCAATTGAGAAAAAAAATTATACACATATTATAGGTCACAAATACTCAATATGTACAGATTTTGGAGAATCTAGCACTTATAGTTTTTTTTATAGGGACACAAAGAAAAATTCTTTATCATTATGGCCTATGGGGCCAAACTTTTAAAAGTGTGATAGCGTCTAAACGCCTTATTAATCTGAACAAAAAATTTGCACTCATGTTATAGGTTACAGTTGCACCAACTGTATACATTTTGGTGAATCTAGCACTTAGTTTTTTTACAGGGACACAAAGAAAAATTCTTTATCATTATGGGCTATGGGACCAAATTTTTAAAAGTGCGATAGCATCTAAACGCCTTATTCAATTGAGCTGAAAATTTATATGAATATTATAAATCACTGTTGCACTAACTATAAGTATTTTGGTGAATCTAGCATTTATAGGTTTTTACAGGGACACAACGAAAAATTCTTTATCGTTATGATCTATGGGCTCAAAGTTCAGTAGCGTTAAATAAAACATCGTGTAATATATGGAGAAAAATACTCAAACACTCTATTATGGTTTTCTCTCTTTTGTTTGTTTAAAAACTCCTCTTTCTTCACTTTATCTACAAAACTGTTAATTACTCAATGTTCGGAAAGTCGAGTGGAGTCACTCCAGATTTTTTTGTTACGAGTACAGCAACATTTGAATTATATATACAAAAAGATCCATAGTACATTTATTATTGTTGAAAACGGATGAACCATAGATGAAAACAGTCTGAAAAACTGAATTTAGTGGAGCTTCATTTGGTTACCATGGTGATACTTGTTGTGAGACGGTTGATTCTTTCTTTGATTTAAATAAAGTTGAAGCCTTATTATTCTACTATGGAGCAGCTTATATTCTGTTGTAAAGGGAACTTGTAGACCTTTATAGGAAATATGGAGCAAACTTTTAAATACCGCATTGGTGTGTCACTTCTATGGAGAATTGTAGAGGAAAACTTGCAGTAACTGTAGAAGTTTTTAGATCATTTTCATTAAGGAGAGGCAGAATTAGGTTTAGATGAAAACCAGGGCAGATTAAAAAAAACTTTCGCTGTTAACATTCATTTAGATCGACAAACAATTGAAAGAAAATTATATTAGATATGTGGTTGTATTAAAAATACCATATTTTAGGAAGGAAGGCAGCATATTTAAAATTAATTGAATTATATTTTTATAGCTTCGGAGACGTAATTATGAACTAATAGGTGAAGACGATATAATTTCTGCTCGATCCCAAAGAGGTAAAGCTGAGTTTTCATAAATAAAGTTGACTTAGGCTGAATTCTTTCCTTCCTTGACGTTGCGAATATGTTCTTGAAATCTTTTGTTTAAATTTCTTTTGTTTTGCCCGATATAGAAGAAAATATCTTGATTAAGTTTTAGTGGTATTTTATAGACTCCTCCAATGGGTCTAGTTAAGTCACGATCATTTAAACTTCAGTGTTTAATAGTTAAAAGCGAAATGAAAGGAATAAGTATATTGAATTTATGAAAAATATAGTGTTTAAAATGAATAAATTCGTTACAGAAAGGAAGACTGTTACTAAATTTAATTTTAGGGGTTAATGTAGAAGTACTTATCGTAGAAGAATTAAGGTTATTTTTAATTTTATTGATAATTTTGATTATAGTAGTTTTTTTGTAGCCTGCATCAATGCTGATTTGTAGAATTTTGTTTAATTGTTTATTTTCGTTAAATTAGAAAGAGTTATATTGAGAGAGAGAGAGAGAGGCATATTTATAAACTCCCAAATCAGTTGACTATGACTATTAAAAAAGTTAACACATTCCTCAATGGGAGTGTTTTCCTGTTTGAATTTAAGTGAGAAATAAAAGATAAAAAAATGCCTATTTTTTTAGACTATTATATTTCGGCTCATCCCCGATAAAAGATAATTCTTGAAGTTGTTCAACACGCTGTTTCAATTCTTTTACTAAAACATCTTTGCGTAAGAATTCCAAAACCGTATCAATTTAAAGGGGGTACATTAAAAAAAAAAAAAAATCAATAAAAACGATGATGAACGGGTAAGCGTGTTTACAAAGACCCGTATAAGGACTGATCTTATAAAATCAGCCGATTGGCGAGGTTTTGGTGGTGGGGAGAGCAAAGAACGATTCTATTCTACGCATATGCGCCGACTTAACGGGAGCAGCCTGAGCGGTAGGCCCCGCTATAATTGTTTAAGGGGGGAAAGTATTTTCGCACCCGTGCTTCCAATGGGATTTTTAAACACGAAAAAAAACTACTTTCATCACAAATTTGTATTTCAATGAGCATTTTCACGTCGTTGAAATTTTCTGTTTTCTTCTCTCCTCCTTTCATTATTAAAGGCTTAGCAGAAAACAGGGTGTACTTTGTTATTTCTATAAAAAGAGTCATATTTAAAAAAAATATTATCTCGAAAAGTTTAAATTAACATTACTTATTAAAATAAGTACTTTCTTCAAAATAAAATATTTCATCTAGTTTGCTATTAACTGATATATTTTCAAAGTTGATATTTGTTACATTTTACAGTTGCATAGAAATCTCCGTCTCTTCTAATCCGGCTCTATTGTCTAGTAAAAATGTAGACGAATATTTTCAAAGTTTCTACCACACCTAAATCTTTAAAAAAATTCTTACTAATAGAGAGGGGAAACTGGACGAGTCCAAGTTCTTTTTTACAATGCAAATTTCTCCCGTCTTTGAAGGTTAGAAATTCAAGCTTAGCTCCGTCTCTAAAGGGTTAATGGACATAACCCGCTTTGGGGGACCCCCAATGTTAATTCCCGTGGGCAAGTCATTTAAGATAATAAAAGACATAAAGAATTATCGATAAACAATGGGGACTACTTATTTCCACGAACCATCTAGAAATTTTCACGCAATAGACCCTGCAATTTGCTCTTCAATTCTTTACCTATATCTTAATACAAATATTTGTTAGCAGTGACTTACACAGTAGTGACCTTTTCCTATTGTTCTTAACTTTTTATGATTGTAATCATACTCTTAGTCATAATCCTCATTTTATTATGACAAAACTGATTGCGCTGCTTTTTTTAATGCACAATTACATGTACCACGGTTGAGGGTGACATTAATAGGGCAGTTACTGAGGTTAACAATATCATTATTATTTCTTCTAATATATCCTTCTTAAATCTACTGGCCATCCCATTAAACACTCAAAACCTTGGTGGAACGAGGACTGAATATTAGATAAAAACCTTCAAAAGAAAGCATGCAAGATTTTTCGCAGATATCCGACCACTTCCAATTACTTAGCATTCAAGCAAGCAAGGGCAAATGCACGTAACATCCGGAGAAAATCGCAAAGATAGTCTTGGATTAGCTATGTATCAAGTATTAGCAGTAAGCAACTATGACAGCGTGTCAGAAAAACAATCTGAATTCAAACTAATCACAGTATATCATTCTTTAAACTTTATGGTCAGACAATTACCTCTACCAGAAATATTGCAATTGGCAGTACTTTGTCTAGCATCTCAAATTAAATTCCTATCCCCAGCCATTTCTGTCTTACAAACATAAAGGTGAAAATTCTAGTATCAATTTCAACTCTAACTTACCTGCAGATTACAATAGGCCTTTTACTGAAAACGAATTAAGGAACAGTTTAAACACCATTCATACCTCTGCCTCTGGGCCTGAGGGCATTAATTACCCCAGATTAAACATTTATCAAAATATTCTCTTAAAAACCTACTTAAACTATATAATAGAATATGGTCTGAACATGCTTTCCCTATTGCTTGGCACGATGCTATCGTTATTCCATTACCCAAACCTGGTAAAGACGCCCCCCCAGGGGGGTACCTTCTTCAGGTATTGAGGGGGAGTCACGCACCCCGGGCCCGAGTGATCTTTTTTCCCCTCCTCCTTCTTTTTTTTCTAAATAAGGTTTTTGGTACTTTTTGGTTGCGCACTCTTTTTTGGGGCCAATCGGTTTTTTGGTGCTTTGTTTTTTCTTTTACTTTTGGGGTGTTAACTTTTTTACGTTGCCAATAAGCTCTTGGTCTTTCCTTGTTTTTCTGTTCTAAAAATAAATAAATAAATATATATATTTTTTTTTTTTAAAGCACAAAAAAAAAAAAAAAAAAAAAAAAAGATACCACTCGGTATACTAACTTGTTTTGTTATGTTCTCAGACATCTCGTTTTTTCGGTGTTGTCTGTTATTAAAAAAAAAAAAACTGTTAAAAAAATTTATAAAACTGTAAAATTGAACAAAACAACAACAATAAAAAAAATTATTAAAAACTAATACAATAACCAACTCAAGTCCGGTGTTGGTGTGACGACTATTGGGGCTATTGGGGCAAAGATTTTGGTGATGGTGCCATGGCAGTCTAGCCTTGGGAGCACACTGGGAGACTGGTGCCCTTGGTGAAGGTGAGACAACGGTGACTACTCGAACGAGAAACACCGGACTAACACGACAGCCACATGTGGTGCCTGAAATGGGTCGGCAACCTGGTAGCTGGTGAGTGGTTATGGGTGTCCCAGAGAGGATTCTTAAAAACCTTTTGCGT
Organism: Salticus scenicus; assembly: GCA_963930645.1. Lineage (NCBI taxonomy): Eukaryota > Metazoa > Arthropoda > Arachnida > Araneae > Salticidae > Salticus > Salticus scenicus. The sequence continues at coordinate 139,372,880 of OZ005657.1, forward strand.
TTGTGTGTTGGAAGAAACACTCACCCCTTTTTTCCTTTTCTCTTATTATGGCTACAAACATGGGTATTGCGAATAATGCGTCTGGCTCGGGCCAAGCTAGTGAAAATTCAAAGGCGAAAACTTGGGCAGATAGAATGGGGGAGTTTTCTTCCACTCTGACTGAGAACAATGTGTTCATGAATTGTGAAAGTCGTTTTTTCGTGGTGAAAAGAAAGGAAGGAGATTTCTTTAAGACTTCTCCTTTTCTAATTCAGAAATCACTGCAGTCAATAATGGGTGATCCGAAATCTATTAAAATGCTTAAATCAGGTGAACTACTAATTTAAGTCGAAAATAACAAACAAGCTAATAACTTTAAAAAAATGTACCCACTTTGCCAATATACCAGTCACTGTAAGTATACATAGAACATTGAATATCTGTCGTGGTGTAATTGCTGAACCAGATCTACAATATACTCCAGAGAACGAAATATTCGATAATTTCAAAGACCAAAAAGTTATTGCCGTTAAACGAATTTAATCTTCCGTGATAATAAGCCTATTCCCACCAAACACATTATTTTGACCATAGATTCTCCTAAACGTCCCCAATCAATCAAAGCTAGTTACCTTGAATGCCCTATAAGGCCATATATCCCTAACCCTTTAAGATGTTTCAATTGCCAACGTTTTGGCCACTCAAAGACCTCTTGCCGTGTTAACTAACATGTGCCCGTTGCAGTGCAATTGGCCATGACAGTGAAAATTGTGAAGCCCCTCTATGTTGTGTTAATTGCAAAAAGGATCACCCATCTTACTCGAAATCATGTGAAAAATGAAAAACTGAAAAGGAGATTACAACTATTAAAACAAAACAAAACATATCATATCCCGAAGCACGGAAAATTGTGGAATCAAGAACACCCGTTGTTGGGAAATTATATGCTGCAGCCATAGTTACCAAAAAACATATCGGTCTATCGCAATCCAAACTGACACTGTTCATAATACTAGCTCTCCAGTTGTAACTGCATTAAACAAGTCCCCAAACTTACAATCCAATCCAAATCAGGCTTCTAACACTTCAGTCATCTTCATCCAAATCAAGAAACTTAAAGAAAACGCCACAAACTACTAAAACCTTATTGTCTTAAAAAAGTCTTAACTCTACTTCTCTAAAACATTCTAATTCACCCTCTCGTCCCAATATCAAGAAGAAGAAGAAACTAACGTCCCAAAAGAAACTAACAAAATTACCCACTCCCACTACAAAGCAAAATAATAAAGTAAACCTTCTAAAACGGGATGATATGATCAGCCTCCATCCTTCTGATGGGGGAGGGCGGTATGTCTACTGCATCAAGGACAATGACGTAGATGTTATAATCTAAAAAAAAAAATCATGACTAATTTCATTTCATGGAATTGCCGGGGTTTTATTAATAAACGTGATGAAATCGGATATCATCTCTGATCATCGTCTAATTAGCTTTGCTTTCCAAGAAACATGCTTAAGACAACACGATAAAGTCAAAATTCGTGGCTATACCTGTTTCAGGAAAGATTTTACACAGTCTGACCGAGCTACAGGTGGGGTAGCCCTTCTGATTTCTAATAATGTACCACACTCCAATATACCTTTAAATACGAACATTCAAGCTGTTGCCATTCAATTACACTCTCATCCATTAATGACCGTTTGCACCCTCTATCTTCCACCAAATGCATCCATAAACCAGCATGACCTCAATAGCCTTATTTCTCAACTTTCAACTCCCTTCTTAATTTTTGGAGATTTCAATGGACATAATTTGCTGTGGGGAAGCCCTAATAATAACCCCCGTGGTCAAATCATTGAAAATGTTATTTCTGACAACAACTTGTGTATCTTAAATAATGGGGACAATACTTACTTTCACCAACCTTCTGGGACTTTCCATGCAATTGACCTGGCCATCTGTTCTCCCAATCTTTACCCATATTTTAATTTTTTTGTGAGTAACGATCTGCATAGTAGTGACCACTTTCCTTTATTTTTATCCTTTTATAATTTTAACGACCATCATCCTGGTAATCCACGTTTTATTTATGACAGGGCCGACTGGACCTCCTTTACTATTAAAGCTACTATTACACAATCAATGATTGAGGGTGATATTGACAAAGCAGTTGCAGATGTCACTAACTGCATCATCAACTCTGCGAACATGTCGATTCCAAAATCATCTGGTCGACTTGCTAAATACCCAAAGCCTTGGTGGAATAAAGAATGCAACATTGCAAAGAGAAAGCAACAGAAAGCATGGGGCATTTTTAGGCGTTACCCAACATTTGCAAATTACATTGCATTCAAACAAGCAAAGGCCAGCGCACGGAGAATACGCAGAAAAGCTCAGAAAGATTCCTGGGTTAATTAAGTTTCAAGTATTACCTCCAATATTAGCAGCAAAAAATTATGGCATCGTGTCAAGAAAGCAATGGGTATTTATACTAATCACAGCATCTCTTTTTTAAAAGAAAATGGCCAAACTATTACCTCAACCAAAAATTTTGCAGATACCATTGGAAGAACATTATCTAATATCTCTAGTACCAATTCCTATCTTGAACCCTTTCAGCCTTTTAAACGTAATTCTGAACGCTCACCAATAAGCTTCATGTCCCGCTCATCACGAGATTACAATACTTTATTTACAGGAAGAGAGCTGAGAGACTGTTTAAAACGTTTTCATAACTCTGCTTCTGGGCCTGATGGAATCACTTACATTATGATTAGAGACAATTAGAAGTGTGCTCAGGAAAGCTAATTATCATGGTAGGGTCGCCAGGAAAAAAACCCCTTCATTTCTAAAGTCAATAGAGGTAAAAGAATTGCCTTTGCTAAAAAGCATATTTCAGAGCCTGCAGATTTTGGGAAATAGTAGTTATATTCAGTGACAAAGTAAATTTAACATTTTTGGGAGTGATGGTCAATGCTACGTGTGGAGGAAGCCTAATTCTGAACTACTCCCCAAAAATACGATTCCCACTGTTAAGCATGGAGGAGGTTCTGTCCTTGTATGGGGCTGTATGTCCACAAATGGAGTGGGGAATTTAGTCTTTATCGATGGCATAATGGATAGAAGGAAATATTTGGACATACTGAAAATCAATTTAAAATAATGTGCACAGAAGCTGAATTTGGGATAAAGTTTTATTTTTCAACAAGACAATGATCCCAAAAACACACTGCCAATATTGTGAAGTTATAGTTATTATACAATTGTAAAATGCAACTGCATACTCCTCCTCAATCCCCAGACATCAATGTTATTGAAAATTTGGGGTCATAATTGGAAAAATCTGTTCGAAAACACAACATTAGGAATAAAGACGACTTAAAATTTGTGCTACAATAGGAATGGGGCAAAATAACAACCCAAGTAACACAAACTCTTGTTGACTCAATTCCACGACGTTTAGAAGCTATTTTAAAGCAAAAGGATATGCGACAAAATATTTGTTTTTGTTTCTCGTTAATGAGTTAAACTAGCTGTATACTCAATTTTTAACTTTGACGTAAAGTTTATGTTATTATAAATAATATCATTCCTTTGTTCTCGTTTATAAGTTTAATGTGTTACCTAGTATGTCTTTTATCATTCTTTCAGCCCTTAAGATTAAAAGTGAATTTAATAATACATTTTTATACTTTTGAGAAAAAGAAGGGCGGTGTATACTCAATTTTGGGAGCCACTGTACAGGACTCCTTGGAACTCAGAGACTTTTACTCGCATACACCCGTTCAATGGTTTCGACAAATCCTGTACTCATGCAACCAATTTTCAGATACTTTTCGCCTCTCATCGGACATACATAGACTATATTGATATTTATACAGATGGGTCAAAAACGAGTTAACTTGTCCTGGATAACACCGTTTTTAGCTATCGCCTCCCTAGTACATTTTCCATTTTTTCCGCAGAGTTCATTGCGGTTTAAATTGCTCTCAAATTCATGGAAAATTCATTATCTATACTGACTCAGAGTGTCTTGGATTCCTTGATTTCTAGCTCTTGCTCTACTTCTTTTACTCACGATTTAAAAATTTATGACGAACTTCTTAGAAAGGGATATAATATTTTATTTTGCTGGGTTTCTTGCCACATTGGTATTAAAGGTAATGAAAGTACAGCTAGGGCTGCAATGCAAGGTTTGACTCCTCTTGAATGTCCAATTCCATATGAAGATTTAAAACTTGCACTAGGAAGTTCTTTAAAAAATATCTGGCAACGAGAGTGGGAAAGTGAAAATAATAATAATAAATTACAGGCGATTAAGTCAAATATTGAAATCTGGCTTATATTAACTCCACGAAAACATGTTATTATTACTAGACTTAGAATTGGTCATTCAAGACTTAGAATTGGGCATTCACCGGTATCTACCTCTTGGGGGGAAAGTGAAGCATCCTGTCCCAAATGTTACTTCAGTCAAATTACCATTCGCCAAATCCTCACTGAAAATCCTTGTCGCCGTCATCATATCGGCAGTATTTTTGATCATCTTCACCAAATCTGACGAGCCTTTTAGGTAGTAATCCTCATTCAGAACTGATAATTGTTTTTAAAGACTCTGGTATTTATAGTGAAATTTGATTTTTCTCTTGTGTTGTTTTGCAACTTAATAATAATAAAGTTACTTTCTTTTTTTGACAACGTGGATAGGTCCAGGTGCTTTCTTATTTTAAGATGATTTTACATATTCTCTTTGGCGCAGTATGTCCTTTTTAGGTCCTTGCTCCATAAAGACATCAACCAACCAACCGATCTGCAGTTCATACCAGAGGCCTAAATACTAGAAAAACTAAAAAACCAAAAGTTATTGAAGTTCATTTGAAACATTTCAACCTTTCGTGATAGTAAGCCTATACCAACAAAACACATTGCACTTAAAATAAACTCTCTTAAACTCCCACGATCTATTAATGCTAGTTGAACAAGGAGATTGAACAAGGAGAGGGACGCCGCTCACCAGTCTTGGAGAGATTTTGAGCGCTTCAACGGCGATATCTCCATTTATTTAAAAAAAGAAAAAAAATACAAAAAAGTCCCAAACCGACAAAGTGCACTGTCAGACAGTTTATCTTAAATCCTTTACGCTGCTTCAATTGTCAACGCTTTGGCCACTACAAGACTACATGGCGAGGAAAACTAACTTGTGCCCGCTGCGGTGCAATGGGCCGTGACAATCAAAACTGCAAAGCACTAGCCTGTTGTGTAAACTGCAAATATAATCAATCACCCATCATATTCAAAAGCAAATGGAAAATAGAGAAAGAAAGACAAACTGATAAAAAAAACGAAAACATTTCATACCCGGAAGCAGGAAAAATTTTTGAATAAAGGACACCGACCATTGGAAAATCTTATGCTGCTTTAACATCCAGAAAAAAAGTATAACACTTTGCAGCTACACAAACAGAGTGTCTTATCACAAACAGCTCTCCATTTGCACAAATAAACTCTAAAAAACCACAGACCAAACCTAATCGAATATCTACCTCCACGCACTCTTCAACATCTAATGTCACAATGCTTACAAAATCTCCAACTGTAAAAAAAAAAGTATTGTCTAACAGAGGACATACTTTCACTTCTCTTAAACACTCTAACTCACCGTCCTGTCTTAACATCATTAAGAAAAAGAAACTAAGAAAATTGTGCATCCCCAAAGCTAAACAAAACTAATAAAATTAATCCTACTAAACAAAATATTATCAGCCTTCATCCTTCTGATGGGGAGGATGGTATGTCCACTGCATCAGAAGATAGAGACGTGAATTTTTTAATTAAAAAAAATATTTCATGGAATTGCTGAGGTTTTATAAATAAACGAGACTAAACCAGAGAGATTATTTCTGATCATCGACCCATTTGCTTTGCCTTTCAAGAAACCTACTTAAGAAAAAAATATTGTAAAAATTCGTGGCTATAGCTGTTTTCGAAAATATTTTACCCATTCTGACAGAGCTACAGGTGGTGTAACGATTCTTAGTTCTAAAAATGTCCCTCACCCTAATATTTCCATAAATACTAATATCCAAGCTGCAGAGTCCAAGTCCATATTCACACACTTGTCACTTTTTGCAATATATATATATTTACCCCATTATGACTTTCAGCCCTCGTAATCTCAATAACCATTTTTTAAAATTGCGAACTCCTTTCGTTATTCTTGGCGATTTTTACGAACACAATCCACTTTGTGGTAGTCCTGACATTAATCTGCGTGGTCAAGTTCTTGTGGACATTGTCACAGATAATAATATATGCATTCTAAATAATGGTGACAATACATATTTTCATGAACCTTCCAGAACATTTCATGCAATAGACCTAGCCATTTGCTCACCCATTATGTATCCATATTTTAATTTCTTCGTAAGTAACAATCTACATAATAGTGGTCATTTTCCTTTATTCTTATCTTTTTTTCAATTTAATGAACATTGTCCTGGAAATACACATTATATTTATGACAGGCCAGTTGGGCTGTCTTTACTACTAATGCTGCCATCACACATGACATTAATTGTGGGTGATATTGACAAGGCTGCTACTGATGTTACTAATTGTATCATAAACTCTGCTAACATATCTATTCCAAAATCTTCTGGTCGTCTCAGTAAACACTCAAAGCCCTGGTGGAATGAAGAATGCAACATTGCAAAAAGAAAGCAACAAAAAGAGTGGGGGATTTTTAGGCGGTACCTAACTACTGCCAACTACCTTTCGTTCAAACAAGCAAGAGCAAGTGCTCGAAGTATCCGCAGAATATCGTAAAAGAATTCCTCGATTAAATATGTTTCCGGAATGACCTCCAATGTAAGCAACAAAGAGCTTTGGCATCGTGACAAAGCAATGGGAATTTATTCTAATCAAAGTATTTTCTTCTTTAAAAGATAATAGCCAAACTTTCATTTCAACTAAAAATATTACCGACACCATTGATAGATCCTTATCTAAAATCTCCAGCTTTAATTCCTTTTCTGAACTTTTTTTGTCATATAAACGTAAATCTGAATGCTCAACGATAAATTTTCGCTAAGTCTCTTCAACAGAGTGCAATAGTCCTTTTACAGAAACTGAATTAAAAAATAGTTTTAAACATTTTCGTAACTCTGCTTATGATAAAACATTTATCAAAACGGTCTCTTAAAAATCTCCTTTGTCTGTACAATAGGATGTGGACTGAATACATTTTGCCTGTTGCTTAACACCTTTTTCTAATCCTGGCAAAGACACACAAGATCCAAAAGTTATCGGCCAATTGCACTAACTAGATGCCTTTGTAAACTTCTAGGGGAAAAAATGGTAAATACTAGGCTAGTTTATATTTTAGAAACAAGTTTCTTCATGGCAAAGTGGTTTCTGACTGAACATTTCAACGGTTGATACTATTTTATTACTGGAGACTAATATTTGAAAAGATAATGCAAGACGTAACCATTTGGTGTCAATTTTTTTCGACATGGACAAAGCATGGCTCTATGGTATTGTAAAACATCTTTTTAATTTAGAGTTTCGGGGAAATTTTCCTATTTTTATTAAAAATTTTTTGAGAGTAAGACGCTTCCAAGTTCGTATTGGATCAGTTTCTTCAGATTTTTACTTTGAGGAAGGTAGTCTACATCAAGGCAGTGTCTTGAGTATTATACTCTTCTCTTTAAAAATTAGTGACATCCTCAAACAAATCCCACAAAGTGTCCACGGCAGTCTATATGTTGATGACCTGCAGATATCATGCCAAGGAAATGACATGTGCTTCATTGAGCGTCAGTTACAACTTGCTATCAAAAATATTAAATGGACTAACAAAAATGGTTTTACCTTTTCTACTGACAAAACACAATGTGCGCATTTTTGTCGTAAACGGGGTTTTCATCCTGATCCACAGATTTTTATGAATGACAGACTTATTTCTGTTGTTGACTCTGCTCGTTTCTTGAGTGTAATTTTTGCCGAACTCATTTTCATACGTTATATTTCATATTTAACCTTCCAGCGGGCGCGCTGCTTATACGAACATGAAAGGTCGCGTGCATTTTTCACATACACTATTTTAAAATATGTATTTTAAAGTATCTGAATATTTTAATTATACTATAACCATTTGAAGATTAATAAAAATATTCAATCAGAACTTTTATTCATTAAAAAAAAAAGAAACTTAACGCACAAAATCAGTATAAACTAATTAAAGAAATATCGGAATTATTTGAAAATAAAATAAAGCATATAGTTGATGTTTTGTCATTTTTAATAAAAAGTGTAAAGTTAAAAGTTAATTAATTTTACAAATATTTAAAATAATAGTGTTTAAAACAAAAACAACAAAGAATCATTTTAAACAGGTTAAAAAAAAAAAAAAAAAAAAATCAAATATAACTAAACTTCACTTGAACGGTCGCGCGTGTTTTTCAAATAGAATATACAGCTTCATATCATTGTCTCGAGGCCCCCAGGGGGGTACCTTCTTTAGGTATTCAGGGGGAGTCACGCACCCCGGGCCCGAGTGATCTTTCCTTCTCTCTCTCTTTTTTTTTTTTTTTTTTTTCTCTACCTTTCTTTTATTTCTTTTAATTTTATTTTTTATTTTATTTATTTATTTATTTTTTTTTTTTCTGTTAAGATTTTGGCATTTTTTCTTGCTTTTTTTGGCCTTGTATTTTTGGTTTTTACTGCCAATAAGCTCTTGGTACTTGTTCTTGTTTTTTGTTCTTGTAAAAAAAAAAAAAAAATTGTAAAAAAAATAAAAAATTTGAAAAACTTACAAAAAAAATGAAACAACTTACCTTGTTTTACTCACCTTTTTCGTTTCTACTTACCCTGTTTGTTTTTACTCACATTTATTTTCTGGTTTTGTTCTTGTTGGTTATGCTAAAAATACTTAATTTCTAATACATTAACCAAGCTGAGATCGGTGTAGATGTGGCGCTGGTTATTGGGTTGGCGATTTGGTGAGGGTCTCACGGTAGTCTAGCCTTGGGAGCACACTGGGAGACTGGTGCCCTTGGTGAAGGTGAGACAACGGTGACTACTCGAACGAGAAACACCGGACTAACACGACTACCACATGTGATTCCCAATCTGGGTCGACGGTCTGGTAGCTGGTGAGTGGTTATGGGTGTCCCAGGGAGCGATTCTGAAAACCCTTTGCTTTTCTGTCTGTTCAAGAAACGGGCTGACTTGTGGGACTAAGGAAACCCTCGACCCTTCTTATTTAATTTAATTATGGCGACAACTAAAGGTAATCCGAATAATGCGTCTGGCTCGGGCCAAGCTATTAAATGCTCAAATGCTAATTCATGGGCGGAAAGAATGGAAGAATTTTCTTCGACTATTAGTGAGAATAATATTTTTGTGGATGGTTCTGATGCACGTTTTTTTGTTATCAAAAGGACTGAGGGAGACTTTTCAAAAACTTCCCCGTTCTTAATCCAGAAAGCGATACAATCAATTGCAGGTGAACCGAAATGTATCAAGAAACTTCGCACTGGTGAGCTTTTAATTGAAGTTTTAAATCATAAGCAAGGGAAAAATTTAAGACTCTGTACACAACTTTGCAATATTCCAGTTACTACAACCTTACACCGAACACTAAATACTAGCCGTGGAGTAATATCTGAAGCCGATTTGCAATATGTCCCCGATTCTGAAATTCTAGAAAATCTTAAAGAACAGAAAGTAATTGCAGTCCGTCGTATATCTATCTACCGTGACAATAAACAGATACCTACTAAACACTTAATACTGACCTTTGATTCACCTACTCTCCCACGCTCAATTAAAGCAGGTTATCTAGAATGTAAAATCAGACCATACATCCCAAACCCTTTACGTTGTTTCAATTGTCAACGCTTTGGCCACTCCAAAACCGCCTGCCGTGGAAATCTCACATGTGCTCGCTGCAGTGCAGTGGGCCATGATAGTCAAAACTGTGAAGAACCAGTCTGCTGCATAAATTGTAAAAAAGACCATCCAGCATACTCTAAATCCTGTGAGAAGTGGAAAAGTGAAAAAGAGATTCAGACTATAAGAACAAAAGAAAACATTTCATATTATGAAGCTAAAAAAATTGTTGAATCGAGAACACCTATTATTGGAAAATCATATGCTGCTGCTACTTCCACCAAAAAAACTTCTAGAACAATAGCTACACAAACCGCCTCTCTAAACAATACCAGCTCTCCGGTTGAAACTGTTTTAAGTAATTCTCCAAAAATGCAACCTAAGCCTATTCAGGCTTCAAATTCCACACAGTCTTCTAATACTACTCCAATGGAAACAGTTCAGATCAATTCCTCAAATCTACAAACCAAACCAAGTCAGACTTCTTCCTCCACACAGTCTTCTTTATCTAAACCAACAAATTCTAAAAAATCTCCACCAGTACCAAAAACTGTTCTGTCTGACAGGAGACATTCCTCAGTCTCCCTAAAAAATGCTAATTCACCCTTGCGTCCCCATATCATTAAGAAAAAGAGAATTGCTAAATTGCCCACTCCAATTACAAACAAAACAAAAAAAATAAATCTTACTAAACAACAGGACTTAATAAGCCTTCATCCTTCTGATGGGGAAGGTATGTCTACCGCATCAGAGGATAATGACGTGGATGTTTTAATCTAAAACAAAAAAATCATAATGACTAATTTCATTTCATGGAATTGCCGAGGTTTTACAAATAAACGAGATGAAATCAGAGAGATAATTTCTGATCATCGACCCATTTGCTTTGCCTTTCAAGAGACCTACTTAAGACAAAATGATAATGTAAAAATTCGTGGCTATAATTGTTTTAGAAAAGACTTTATTCATTCTGACAGGGCTACAGGTGGTGTAGCTCTTCTTATTTCTAATAATGTACCTCACAGTAATATTTCTTTAAATACTAATATCCAAGCTGTAGCAGTCCAGGTCCATATTCACATGCTTGTCACTGTTTGCAATATCTATGTACCCCCAAATATAACTCTCAGCCCTCATGATCTCAATAACCTTGTTTTGCAGTTGCCAACTCCTTTTGTCTTTCTTGGTGACTTTAATGGGCACAATCCACTTTGGGGTAGTCCCGACACTAATCAGCGTGGTCAGGTTATTGAGGATTTTGTCACAGATAATAATTTATGTATTCTAAATAATGGTGACAACACATACTTTCATGAACCTTCCAGAACATTCCATGCAATAGACCTAGCCATTTGTTCACCCACTCTGTATCCATATTTTAATTTCTTCATAAGTAACAATCTACATAATAGTGATCATTTTCCTCTATTTTTATCATTTTATAATTTTAATGAACATCCACCTGGAAACCCGCATTATATTTATGACAGGGCCGATTGGGCTGCCTTCACTACTAATGCTGTAATTACGCATGACATGATTGGAGGTGATATTAACAAGGCTGTTACTGATGTGACTAATTGTATCATAAACTCTGCTAACATTTCTATTCCAAAATCTTCTGGCTGCCACAATAAACACTCAAAGCCCTGGTGGAATGAAGAATGTAATGCTGCAAAAAGAAAGCAACAAAAAGCGTGGGGGATTTTTAGGCGGTACCCAACCACTGCCAACTACATTGCATTCAAGAAAGAAAGAGCAAATGCTCGAAGAATCCGCAGAAAATCACAAAAAGAGTCCTGGGTTAAATATGTTTCCAGCATTACCTCCAATATAAGCAGCAAACAACTTTGGCATCGTGTCAAGAAAGCAATGGGAATTTATTCTAATCAAAGTATTTCCTTTTTAAATTATAATGGCCAAACTATAACTTCAACTAAAAATATAGCAAACACCATAGGTAGAACATTATCTGACATATCCAGCTCTAATTCCTACTCCGAACCTTTTTTGTCATATAAACATAATTCTGAACATTCAACAATTAATTTTCACTCCCGTTCTTCACCAGAGTACAATAGACCTTTTACTGAAAATGAGTTAAAGAACAGTTTAAAAAATTGCCGTAACTCTGCTCCTGGACCCGATGGTGTTACTTATATTATGATTAAACATTTATCAAAACTGTCACTTGAAAATCTCCTCCATCTTTACAATAGGATCTGGACTGAAAATATTTTCCCTGTTGCTTGGCACGATGCTATTGTTATTCCTTTTTCTAAACCAGGTAAAGATGCTACTGACCCAAAGAATTACAGGCCCATTGCTCTTACAAGCTGTCTATGTAAACTACTAGAAAAAATGGTAAATACTAGATTGGTTTTTATTCTTGAAAAAAATAATTTGATTTCTCCATGGCAAAGTGGCTTCCGACGAGGCCGTTCTACGGTTGACAATATTTTATTATTAGAGACAAATATCCGCAAAGCTAATGTGAGACGTAACCATTTGGTGTCAATTTTTTTCGATATAGAAAAAGCTTATGACAAGACATGGCGATATGGTATTTTAAAAGATCTTTTTAATTTGGACTTTAGAGGAAATCTCCCCATTTTCATACAAAATTTTTTAAGAGTCAGACGCTTCCAAATTCGTATAGGATCAGTTTATTCAGATTTTTATTTTCAAGAGGAAGGTGTGCCTCAAGGCAGTGTTTTGAGCGTTACACTTTTTTCTTTAAAAATAAACAATATTCTTAAACAATTGCCTCCAAGTGTCCATGGGAGTTTATATGTAGACGACCTGCAAATTTCTTGCCAGGGAAATGACATGCGTTTCATAGAACGTCAATTACGACTTGCTATAAAAAACATAATTAATTGAACAAATAAAAATGGTTTTAAATTTTCTACTGTCAAAACACAATGTGTGAATTTTTGTCGTAAACGAGGTCTTCATCCTGATCCAGAGATTTTAATAAACAACAGGCCAATTTCAGTTGTTGACACTGCTCGATTTCTGGGTGTTATTTTCGACAGAAAACTGAACTTTATGCCACATATTTTGCACTTGAGAACTAAATGTGACAGAGCACTTAATATTTTAAAAGTGCTTGCTAACACTTCTTGGGGAGCAGACCGCCCATCTTTACTCAAAATTTATCGTGCTACTATTCGCTCCAAACTTGATTATGCATGTCAGGTTTATGGTTCAGCCCCTCACTCTTATATTAGAAAACTTGACACAACACATCATAGTGCACTCAGAATTTGCTCAGGTGCTTTCCGCACGACTCCAGTTCTTAGTTTATATGCTGACTGTGTGGAGCCTTCTCTCACTGATATTAGACAAAGACTTTCACTTGAATTGTACTATCGCATCCTTTCTCACCCTAATCATCCACTTCATTCTCATTTAAATAGTAACGATCATAATCTTTATGTGAATCGCCCATCTTGCATCCCTCATTTTGCTGTTAGAATTAAGAACTTTCTTGCTAGCACCTCTCATATTTATACCAAAGTCCGTTCTCGATCTCTTATAAGCATGACACCTTGGAACTTCCAGGTTATTTCTTGTCTTAATCCGTTTAGTGGATTTGACAAATCTAATACAGATGCTTCTATTTTTCATGCCCTTTACACCTCTCATCGCTCTCATTATAAGAACTATGTCGAAATATTTACTGACGGCTCCAAGACTAGTAATAAAGTCGGCTGTGGTGTTGTCATTGGTAACACCACTTATAGCTATCAACTCCCTAACTCGTTCTCCATCTTCTCTGCAGAGTTTTTTGCCGTTGAGGTTGCTCTTAACATTATTTCATCTCATCAAAGTAGAAATTTCATAATTTACACAGACTCGAAGAGTGTTCTCGACTCACTTTCATCTATTTCTTGCAACCCATCTTTTATCTCGATTCTGAAAACTTATAACGACCTTAAGAAAAAGGGATTCGACATTTTATTCTGTTGGGTACCTGGACATGTAGGCATCAAAGGCAATGAAGCAGCAGACAAAGCCGCAAGGCAGGCATCAATTTTCTTAAACAGCCCTGTTCCTTATGATGACGTTAAGCATACACTTAGAAACTTTCTCAGAAATATATGGCAAAGGGAATGGAACACTCAATGCAATAACAAATTACAAGAAATTAAACCTCAGATTGCCATTTGGCGTACCCTCAGTCCTAGAAAATATGATGTTATCGTAACTCGTCTGAGAATTGGCCATTCCAGACTAACTCATAAATACTTACTACTTGGGCAGCAGCAGCCTACTTGTCCTAACTGCCACTATGATATACTTACCATTCGCCATGTACTCACAGATTGCCCTTGCCTAAGACATTTGTATAGGAGATATTTTAATTCATCATCACCATGTCTGACAAACCTTTTAGCTATCAATCCACATCATCATTTGACAAATTTTTTAAAAGATGCTGGATTTTATCACTACATATGATTTTATATTTTACACTGTTCATCTTTTTAATATATACACTGTGATTTTATATTTTACACTGTTCATCTTATTATACACACTGTTCATATAATTTTACTTCTGTTTTTATCATATACACTGTACATAACTTTTTACATCATTTTATTTTATACATTATGTATGTTGTTCTCTTTTACTTTTTTAAATGTCTTTTATATTTTATTATTTTACCTATTGTTTAACTTTTATTGTGTTGTTTACTGACCATCTGGATGGGTAAAACCCATCCAGAAGCTAGTCTTTATTTTTATACCTTTGTTTGGCGCAGTATGTCCCATTGTGGACCTTGCGCCACTAAACGGCAACCAACCAACCAACCCGTCTCAGAATAGGGCATTCCAGGATAACACATAAGCACTTACTACTGGGAGAACAAGAACCTGACTGTCCTAAATGTCATTTTACTCCACTTACCATTCGCCATTTACTAACAGATTGCCCATGCCTTCGTCATTTGTACAGACATTATTTTAAATCATCATCACCAAATCTGACAAGCCTTATAGGTACTAATCCTCATCCTCTACTGACAAACTTTTTAAAAGAGGCTGATTTTTATTACGATATCTGATTTTATTTTTTACACTATTCATTTTTTTACATCTGTTTTTATTATATACTCTTATCTATTTTTTTACTTCTAGTTTTATTGTATACACTGCTCATTATTTTTAAATCATTTCATCTTATACACTGTTTGCCCTGTTATCTATTTTTTTTGATTTTTTGACTTCATTATTTTTTTTAACTTTTTACCCATTTTTGTGTTTTAGTGACCATCTGGATGGGTAAACCCATCCAGAAGCTATACTTTAATATCACATATTTGCTTGGCGCAGTATGTCCCATTGTGGACCTTGCGCCATTAAAAGACAATCAACCAACCAACCAACCAACCATTGTCTCGAGGTTCAAAAGATAACAAAAAATAGATCAATGTATACTGAGTGAATAGACAAGGATAAGTGTTCCAAATACTCTCTGACTTTAAGATATTTAACGAGATTCACCGCTAGTGTATCTCTCATATACGCGCGCCCGCTAGAAGTTTAAGGACGAAATGTGACAAAACATTAAATCTTTTATAAGTATTATTAAACACTTCTTAAGGTGCTGATCGCATTTCTTTGTTAAAAATTTACCGTTCTGTTATCCACTCAAGGTTAGACTAAGCCTGTGAAATTTATGAGTAAACTCCTATTTCTTACCTTAAAAAACTAAGACACAATTCATCACAATGCACTTTAAATATGCTGAGGGGCTTTTCGTACCTCTCTTGTCCTTCGTTTATATGTGGAATGTGTGTAGTCATCTCTTTATTAATATTAGAGAACTGGTATCTTTGAAATTAGTTTGTCAAAAAAGTATTGGGACGAACTACAAGTTCCCAGATTTTATCATAATATTTTACTTAAACATACAAATGAAAACAAAAATAAGAAGTAAATGTTATTTTGATAAGTACAAATCCTAATAATTCAAACAAAACTCGAATATTAATTCAATTATGTTTATAACTGGAAATAAAAGAAATCGTGTAAAAAATCGTGCTCAAAAAAATATTGGGACATAGTCCAATAAATTGAGAAAAACAATGTAAACTTAAAAGTTAATATCTTGGTGGGCCGCACTTTCTTTTTACGACCTCTCGTAGTCTCTTTGGCATGGATTCGATCATTTTTTTATAAAATGATCCTTTGATTTTGGTCCACTTTTCGACCAAATGTTTTCTTAAATCCTGTTTGTTAGAAATTTGGTTTTCATATATTTTTTGCTGCAAATAATCTCAAACATGTTCAATTGTATTAAGGTTTGGACTTTGTGCGGGAGTCTTAATCACACCAGGACATTGGTTGAGGACTCATAACTTGCAAATATCAGCAGTATGTTTCAGGTCATTATCTTGGTACAATTTAAAATGTCCTGAGATTCCCAGCTTGCTCGCATTTTCCTTTAAATTTTGCTTGAGAATGTCAAGATAGACATATTTATTTATTGTACCATCAATAAAATATTAGTTCCCGACACCAGAGCTTGCCATGCAACCCCAAACTAATTAGTTGCCACCTTCATATTTGAGAGTAGGCCGTAAATTTTCGGCATGCATTGTTGAATTTGGTTTCCGCCAAACTTTTTGCTTGCCATCTGATCCGAAAATATTATATTTGCTTTCATCAACAAGAATTAAGTTTTCCCAAAATTCTTTTGGCTGCTTTACATACATTTTAGCAAAAGCCAGCCTAGCTTGTCGATTTGCTTTGCTGAGTTAGGGCTTTCTTTGGGGGTACTCTACCATGGTACTTCTGTTTTCTTAAAACATTTCTGACAGTTTCAGGATTTACTAATTTTAAGAACCTGCTTTTACATTGCAGAGTCAATTTTACTGCACTAGTATTTTTATTAATGTGAACTTGTCGCACAATCCACCTCACTTCACGTTCATAAAATGTCCTTGGATGCCCTGATCTTTGCTATTAAAATACTTTAATTATCACAATGGGTGGTTACATTGTGAGGGGTATACATGGAGAAAACAAATCTCACACCATGGAGAGACAATACAGAACAAAAAAAAGAACAATGATGAAAGATGACAATGTAAATGATAAAAACCCAGAACAACAGGGTAAAAAATTGGGAACCAGCCCAATAAAAGTAACAATCGTAGAACACACATCAAAATGTGCACAGCACATTGGCAGAAAAAGACAAAAATTGATTATATAAATAGTAAAGTATATAAACAAGATAAAATATAGAAGTTAAAAGCGACAGAATTCAAAATTTAAAATACATTAAAATACAAATGATAAGTGACACAACAAGTGATAAAATATAAAACACACAAATAAAAATACATTAAATGGTATAAATGAACATTGTAAAAGGTAAAATCGATAAAAGATGTTAAAAATGGAATATAAAATAGATAAAAATGGAAAGGGAAGCATAATTCCTGTGAGTAGATTTATAAAAATAACTGAATCGAATGACGTTACCCAACATTGCCCTACTTGAAATCACCTTGAGATCACCTTTATTTATTATCTTTTCTTTGATCAAGTTTTTCGCTGAGCTGGGACACCAAAGTCCTTTGTAATTAAGCGTAGCTGCAGCAAAGATGATTTCGTTAACGTCAAAAATTTGTTTAATTTGATTACGAATGTCGAGATTGTCGGCATAATAGTCAATCTTGGACTTATTAAAGGTATTCATAAAACTATTATCATTGCCGACAACATAGGCAAGTTTATCTTCAGTTATCACCAGATCACGAATCCTAATACCGGCATTGATTTTTATCCTGGGTTCAATGACCACATTGCGCTTTCGGTTAGAATTATGTTGTGCAATATATTTAACAATTCTGTTGTGGCGGTCAACCCTTTTTCCATGTGTTTTTGCACATCCTTCAATTATGTGGTAAGTCGATTCGGTCCTCGTACATCCAAATCTGCATAGTTTATCAGGATCAGAGGAACCTCTTGTAGCCTGAACTTTTGAGGGGAGAGCGTTAATGCGGAGCTTGATAAAATTCAAATAATCTCTCCCACTCAAAAATTTGTTCGGGCTACTGAGCCAATTATTCTGGCCATTGAGCAAACGAGAAACAGAAATATCTTTACCGTCATTGGTACAATACAGATTTTCACGATGGTATTTGATTATGTCACTTGTACTCTTCATAATATTCAGGTTGTTCCCCAAAAGCATTTCGTTTTGAATAAAGTCGAGAAAAAATGTAGACGAGCCGCCCATTCCAGCGGCAAAATTGCTAAGTCTGTTGGCCCGAAGTACTGGATATCGCCAGCGAAAATCCAGCACTCAGAGCCCACCATCATGAACGTTAGTATAAAAAAACGAGTCAGGGACATCATGAGGAAGGTGGAGAATGTCCTCTTTAATGACTTTTCTGAGAATACGATCTATGTATGTAAGAACTTTGACAGAAAAATCTATAAGAAGGAAGGCTCGCAGCGATGCGGGGAATAACCACATTCCTAATGGCCCACATTCGCTGCTGAGGTTTTAGGGGAGCCTTCCTAATTTTCTTACATAGAGAGTGAAGATTGGCATCAATATTTTGTGGAGTATAGGTGCCATAACAATTAAAGAATACCCCCATATATTTAAACAGGTTATCCTTAAGACCGATGGCCGTAATTGAGCAATCATCAAAGGTAAAAGGGTCGAAAGACGGTACAACGTTGTGAATCCTAGGTCTTTTGAGTAGTTGAAGGATTCTGCATTTGGAAAAATTAAGATACAGGTTAGCATAAGCTGCCTCTTTGGTGAAAGCTATGATTAGTTCTTTTATACCAAAGTGTGTAGAGGCAATGAGGGCAACGTCGTCCGCATAAGATACATAATGGATTTTTTGATTGTTGCCAGTAGGGAACCCCATATTTCTATTCAGCTTAGATAAAAATTTTTCAATAACAATGTTAAAAATAATAGGAGAAATGGGGTCCCCCTGACGTACACCACATGAAGGAAAGATAACTTTAAGTACTCTTCCTTTCCATAATAAGATATTAATGGACTTATAATAAAAATTTTTGAGGTAAGAAATGATGGATAAAGGTAAACCCTTCTCACTCAAGGCCTGCGACAGATAGTCCCAGGAAACTGAGTCGAAGGTTTTCTTTATATCGATGAAGGCAATTCTTAAGCTCTTGGCCTTGTTCCTTGCCTCATTGATTAGACCGTCAATGGTAAAGACAGAATTAGCAACCCCGTCCAATCTCCCCCCAGGGGGGTACCTTCTTCAGGTATTCAGGGGGAGTCACGCACCCTGGGCCCGAGTGATATTTCTCTTTCCCCTCCTCTTGCCTTGCTTGTTTCCCTTTGTTTCTTTTACGTATCTTTTTTTTCGTTACCAATAAGTTTTTTGTACTTTCTTCTTGTTACGCTTTGTTTGTTTCTTTTACTTTTGGTTACTTAATTTATCGCTGCCTATAAGTTCTTGGACCATTTTTGTTTTTTGTTAAAAAAAAAAAAAACTCCAAAAAAATTATAAAATTTTTTGAAAACACAAAAAAAGATACCACTCACCTAGTTCTACTAACCTATTTTTGTTAAGTTCAGACTCACCCTGTTTTTTGTCTGTTGGCTGTTCTTAAAAATAAAAAAGAAAAACTGTAAAAAAAAAAAAAATTAAAAAACTGTAAAAGGCAAACATAAAAAGTAAATCTATTAACTATTAATCAATTAACAAAGTAAAGTCCGGTGTTGATGTGGCGCTGGCTATTGGGGCAATGATTTTGGTGATGGTGCCACGGCAGTCTAGCCTTGGGATCACACTGGGAGACTGGTGCCCTTGGTGAAGGTGAGACAACGGTGACTACTCGAACGAGAAACACCGGACTAACACGACTGCCACATGTGGTGCCTGAACTGGGTCGGCGACCTGGTAGCTGGTGAGTGGTTATGGGTGTCCCAAAGAGGATTCTTGAAAACCCTTTGCGTTTGTGTGTTGGAAGAAACACTCACCCCTTTTTCCTTCTCTCTCTAATTATGGCTACAATTATGGATATTTCGAATAATGCGTCTGGCTCGGGCCAAGCTAATAAAAGCGAAAACGGTAAATCATGGGCAGAGAGAGTTGAAGAGTTTTCTTCAACTTTAAGTGAGAGTAATGTATTTGTGAATAGTGATGCTAGATTTTTCGTGGTGAAAAGGAAAGAAGGAGACTTCTCACACACTTCTCCTTTTTTGGTACAGAAAGCACTGCAGTCGATTATGGGTGATCCGAAGTCAGTAAAGAAACTTAGAACAGGCGAATTATTGATTGAAGTAGAAAATGAGAAACAAGCAAACAACCTTAAGAAATGTACTCAATTTGCAAACATACCAGTTACTGTTAGTCCACATAGAACATTAAATATTTGCCGCGGCGTCATCTCAGAATCTGATCTTCAATTTGTCCCCGAATCAGAAATTTTAGAAAACCTTGAAGACCAAAGAGTTATTGCTGTCAAACGCATTTCTATTTTCCGTGACAATAAGCCTATTCCAACAAAACACATTATTTTAACAATAGACTCCCCTAAATTACCACGCTCCATAAAAGCTGGTTACCTTGAATGCCCCATAAGACAATACATTCCTAATCCTCTACGCTGTTTCAATTGCCAACGTTTTGGCCACTCTAAAAATTCATGCCGAGGAAAATTAACATGTGCCCGCTGCAGTGCTATTGACCATGATAGCGAAAATTGCAAAGCCCCAATCTGTTGTGTGAATTGCAAAAAGGATCATCCATCCTATTCAAAATCGTGTGAAAAATGGAAAACGGAAAAGGAGATACAAACAACTAAAACAAAACAAAACATATCGTATCCCGAAGCAAGAAAAATAGTTGAATCAAGAACCCCTACCGTTGGAAAATCATATGCTTCCGTCATAGTTAACAAAAAAACTTATCAGACTATAGCAACACAAACTGACAGTCTTCTTAAACCTAGCTCTCCAGTTGAAACTACAATAGTCAATCACCCTAAATTACAATCCAACCCAAATCGGGCTTCAAATTCCTCACAGTCTTCTACATCTAAACCACCAAACTTTAATAAACATCAACAAACTGTTAAAAGCAAGTTGCCTGACAGAGTTCATAACTCTGCCTCCAAAAAACATTCCAACTCACCCTCCCGTCTCAACATGATAAAGAAAAAGAAAATAACAAAATTGCCCACTCCAGCTTTAAATAAAACTAATAAAACAAACAGTGCAAAGCAAGATGATTTAATCAGCCTTCATCCTTCCGATGGGGAGGATTGTATGTCTACCGCTTCAGAGGATGATGACGTGAATGTTTTAATATAAAATAAAATAAAATAATGACCAATCTCATTTCATGGAATTGCCGAGGTTTTATAAATAAAAGAGATGAAATACGAGAAATAATCTCTGATCATCGACCTATATGCTTTGCCTTCCAAGAAACATACTTAAGACAATACGATAATGTTAAAATCCGTGGCTATCAGTGTTTTAGAAAAGATTTTACACATTCTGACAGAGCTATAGGTGGCGTAGCCCTTTTAATTTCTAATAATATTCCACATTCTAATATCACTTTAAATACCAATATCCAGGCTATTGCAGTCCAGATCCATATACACATACTTATCACCATCTGCACTGTTTATTTACCGCCAAATATAACTGTTCGCTAATGTGACCTCAATAGGCTTATTTCACAACTGCCGACCCATTTTTTAATTCTTGGTGATTTTAACGGGCACAATTTACTTTGGGGTAGTCCTGATATTAATTCTCGGGGACAAATCATTGAAGACTTAATCACTGACAATAACTTCTGCATATTAAATAATGGTGACAATACTTATTTTCATGAACCTACCAGAACTTTTCATGCAATAGACCTGGCCATTTGCTCTCCCATTCTTTATCCATATTTTAATTTCTTTGTTAGTAACGACCTCATAATAGTGACCCTTTTCCTTTATATTTATCCCTCCAGGGGGGTACCTTCTTCAGGTATTCAGGGGGAGTCACGCCCCCGGGCCCGAGTGATCTTTTTTTCTCTTTTTCTTTTTTTTTTTTTTAACCTTCTACCTTCTTTTCTTTTTATTTCAGTTTAGTTTTATTTTATTTTATTTTTTATTTTTTTATTTTTTTTTTCCCTCAGTTTTTGGCATTTTTCTTGCTTTTTTGTCCTTGTTTGTATTTTTGGTTTTTACTGCCAATAAGGTTTTGGTACTTGTTCTTGTTCATTGTTCTTGAAAAAAAAAAAAATTAAAAATTTGAAAAACTTAAAAAAAAAAAATGAAACTACTTACCTTGTTTTACTCACTTTTTTGTTTTCTACTTACCTTATTTATTTTTACTCACCTTTATTTTTTGGTCTTGTTCTTGTTGGTTATACTAAAATTACTTAACTTCTAAAACATTAACCAAGCTGAAAACGGTGTTGATGTGGCGCTGGTTATTGGGTTGGCGATTTGGTGAGGGTCTCACGGTAGTCTAGCCTTGGGATCACACTGGGAGACTGGTGCCCTTGGTGAAGGTGAGACAACAGTGACTACTCGAACGAGAAACACCGGACTAACACAACTACCACATGTGATTCCCAATCTGGGTCGACGGTCTGGTAGCTGGTGAGTGGTTATGGGTGTCCCAGGGAGCTATACTAAAAACCCTTTGCATTCCGTCCGTTCAAGAAATGGGCTGACTTGTGGGACTAAGGAAACCCTCGACCCTTTTTACTTATCTCAATATGGCGACAAACAGAGGAAATACGAATAATGCGTCTGGCTCGGGCCAAACTAGGGAAAATTCAAAGGCGAAAACTTGGGCGGACAGAATGGAAGAATTTTCTTCCACTCTGAATGAGAGCAATATATTTATGACCTTAGAAGCTAGATTTTTTGTGATAAAAAGAAAAGAGGGTGATTTTCTAAGGACATCGCCTTTTCTTATACAGAAAGCATGTCAATCAATAATGGGCGATCCAAAGTCTATAAAAAAACTGAGATCGGGCGAACTTTTAATTGAAGTCTAAAATGCCAAACAAGCTAACAACTTAAAAAAATGTAATCAATTTGCAAATATTCCAGTCACTGTTGATGTCCATAGAACATTAAATACTTGCCGTGGTGTCATATCTGAACCTGACCTCCAGTTTATACCAGAAGCCGAAATTCTTGAAAACCTCAAAGAGCAAAAAGTTATCGGAGTAAAACGTATATCCATATTTCGCGACAATAAACCAATTCCAACTAAACACATTATCTTAACTATAAATTCCCCAAAACTCCCAACATCAATAAAAGCTGGGTATCTTGAATGCCCCGTCAGACAGTACATACCAAATCCGTTACGCTGCTTCAACTGCCAACGTTTTGGCCATTCTAAAACATCCTGCCGTGGAAAACAGACATGTGCCCGTTGCAATGCCATTGTTCATGACAGTCAAAATTGTGAAGCCACAGTATGTTGTGTAAATTGTAAAAAAGATCACCCGTCATATTCTAAGTCTTGTGAGAAATGGAAAATAGAAAAAGAGATTCAAACCATTAAAACAAAACAAAATATATCATACCCAGAAGCCAGAAAAATAGTAGAATCTAGAACACCCATCGTTGGTAAATCATATGCTGCTGTTACTTCCACCAAAAAAATTTGTAAAACAATAGCTACACAAACTGACTCTCTAATCAATACCAGCCCCCAGTTGAAACTGTTACACGTAATTCTACAAAAATTCCCAATACTAGCTCTTCACTCGAAACTACAGTGAACAATTCCCAAAACTTACAAACCAAACCAAATCAGTCTTCTAAGTCTTCACAGTCCTCTTCATCAAAATCAAGAAATTTAAAGAAAATTCCACAAACTGCTAAAACCTTATTGTCTGGGAAAAGTCTTAACTCTGCCTCTATAAAGCATTCTAACTCACCCTCTCGTCTCAATATCATCAAGAAAAAGAAACTAACAAAATTGCCCACTCCCACTACAAATAAAAATAATAAAGGAAATCTTCCAAAACAAGATGATATGATCTGCCTCCATCCCTCTGATGGAGAAGACAGTATGTCTACTGCATCAGACGATAATGACGTGGATGTTATAATCTAAAAAAAAAAAATCATGACTAATTTCATCTCGTGCAATTGCCGAGGTTTTATTAATAAACGAGATGAAATAAGAGAAATAATCTCTGATCATCGACCTGCATGCTTCGCTTTCCAAGAAACATACCAAAGACAAAACGATATTGTTAAAATCCGTGGCTATCAGTGTTTCAGGAAAGATTTTACACATTCTGATAGAGCTACAGGTGGTGTAGCCATTTTAATCTCTAATAATATTCCACATTGATGTATCACTTTAAATACCGATATCCAGGCTATTGCAGTTCAGATCCATATACACATACTTATCACTATCTGCACTGTCTATTTACCGCCAAATATGACCATTCGCCCAAGTGACCTAAATAGGCTTATTTCACAACTGCCGACACCTTTTTTAATTCTTGGTGATTTAAACGGGCACAGTCCATTTTGGGGTAGTCCCGATATTAATCCTCGTGGACGAACAATTGAAGACTTAATCACTGACAATAATTTATGTATTTTAAATAATGGTGACAATACCTACTTCCATGAACCTTCCAGAACTTTTCATGCAATAGACCTGGCCATCTGCTCTCCATCTTTGTATCCGTATTTCAATTTCTTTGTTAGTAACAACCTTTATAATAGTGACCATTTTCCTTTATTTTTATCTTTTTAATCATCCTACAAATCCACATTATATTTATGACAAGGCCAACTGGACTACTTTCACTATAAATGCAACCATCACATACGAAATGACTGAGGGTGATATCAACAGAGCAATCACTGATGTGACAAAGTGTATTATAAATGCAGCTGATATTAGTATTCCAAAATCCTCTGGACGTCTCAGTAAAAATTCAAAGCCATGGTGGAATGAAGAATGCAATAACGCAAAAAGACAGCAATCAAAAGCTTGGGGAATTTTTAGGAGGTATCCAACTACTGCTAATTATATCGCATTCAAAAAAGCAAGGGCAGCCGAACGAAGAATCCGCAGAAACTCCCAAAAAAATTCTTGGATTAAATATGTTTCCAGCATTACCTCCAATGTAAGCAGTAAAAAGCTTTGGCATCGTGTCAAGAGAGCAATGGGAATTCATTCTAATCAAAGTATTTCATTTTTAAAGGATAATGGCCAAACTATAACATCTATTAAAAATATTGCAAACACCATTGGTAGAACTTTGTCTGACATATCCAGCTCTAATTCCTACTCTGAACCTTTTTTGTCATATAAAAATAATTCTGAACGATCATCAATCAACTTTCACTCCCGCTCTTCACCAGACTACAATAGACCTTTTACAGAAAATGAATTAAAAAATAGTTTGAAACATTGCCATAACTCTGCTCCCGGACCCGATGGTGTTACCTACATTATGATTAAACATTTATCAAAACAGTCTCTTAAAAATCTCCTCCATCTTTACAATAGGATCTGGACTGAAAATATATTCCCTGTTGCTTGGCACGATGCTATTGTTATTCCTTTTCCTAAGCCAGGCAAAGATGCTACTGACCCCAATAATTACAGACCCATTGCTCTTACAAGCTGTCTATGTAAGCTGCTAGAAAAGATGGTAAATACTAGGCTTGTTTACATTTTAGAAAGAAGTAATTTGATTTCTCTATGGCAAAGTGGTTTTCGACGGGGCCGTTATACGGTTGACAATATTTTATTATTAGAGACAAATATTCGCAAAGCTAATGTGAGACGTAACCATTTGGTGTCAATTTTTTTCGATATAGAAAAAGCTTACGACAAAACATGGCGCTATGGTGTTTTAAAAGATCTTTTTATTCTGGAATTTCGAAGAAATCTCCCCATTTTCATTCAAAACTTCTTAAGAGTCAGACGCTTTAGGGTTCGAATAGGAACAGTTTATTCAGATTTCTATTTCCAGGAGGAGGGTGTGCCTCAAGGCAGTTCTCTGAACGTCACACTTTTTTCTTTGAAAATAAATGATATTCTAAAACAATTTCTACAATCTGTAAATGGAAGTTTATATGTTGACGACCTGCAAATTTCTTGCCAGGGGAATGACACGCGTTTCATTGAACGCCAATTGCAACTTGCCATCAAGAATATCATCACCTGGACAAATAGAAATGGTTTTACATTTTCTACTGACAAAACACAGTGTGTGCATTTTTGCCGCAAACGAGGGCTTCATCCTGATCCAGAAATTCTTATGAACAACAGGCCAATTTCGGTTGTTGACACTGCTCGCTTTTTGGGTGTTATTTTTGACAGTAAATTGAATTTTAAACCACATATTTTACATTTAAGAATTAAATGTGACAAAGCTCTTAATATTCTAAAAGTCCTTTCTAATACTTCTAGGGGTGCCGATCGTCCATCTCTCCTGAAAATATATAGAGCTGCTATTCGGTCTAAAATTGATTATGCCTGCCATGTTTATGGATCAGCACCCGATTCTTACCTGAAGAGACTTGACACAACACATCATACTGCACTAAGAATTTGTTCAGGAGCCTTCCGTACTACTCCCGTCTTTAGTTTATTTGCTGACTGTGTGGAGTCTTCTCTCACTTACATCAGACAAAGACTTTCATGTGAATTGTACTTTCGCATCCTCTCACATCCTAATCATCCACTTAATTCACTCTTAAATACCAACGATCATAATCTTTATGTGAATCGCCCATCTTGCATCCCACATTTCACTCTTAGAATTAAGAACTTTCTTGCTGGCACATATTCATACCAAAATTCGTCCTCGGTCTCTTTTAAACATGACACCTTGGAATTTCCAGGTTATTTCTTGTCTTCATCTGTTCAATGGGTTTGGCAAATTTAACACAGATGCTTCTATTTTTCAGTCCCTTTACTTATCTCTTCGCTTCCATTATAAGGACTACGTCGAGATTTTTACCGACGGATCAAAGACCACTTATAAAGTCGGCTGTGGTGTTGTCATTGGTAACACCACTTTTAGCTACCAACTGCCTAACTCCTTTTCCATTTTTCCCCCCCAGGGGGTACCTTCTTCAGGTATTCAGGGGGAGTCACGCACCCCGGGCCCGAGTCATCTTTTTATCTCTTCTTCATTTTTTTTTTTTAACCTTTTACCTTCTTTTCTTATCTTATTTTTTTATTTTTATTTTATTTTATTTATTTATTTATTTATTTATTTATTTTTTTTTTTTTGCTTTTTCGCCCTTGTTTGTTTTTTTGGTTTTCATGCCAATAAGGTTTTGGTACTTGTTCTTGTTCATTGTTCTGGAAAAAAAAAATTGTAAAAAAAAAAAAAATTAAAAATTTGGAAAACTTACAAAAAAATGAAACTACTTACCTTGTTATACTCACCTTTTTGGTTTCTACTTACCCTGTTTATTTTCACTCACCTTTATTTTTTGGTCTTGTTCTTGTTGTTTATACTAATATTATTTAACTTCTAAAACATTAACCAAGCTGAGACCGGTGTAGATGTGGCGCTGGTTATTGGGTTGGCGGTTTGGTGAGGGTCTCACGGTAGTCTAGCCTTGGGATCACACTGGGAGACTGGTGCCCTTGGTGAAGGTGAGACAACGGTGACTACTCGAACGAGAAACACCGGACTAACACGACTACCACATGTGATTCCCAATCTGGGTCGCCGGTCTGGTAGCTGGTGAGTGGTTATGGGTGTCCCAGGGAGCGATTCTGAAAACTGTCAGGTTTATAACCCTGACATGATTATCTTAAAGCTTCAAAGTTAAGCAGAGTTGAAATAATAGAGCCCAGTGGAAACTGTATTGAGCAGGTAAAAAGAAATATGACAAGTTTTTCTTTTAGATAAAATCATTTATTTAAAAACTAGATTGATTTATCTAGTGAAATAAAAATATGGCAAACGAAAATAAAAATTATAATACATTTAGACGATTCGTTTAATATTCTTCAGGGCAGATATAATAGTACAGAGTAGTTACTGAAGCCTATACTATTACTGAAAGAAGCTTAAAAGTTTGCAGTTTTAAAATAACTATCATCCTCGAATTAATCTAAAAATATTTACTTAAACCTCATCTGAAAAACAACAGCTTTCTACACAAGCTAATATTGTCGAGGTTATCAAGGAACTAGTATGTTGTGGCCACCACAAGACTTTCTTCTATATTTTCCTATACATATTTAATCAGTAACAATATTTAAAAAAAAAAAAAAAAAAAAAAAAAAAAAAAAAAAAAAATGCGATTTTTTTTTCTAAGTTTTTTTTTTTTGTTAAAAGTAAAAAAAATCGATAACTTTGTTTTAAATTATCACAGATTTATGGTTCAACCATTCGTTTTAAAGGTATTGACGAGATCTTTCGAATGATACCCATCTTCAAAATTCAACCCCCCTGGGGGGTACTTCCCTCCCAGGGGGGGAACCGATGCCCCCCCATGCACAAATTTTTTTTCCTAGTTAACTACTACTATTATCAATAATTCATATTAATTTTACAATCACAAGTTTAAAACAACTCTCATTATGCCCATTTATACGGAATTTTGTCCTATAAAATGCGATCACAGCGCCACCTGTTGAGCTATTGATCCCCAAATCTAATGGGCACCAGTTCATGTCAGGGTGCAACTAAATACCAAGTTTGGTTAAATTTCATTCAGGGGTTCGTGAGATACAGCGTCCACAAAAAAATGATACAGACACACAGACAGACAGACAGACAGACAGACACACAGACAGACACACACAGACATTTTTTAAAAACTATCAATTCGTGTTCAGGATATCCCAAAACGTGTAGATCCGTCAAAAAACGGAGGTCGAAAATTTTCGCGAATCCAATACTTTCTCTATATTACATATAGAAGAAAGTAAAAATTTAAACTGAAATATACAAACTACGTTTCATGCCAGCTTCTTTATTACCGGGATTCACATCGGCATCAACACGGAAAAATCCCCACGATTGCATTTCTGCTACGCTACTTATTCAATTCAGGCAGATGACGTAGGCTTATGTCATTTGCATAAGGATAGCTTCGGCTAACGTATTAATATTTTATGCTAAAATAAACTTTAAATAAACTATGAGTTTTTAAATATTTATTAACTTAAAATTATAAAAGTAAATAGAAGATAAATTACTTAGATTTTTAATAACCATCGGTTTTAATAAAAAAAAAGGAAAAATAGTTAAACTAAAGAGGGAGTGAAACTGAATAAAACATTGAGTGTCAAGAACACGCCAATATTTTAGATTCCTAAACCTAACAATAAGCCCCCCCTCTTGACACTCAACCGAGACCATGAATATATATATATATACATATATCTGCCCTGAATTTACAAGTTCACATCATATTATTTGAGTAACAAAAAAAACTTGTATGTAAAAAAAAACATAAATTGACAGATTCAACAACGACTTGCTCCTAATCGTCTTTCTTTAGTGTATTTCAAGAGCAAAGCAGTCCAATTTTTGCAATGCTTCATTTTGAAGTTATACAGAAAATTCTTCTTGCTATGAAGATATAATATAAATAATTAAGCATTGACATGTACATAAATTAACTAATATATGATATAAAACAAGTATATACATTTTGCAATATAATAAACACTTTGAGAAATACATTTGCATTTTCATATTAAAGAGAAAAACATTCTGTTCTCTTTAGAAATAAATAACTTTTAAAAAATTGAAACTTATTTCCTTAATTCTTCTCTTCAAAATTTACTCCTTAAAATATACATGTTACTCAGTAGATGAAAATAGGCTACTTATGAAAAGAGATAACCCGTATTTTGTTAACGGTTTCGTGAAAATATCTGACCAATTATTTACACTTTTAACATGTTTAATATTAAATATGTTTTTATAAATCAAATCCCTTATAAAAAATAATTTTACGTCGATGTGTTTTGTACGATAGTTTTCAATGGGAGACTTCACGAAATCTATAGCAGCCTTGTTATCGACTAAAAGTAAAGATTTTTCTTTAGTACCCTGTATTAGTTTTTTATTAAAGCATTCTTCTAAAATTCTATCGAACCATAATAGTTCTTTTGTAGCTTCGGTCATGGCTACGAATTCAGATTCCATAGTACTTAAACTGATACATTTTTCCTTAAACGTTCTCCAAGCTACGGGTGAATTATCGAGTAAAATCAGCTGTCCCCCCATTGAAGTCCTATCGTCTCTGTTGGCCGCAAAATCAGCGTCTGAATAAACAGTAATATGTGGTTTCCTGCACTCAAGTTTTAACTTTAAATTTTTGGTATAACAAACATAACCTAAGAGTTTTAACAGGCCATTCCAATGCATTATGCCAGGATTACTTTGGAATTGGGCAAAAATATTAACCGCGTACGATATGTCAGGTCTAGTTCTATTAGAGAGAAACGATAAGCAACCTAAAATGCTTCTATAAGGATATTTTGACATTTCTATTGTTTCAGCGTTAGTTTGAGGACACTGAGATTTTGAGTAAATTATCCCTTTACTAATGGGGAGAGATGATATAGGAAAATTGAAATTTTTAAATCTGTTACATATTTCACTAATATATGAATGTTGATGAATAGTTAAATTTCCATTATTTTCCTCGAATTCTACACCCAATAATTTACGGGTTTTTCCTAAGATTTTTAAATCAAAATTTTTACTCAATAAGTCCACTACTTCATCTATATGATTTTTAAATTTTGCAAACAATACAATGTCATCGACATACAATAATAAAATTACTTTCTTGTTAAAAATATAAACACAGTTACACCATGAAAATTTGTTAAAACCTATATTGATCAAAATTCTATTCATTTCGAAAAACCAGGCTCTACTACTTTGGTGAAGGCCGTATAAAGCGCGATTTAATTTACAAACGAATTTTTCTTTTCCAATCTCGATGAAACCCGGTGGTTGAGACATATAAATATGTTCATCGAGTGGTGCGTAAAGATATGCACCTTTAATATCCAGTTGTAAATGAGTCCATCCTTTACATGAAACTAGCAATGAAAAGAAGAAGCGTATTACTCCAAAGTTAACGACAGGGCTAAAAGTATCGTCATAACTTTCTCCTTTTATCTGTTTATATCTCTGCGCCACCAGTCTAGCTTTAAAACGAGCTATTTCCCCCCTTTCATTACGTTTAAGAGTGAAGACCCATCTACATCCTAAAATATTAGTATTTGGAGGTGATTTAGTAAGGTGCCATACATTACGTTCCCGAATAACATCCATTTCTTCTTTCATAGCCTGCAACCACTGATTTTTATAAGGAGATTTTAAGACCTGTTTAAAACTCGTTGGGATTTGATCTACGTCTAGTCAATCGTTTTTCTTAGTTAAATCAGGTTCAGTAAAATTAAGTTCATTATCTGAATCAAGTTCACTATCGGAATTAATTTCATCAGAATTTAAAGTTTGTTCTGCACTAGAACAAGATTTTTCATTAATTTTACCTACATATTTTTCTCTAGGACTGAAATTAAAAAGGTTTGGTTCATAAATTATACAATTTTTCTTACAATATTTTTTAACATCTTTATGACATTTTAAACGTTCAGTTTTTCCAAATTCACAATAATAAACGTCGATTCTGTCACTAGTTTTACGGGGTACTAGAGTTCTAAACCATACAGCCTCTCTGAGGGGGGACTCGTTTAATTATATCTCGACTTGATTTAATTTCCTCGTCAGAGGAAGATTCAGAATGATCAGGGTAAGTCTGATATATATTAATAGCATCTGAATGAGCATTATTCACGCCTTCTGAATCTGACCCCTCATCTGAACATAACCAACTTTCATTTTCACGGCCCATCACTGCTCCACTGTGCTCCCCAATATTTATCGGTTCTTCAATTTTAACATTAATTGTTTCTATTATTTTATTTTCAACTGGGAGCCATATCCTGTAACCTTTTGTACTAAGGGCGTAACCTATCATAATTCCTTTTTCCGCTTTACGGTCGAGTTTGTTTCTAAGTTGTTTGGGTACCCCTACGTATGCTGTTGAGCCAAAAGATTTTAAGTGCTTTACTGAAGGTTTATAACCACCATACAACTCAAACGGTGTTTTCTCTAAATCAGTATGACAAATTCTGTTCCAGGTATACGCAAAGTATAAAGCTGCGTCTGGCCAAAAACTTTTATTTAATCCACTTTCGTCTAAAACTGTCCTCATACCGTCAACAATAGTTTGGTTAAATCTTTCGGCAACAGAATTTTGTTCCGGTGAATAAATGTTAGTAAATTCATGTTTTATGCCTTTCAGCTCACAAAAAGATTTAAAATTATTATTTTGAAACTCTTTCCCGTTATCTGATCTAATAGCTTTTACCTGACAGTTTAAAAATCTCTCCGCTCTTGTTACATAATTTCTAAAGTTTTTAAATACCTCAGTTTTTGTTTTCATAGGAAATATTGTTACTTTACGAGAAAAATCATCGATAATTGATAAGAAATACCTTTGACCGTTTCGGCCAGTTATTTTGCATGGTCCCCATACATCCATATGTAATAACTCAAGAGGATGTCTAGACCTTATTTGACCATGGGGTTTAAAAGAAATTCGTCTTTGTTTATTAAGTTTACAAATTTCACAAGAGGTTTCATTGACTTTTAGTTTAGGAAGCCCCCTCACACTATCATATTTACAAGTTCTGTCAATTAGTTTAGGACTAGCATGAGCAAAACGTCTGTGCCACATATTAAAACTGTCCTTTTGAGTATGTAAAACTTTAGTTTTTGTATCATGAGAGTTTCTTTTACTTGAAGTTTTAGAAACTTCAAATTTAACATTTTTCATTTCTTTGGATGGAATTTTTGGAAATAAATAATAAATACCATCATGCAATTTAGCAGTAAATAAAAATTGATCATATTTGTTAGTTACTTTAATTTTACCATTCCCCCCCTTAAATTTAGCTCCTGAAATATCCATCTTTGGAGCAGATATTAAATTTTTTCTCAATTTAGAGCAATACATTACATTGGTAAATGTTATATTTTGTTGACCAAATCGTAATTTAACATCACCAGTTCCTTCAATAGGAAAATCTATATTATCTATTGCAACAGCTAATCTTTCATTATACAATGGTTTAAAATTAGAAAACAAATTTTTATCACCACAAAAGTGATTACTCGCAGCCGAATCAAAAAGCCAATTGCTTTTGTCACACACATTTTTACTTAAATTAGCAAAAGTAAAAAAAACCTGGTTAGAGTCCTTTCTGGTTCGTCTCGGGAGTCTGGAACGGCCTCTTCTCTGGGAATGGTCAGGTTCTTTCTGGTTAGATCTCTCAGGACTGGAATCACTGGTAGTGGATACAGTTGCCTCTGGAGGTTTAGCTCGCCATGGTCTGTGAGGGGATTGAGCACTTTGCCTCTGGAAAAACGGAGACTTTCGGCGTTGATACACTTTCGATGTTGATCTTGGCTCGAAGTTTTTCCTTGAATTTTGACAAAAACGACTGATGTGTCCCGGAACTCCACAGCGGAAACAAATCACATTAGATCTTGAGTACTGTGTGCTGTAACTCTCAATGAAAAGTTCATCACACTTATCTTGATCACGCAATTCAATCCTTGATTCTTCACTAACTAATTCAACTAAAATATCTTTGAACAAAAATTTATCATCAGTCCACCTAAGTATGCTCTGAACTATACTATCAAATTTCTCTGGGAGATAACGAAGCAACTGGAATGATAGATAAACTTCCTTCATTGGCTGGTCAATTGCTTCTAAAAGTTCAGCTATTCTCATGAGTCTAGCAGCATACATATCAATTTTCTCTCCATTTTTTATCTTACATGAAAACAGTTCGCTGCACAACTGCATGTGGCGTGCTCTGTTATCAGGGTAAAAATGTTGTTTTAATTTTTTCCATATCTCAGCTGGATCCGTTAATTTCTCTATAATCCGACGAAAGTCCTTCTCAGTATTGAGGTATAAAATCGATAAAGCAAGTTTTGACCTCGTATTATAATCTTTTAATTCTTTCGGATCAGCTGATGGTCTCGGCTTTTCCTCAGTTCCGATTACGATATCCCAGGCATTCTTTTCAAATAATAAAAACTTCACATCAACTGCCCAGTTACAATAATTCGTAGCATTGAGTTTTTCTATACTATGCTGTATCATTGCCATTTTCGTTAACTGTATTTGCCCCCCCTTCTTAAAGATTCTTATAAAACTTTGGGACCAATACGCCGGAAGAAAACTTTACTTCATTAAACTTTGTCAGTTTAAAACTTTCACTTAAACTGCTCAATACTGGGCGATAGCCCATAACCAAATATGTCAGGTTTATAACCCTGACATGATTATCTTAAAGCTTCAAAGTTAAGCAGAGTTGAAATAATAGAGCCCAGTGGAAACTGTATTGAGCAGGTAAAAAGAAATATGACAAGTTTTTCTTTTAGATAAAATCATTTATTTAAAAACTAGATTGATTTATCTAGTGAAATAAAAATATGGCAAACGAAAATAAAAATTATAATACATTTAGACGATTCGTTTAATATTCTTCAGG
This sequence comes from Salticus scenicus, assembly GCA_963930645.1. NCBI lineage: Eukaryota > Metazoa > Arthropoda > Arachnida > Araneae > Salticidae > Salticus > Salticus scenicus. Next base: position 139,407,357 of record OZ005657.1, read on the forward strand.
GCAGATATAATAGTACAGAGTAGTTACTGAAGCCTATACTATTACTGAAAGAAGCTTAAAAGTTTGCAGTTTTAAAATAACTATCATCCTCGAATTAATCTAAAAATATTTACTTAAACCTCATCTGAAAAACAACAGCTTTCTACACAAGCTAATATTGTCGAGGTTATCAAGGAAAAATTTAAACTGAAATAAGTAGTATAGAAACCTCTCACTTAAAGATCACCCTGGAAGGATCCTCACACTTAAGAGTCACCCGGAAGTGAATGTCCTCTCTTTGTTTATTTACATGTCAATAACCTATGCATAACCCCCCCCTACACACCCCGGCTCGTCACTTGATTGACCTTGGGGGTTCATTGGGCCCGAATTTCAACAATGTACTTATGTGTGTTGTGAAATTTGTAGTATAAAATGTATTAAAAGCATGTCTTACGCTGTTTATTTACCTCGTCATGCTCTGTACAACCACGCGGTAGATCTTATTTTTCTACTTTCGGCGCAAGGTCGAATGATGACTTTTAATGCTAATATAAATAAGTCGTGCATGAAAAGAAGGTTTGCTCTTTGTTTATTTACATCGTTACGGTTCATGCATCCATGTGACAGATCTTATTTTTCTACTTTCACCGCAAGGTCGAATGTTGTGTTTCTTAATGCTAATATAAATCAGTCGCGCATGTAAAGCAAGTTCTCATAAACGGTGAAAGTCTTTAATCGTATCTGACGTGATTTATTTTTCGAAGAAAAAAAAATATGAACGTTAAAAAGCATGTCTCGTTTTATTTAGTTTTGTGTGCATTGAATATACTTAGTTTTTCTTTTTCTTTATATTATATATCGAACCATTGGAATTATTGTGTAAAGGATAATTATCAAGTAGATCTAAAAAATTCTAATTGTTCGCATTCGGATTATATAGGTCGAAGAATCTTTTTCCATATTTGCAGAAAAAATAATAATAATGTATATGACATACGCTATTTTTGGAAGAATGAAAATAATGTTTTGAAAGCCAATAGAACCGGCATTCAAATGAATGAAAAAGAATTTTTTAAAGTCTGCAAATATTGTCCGTCAAATATATAAAATTAGCATAAAAACAGAATGGTATAACATTAAGTTTTTTGTTTTCGCATGCGACGATGCGTTTTTCGGATTTGAAGCTAAAAAATAATAATAATTACGGAAAAATATGCTACGTTTAAGACACCCAAGTTCATGTCTCATAGTCGGTCCCAGTCAATCCGGTAAAACATCCTTGGTTCGGAAAATGATTCATAATAACATTTACGGATCAAAAATTAAGAAAGTAAAATGGTGTTATTCATATGTTGCACCTTGGTTTGTAAACGAACCCTGCATCGAATTTATAGAAGGGCTTCCAACGACTTATGAAGAAGGCGATTTGATTGTTATTGATGATTTAATGCATCATCTGAACGACAAAATAGCGGATCTTTTTACTGCAGCATCCCACCATTGCGGAACCAGTGTTATACTAATTTTACAAAACATGTTTCCGAGATTGAAAGTAATGAGAGACATTAGTCTGAATGCGCACTATATCATATTGTTTAAAAATGCGAGAGACGCCTCCCAAGTGAATTGTTTAGGAAGACAGATATATCCGCACAATTGTCAATTTTTCATGGATGCATATATAAAAGCGACTAACAAACCTTTTGGTTATTTAGTCATTGATTTGCATCCAAAAACAACAGAGGAGTTGCGCATGCGAGAAAGTCTTTTTCCCTCTCAGGACGGATTTTGTTGGATATTTCAACCAAAATGACGAAAAAGAACATTCAAAGACAATATCATTTTTTACGGATATTGTCTCGTTCTCATCCGCTGCAAAAACGTGCATTGCTAAAAACGGCGAATAAGGCACAAATTGATTCTGTCTGCGAAATATGTTTGAACATATTGAATGGAAATATACCCGTCAGCGTAAGAAAAATGAAAAAATATAAAAATTTGATTAGAATGCTCTCTAGCAAAACTTGTTCAATGCAAAAGAAAAAGAAAATGTTAATCAACCAATCAGGTGGATTCTTACCAATTATAGCACCGGCTATAATATCTGCATTGGGCAGTATATTAGGACCGATTATTTCAAAAAAATTGATGAAGTAATTAAGACGTGTGATCATGGCCAAAAGAGTTGCTCTCATTCCCGAAGAATTGGTATCTTCATATCAACTTCAAAAACCGGAGTTGCGTCTGGAAGATGACATTGACTCATTACTAGAGAGAGCAAATATTCCAGATGATTTGAAAGTAAAACTGTTGAGCCAACTTATCATGCGATACCACAAGGTTGTGCACGCACCTCCAGACCCGGTTCGCGTTAGTATGACAACAGATGAACCGGAGAATATCACCAAGCCAAGTGAACAAATCGTTGAGGATCCGATATTGAAAGGTATTATGTCCACAATTCCAAAGCGTTCTGCGAAATATGTATCTCTAATTGCAGAAAAATTGAAAACTAGAGAATTCTCTTGGAACGAAAAAGGAGAGTTTCTGCAAAAAAAACAACCAATAGTCGGATCAAGTGTGATAGATTATTTTCATTATCTCATGACAAGTTCCAAAACTGCATCACCACCGCGTCATTTTTTTTATTTCTTGAAAGCCATAAAAGAAATTAACGTTCCTCTTTCCTGGATAGCGAATCAAAATTTAGTATCGCACATGAAAGCAATGCCGCGCTCTCAAATAGTGTCAGATAGCGAAGATTCCGAAGAGAACGTGTTTCGTAAGTCTACAAAACGTGCCATCAACCTGCAAAGAAGAGAAGATCGTTTTAAAACACAACAGCGCATTCGATCCTCGATGAAAACTCCGCAAAAGATGGCAAAATGGCAATCAATTTAAAAGATAAAATTTTAGAAAAAATCTATTATGATGCAGAAAATCCCGGCTCATACGGAGGCGTATCACGATTGGCAAAGTCTGCTCAATTACCTTTGAAAACTGTTCGCGAATGGCTGACAAAACAAGACGCTTATACCCTTCACAAACCAGTGCGCTATAAGTTCAAACGACGCAGAGTGTTAGCTTTCGGTATCGGAGAATTAATGCAATGTGATTTAATTGACATTTCAAAACTTTCAAAATATAATAAGGGTTTTAAATATATACTCGTGGCAATTGATGTTTTCTCTAAATATGCATATGCAATACCCCTTAAGAAAAAAGACGCTGATTCCGTGGCTGATGCGTTTAAAAAATTACTGAAGCAGGTAAAGCACGTTCCAAACATACAAACAGACGAAGGGAAAGAATTTTATAATAAAAAAGTCCAATCTTTATTTAAACATCACAATATAAATCACTATTCTACGCTTAGCGAAAACAAATGTGCAGTCGCAGAGAGATTTATCAGAACACTTAAAGAAAAACTTTATCGTATATTTACTCACACCGGGTCTTACAGATATATAGACGTGTTGAAACATGTTATGAAAAGTTACAACGCGAGCAAACACCGCAGCATCGGTTATGCTCCGATTAATGTGACACCGGATTTAGAATCTGAAATTTTCGAAAAACTTTACGGCTACAGATCAAATACTAGTTATAAATTCGAGGTCAATGATCGCGTTAGAATATCGAAAGCAAAACGCGCGTTTCACAAAGGTTACTTGCCCAGTTGGACGAACGAAGTTTTTATAATAGATAAGCGCTATCCGTCGAATCCACCCACCTATCTTTTGAAAGATCTTAAAGAAACGAGTATAAAAGGCAGATTTTACGAACCAGAACTTCAGAAAGTGACAAAAACTTCTCGCGACTTTTGGAAGATAGAGAAGATTTTAAAGACAAGAGGAAAAGGCAGAAACAAAGAATATTTTGTCAAGTGGGCGGGTTTCGATCAAACGCATAATTCGTGGATAAAAGCGTCATGGATGCGGCAATAAATGATTTTTATGTTACGCTTCCTAGCAATGCGAGTGCAAAGTATTTTCCTCAAAACACACAATCATCCTATCGTACGAAACTGTCATCGCCGTTGTTATTAAATGATTCATGGGAAGTCGGTCTATCCGAAATTATTATACCTCGAAACTGGTTTAACATTAGCGATCATAACAACGACTATTCTTTGCGATATGAAGAGGAAACGGAAAGTGTATTGGAAAAGAGAGTTTACGATATAGGATTCGAATATGACCCCGGAAAAAACATCGATGAATTATTTATTGAACTAAATAAAAAAATTGAAACACACGTGTCCGATCGGGAGAGCGTGAAATTTATACCCGATCACGATAGAGTAAATGTTACAGTCGATATTCAAGAAGGATTTGAAATAGAGTTGAAAAAATCTGATACATCGAAACTATTATATATGCTTTATTTACCTAACGAGGACACCATCATAGCAAAAACTTTTACTACAAAGTTTCGTCGCTCGAACGAAAAAAAAAGTCAAAAATTTACTGTTATCGATAAAAATCCATTAAATTCAACAACTCATATCATTCCCATCAATCCTATTAAAAAAAGCGAAGTCGATTATTTCGCATACGAAGGACTAGTTTTTCTACACATTAACAAAAACATCGAACACCTAAATCTTCAAAATTATGTAACTTTTAATTATGATGCGGATTCAGACGAGTTAGAAATTAAAGTATCTGACTATGCAGAAATGCAAATCTCCAAAGAGGTCGCTCAAACTTTCTTGCATGTTCTTGGTAAAGACGATGATCAACTTATTAAAAACAAACAATCATTTAAAATTAATTCCTCATTGAATGTCGAAGCAGGCGAAACCCTAAAGTTAATTGTGAATGAATATCCGAGAGTGAAAAGATATAGAAAGGTTCATGAGAATTTACGAGTGAACCCAGGCATATATAAAACCGCAGGAGATTTGTTTAGACAATTTAATAAAATTCGATTGCGACAACTGCCTGATTTTAAAGTAGAATTGCGCGTACCCGAAAATCATGAGATAACTTTCGGACGCGGTCTCGCAGACATGTTAGGATTTGTCGACACGCACTATAAAAGCGGGCAACACGTTGGCACATATCCTCTAGAATTGGACGCCGGCGTTTCGGAGATATTTATTTATTCTGACACCGTTGAGTCTCATTTTTGCGGCGATTCTTATGTACCTCTTCTGAGAGTAATAGCAACTCAGAATGAAAAAGGAGATCAAATTGTAAAACATTATGACAAACCAATTTATTTCCCTTTGAGAAAACAATTTATAGACACTATAGAGATAGAATTGCGATCATCTTCGGGTAAAAACATCATATTTACTGGCGGGAAAACAATAGTCGGTTTATCCTTTCGGCGTAAAAATCTATAAATAGAAAGCACATTTCGTAAATTGTTTCATTAGTTGTCGCAATAGGGAAAATGCATCTACATGCAAAAGATTGCGAGGCATACTATTGCGCGCATGTCGGTGGCGGTCCTTATTTTCAAGGGATAGCTCACCCACGAGGCTATGGGTTTTTTGGTGATTTGAGACGTTATATCAGTCCGCTGGCAATGAGAGCGGGACGATATTTGGCAAAAAATTTATTTCAAACTGGAAAAAATGTCATTTCGGATGTTGCAAGTGGTACGTCATTTAAAGATTCGGCTCGAAACCGCTTCGGCGAAACATCAAAGAATATACAAAAAGACATATTTGAAAAATTGCAGCAACAGGGTCAAGGTATAAAAAGAAAACGTAGAAATAAAACGCGTCATTCGAAGACAAAACGTCGCAAGACAACACGAGACATATTCGATTAGCAGCAATAATGGCCGGGCAAATCTGTTTGAAGAGTGAGCTAGACTTGTTTCAGTTAAATCCGACGCAGCTTGCAATTGATAATTCCAACTTTGTCGAAATACATCCTGTGTCTTCTTTGGCAGAAAAAACACCGATCGAATTTTATATTAGCGGAAACGGGGAACACTATGTAGATTTGGCTCATGCAATTCTACATTTAAGACTTAAAGTAATGAATTCCGATGGCACGGATTTAAAAGCAACCGATGATGTAGCCCCTGTAAATTATATTCTAAATACGTTATTTTCGGAATGTTCGATATTTTTAAATGAAAAGCAGGTTTCGTCTCAAGCCAATTATTCTTATCGCGCGTTTATGGAGAGCTTGCTTCTCTATTCTAAGTCTGCCCAGGAAAGTCTGCTGACCGCCGCCCTCTTCTACAAAGATACTGCAGGCCATCACGATGTAAAAACAAAAAGTTTAACAAATGCAGGTTATAACACTCGAGAAAAAGCTTGTAAACTAAGTAAAGCAATAGATCTCATAGGCCCGCTTCATTTTGACTTGTCTAGTCAACCAAAATTATTAATCAACGGTGTTAACGTTCGCATAAAATTAGAACGGAACAAGGATGCATTCGCGCTGATGTCGACAACAGATACCCATTCGATTAAAATTGAAGCGGCAAGCCTGTACATCCGAAAAATCAATGTCGCGCCTTCTGTGATGATAGCACACGAGAAAGCATTGGAGAAAGGTGTTGCAAAATTACCCATTCGCAGAGTAGAAGTTAAAACCTTTGCTCTTTCAACCGGTTTGCAATCATCTACTATAGCAAATGCTTTCATAGGTCAACTACCTACGCGTTTGATATTGGGGTTTGTTTCTAACGAAGCATATAACGGAAATTTCGGTAAAAATCCTTTTAAATTTCATCATTACGGTCTAAATTATCTTTGCGTGTTGAATGGCGGACAGATGATACCCTCAAAACCATATCAGCCCAACTTCGAAAATGATGCCTATGCGCGAAGTTATTTAAGCCTTTTCACCGATTTAAACAGATATCACAACTCTCCCAACATTAACATAAATTATGCGGAATATAAAGACGGTTATACTTTGTATGCTTTTGATTTAACGCCAGATCTTGCAGCCGGTGAGAATCACGGAAGTATAAATAAAACTGGAAATATTTTGACATAAAATTCAACGCAGCATTGCCAGAGACGGTAACGCTTGTAGTGTATGCTGAATACAGAAACATAGTTGAGATAGACAAATCTCGGGGAATTACAACCGATTTTTAAGAATGAACGAGGAAATTGTCAGCCTGATCGATCAGTTTCAAAGTTTAAAAATGGATGAAGTGCGACAATTTTCTGGAAAACAAATTGAAGAATTGGTCGAACAGTTTCAATGGAAAGACGAAGCTATAGCCGAAATTGGTGGCGAATTATTTTCCGACGGCATAACACTTTCTCGCATTGCTCACTTTTATGTATTCGCAGAAAAATTAATTCAACGACATCCTGAAAAAAAAAAATGAAATATGTGAAGCAGTTTTTAGAAGTATCACTGAAAATTTGTCTTTTTAAAACATGAACACTATCACATTGTGTCGCCTCGCATGCGGCGATGGTAAGATTCGACCGACGTTCGGAGGTATATACCCTTCGAATATTTTACCCCGAAAAAGAAATCCTCGTTATTCAATGTATATTGCAAATTTAGATCCAATCTCGTTGCCCGGAAGTCATTGGGTGGCCATTCATTTTCATAACAAGAGTGTTTATTATTTCGACAGTTACGGTCTTGCTCCTACAAATCAAAATATTTTGAATTTTTTGAAGAGAAATGCCGACACAATAATGTATAACACAGAATGTTTTCAAAACAAATTGAGCACAACCTGCGGTCATTATTGCTTATACTTCTTGTACTGTCGCGCAAGACATTTGAAACTTAAAGATATTATTATAAACAAAAAAAGAAGAAATGATCAGTTTATTAAACAATTTGTGTTACAACGTTTTAAACCCGTGAGATGTTGTCATTTGTCCCACGCCAAGCAACAAAAGTGTAAAGCCTGGATAAAGATGCACTCCTCTTTGAATAGTTCACATTAATCAGTTTGCTTTCGAACGACGAGGATGGAACGGTTCGGAATTCTCCGCGTGTATAAGCCTGAACAAAGTTGTGACGATGTGAATAAAGAAAAAGGTCAGGTTTTACACGTTCAAAACAATTTTTTCAAAAATTTGAAAGATTGCATGCAATTATCTATAAGTTATGGACAACAACCTAATGAAACGTGCAGCTATTTCAAGATTTTAAAAAGTTCGGACATGGTTCGATTACTGCATGCTTCGAAGAAAGACACTCAATATGGCTACCTATATCTGACCGCCAAGCCTGGAGACCCCATATCCTTATTGTCGCATTCATATGCACTGTTCGATGATTTAATGGAGTGCATTACTGACAACAACAAAGAAAAGAAATTTTCTGAAGAACTTGAATGCAGCATGCATGTGAAAATTGCATATTTCAAAATATTAAAAGACGAGGAAATTATTTCCGAATTGCACCGTTCTTGGATGTAATTCATATGTATGGAACTGAACTGAGTTATATGTGTGCAACAATTGTATATTTCAAAAATAGTAAAAGATCTCCAAACTCCATCATTCTCGAATGTAATTAATATGTTATAAATATTTTTTTTTTCACAATGTATGTGAAAATTATCTATTTTTTTCAAAATATTATGTAATTAATATACAATAAATCCTTTTTTATTGTGCAAATATGTGTTTGTATTTATTTTGTTATGTGTATTTCATTTTAGCATTTTCATTTTAAACATAAATATTTAAAAAAAAAGAGAAATCATTTAAAAAGTTTCGACTTCCATGTTGTAGCATTCACATACGCATAAAAAGTTATTAGGTGCCGAGCGAATGGTAAAATATTCCAGGCGAACTGTTTTTATACAAGTTCAACAGGAAATAACCCACAATCCGTCGCGAGAAACATAAAAGCACACTATTTGTTCACGAAGTTGTTTCTGGAATGGTTCTATTATATCAATTATGCTAATTTTAAACCCGGATATTAACAGTTGAATGAAAAGGGGGGGGGAAAATCATATTATTAATTTTATCGATCATAATGCTAATATAAACTCGGTCGAAGAATAATACTTCCGCTCTCTGATTAACCTTTAAAAATCCTTCTAATCTTAATTTATGCTTCATTTGCACAATTTTTTACTTAAATATTAAAAAACTATAAATCTTTTCCTGTTCCGCCATAACTTCCGCTCTCTGATAAGTCATTAAAAATACTTCTAATTCTCATTTATGTATAATTTGTACAATTTTACTTATATATTAAGAACTATATCACTTTTTTCCTGTTCCGTCATGACATTTCTTCCTGTCTATTCATGACAGTGAATATTTTGCAATCGTGACATTAACCCATATTTAGATTTGCTTTTCGACTCATTGAAGCAAAAAATTATCCTTATTCTTCGACCATATAAATACGCGTCCGAGTTTTAAGATATTCACTTTTTCTGACAGTAACCGCTTGGATAATATCGGCTGTAAAAAGATGGATTCTTCAATTGCAGGTAAATATTTATTATACATTAATATTTAGTAATCTTTTTTTTTTTTTTTTTCAAAATTTTTCAATATATTGAATAATTAAAAAAAGTTTTTTTTTTTTTTCTGCTAGAAAGAACATCCACGCACATTAAAAAAAGAAAAATAAATAAATTATTTACTGACGAGGATGAAGATAATTCTGAAGTTCCCCCGCGCTGTCCGTCGCCTATAGACGAAGCCGGGCCATCAAAAAAACCTCGCTTAATTAATCTAGCTCCCGACGAAGACATATATGAGGGAAAGAAAAAAAAATTCGACCCCGTTGAAGTGTATCTCGGTGAAAATGTGTACGTAGAACTCAAGGAATTTCGCAAACAGCTATATTTAGGGTTTTACAAAACAGATAAAAACACGAAAGAGATAAAAAATCGATTCAACATCGGCCTGAAACAACTGCCTAATTTGGAAAAGGCCATAATCGAAATTAAAAAAAGCATTAAAAAAACAGTGGATTAAAAAAAAATATATAAAAGTCATTGTTTTTGTGTTTAAAATTTTGTTCATTCAAATATATACTTTATTTTTAATTTATTTATTAATTGTTTATTTATTTCATACATACTTTAATTTTTTTTTAAGTGAGAAAATGATTAATTTTATTCTAAGAGATTTTGCACACAGAGGCTATGTAGAAAGTTATCGCGCTGTTTTGGATGAAAATTATACGGATCTCTATCAAACGATATTTGAATCTACACCGCTTATTAAATCTCTTCTAAACAGAAATGTTATTTTACGATTGAGGTTTCTAATTTGTATTAATATTTTGTTTGTAAAATATGACGAATTCGAAAATGAAATGACTCAAACTTTTTACTTTTGTTCTAACGTCGAAAGATTATTATCAAATTACATGATCGACGAGGCGATTCACAGATGTTTCCAAAAAATTCTTAATTCGGTTGATAATTTCATTCGCAATGGCAGCGGTTGGATAATAAAGCACATTCTTTTCATTGACGTTAGTATCGGAAATTATAGAGAACTCAGGGGCGGATGTAAAAATATTAAACTACCGCGTAAACTTTCTGCAAAACGTGCTCTATTAAATATTAAATGCGACGACAACAAATGTTTTCTACATTGTTTGGCTGCTAAATTACATCCTCGGCATAATAACAAAAACAGACCATACAAAAGTTACATAAAATATTTCAATACAAATAAATTGACATTTCCCGTAGCGCTTAACCAAATACCATCATTTGAAAGAACAAATAATTTGCGTATTAATATATACGGTTATCAGGAAAACGAAATTTATCCTTTATATATATCCCCAAATGTTATTATCATCAAAGACGTCGATTTATTACTATATAAAAATCATTTCTTTTTAATAACAAATTTTCAACGCTTGGTAAGTTCGAAACAACGCCGTCAATACTTTTGCAAATTATGTATGAACGGTTTTAGTCAGAGAAGCGGTTTGAATAATCATGTTAGTTTATGCGGACTATATAAGGCACAAAAAACAAGCATACCTAAAAATCTTATTCTTAAATTTACGGACTTGTCAAAAATGGTTAAACATCCTTATGTTATCTTTGCAGATTTCGAGTGCATAACTTCAAAAGTTAGCACTGTTTTGCCTTCTAGCTCGCAGAGTTATTCGACCCCCATAGAAAACCATATTCCAGTCAGTTATGCATTATTGGCTACGGATATAAATGATAAGCCGATATTCCATGAATATTTTTGCGGCGAACAAGCGGTGGAGCATTTTTTAAATACGCTTAGAGATTTGGTAAATAAACTCATTGAAAAAAAGAAGGAAATAATACCTCTCGATGTAAGAAGCAACGTAACAAACACAAATAATTGTCACATATGTAAAAAACCGTTTGGGTTAAACGAAACGAGAGTGCGCGATCATTCCCATTATGGCCCCCCAGGGGGGTACCTTCTTCAGGTATTCAGGGGGAGTCACGCACCCCGGGCCCGAGTGATCTTTTTTTTTTTTACCTTCCTCTCTTTTATTTCTTTCTTTTTTGGTTTATTTTATTTATTTATTTTATTTTATTTTTATTTTATTTTATTTATTTTTTTTCCTCGTCCTTGTTAGTATTTTTGGTTTTTACTGCCAATAAGGTTTTGGTACTTGTTCTTGTTTATTGTTCTTAAAAAAAAAAAAAAATGGAAAAAAATTAAAAATTTTGAAAAACTTAAAAAAAAAAGAAACTACTTACCTTGTTTAACTCACCTTTTTGGTTTCTACTTACCTTGTTTATTTTCACTCACCTTTTTTTTTTGACCTTGTTCTTGTTGGTTATACTAAAAATTCTTAACTTCTAAAAAATTAACCAAGCTGAGACCGGTGTAGGTGTGGCGCTGGCTATTGGGTTGGCGATTTGGTGAGGGTCTCACGGTAGTCTAGCCTTGGGATCACACTGGGAGACTGGTGCCCTTGGTGAAGGTGAGACAACGGTGACTACTCGAACGAGAAACACCGGACTAACACGACTACCACATGTGATTCCCAATCTGGGTCGACGGTCTGGTAGCTGGTGAGTGGTTATGGGTGTCCCAGGGAGCGATTCTGAAAACCCTTTGCTTTCCGTCCATTCAAGAAATGGGCTGACTTGTGGGACTAAGGAAACCCTCGAACCTTTTTATTTAAGTTAATTATGGCTACAACTAAAGGAAGTGAGATTAATGCGTCTGGCTCGGGCCAAGCGAATTCTAAATCTTGGGGCGATAGAGTGGAAGACTTTTCTTCTTCCTTGAATGAAAATAATATTTTCATTAGCAGTGAGAACACTGATGCTAGGTTCTTTGTTATTAAAAGGAATGATGGTGATTTCAATAAAACATCACCTTTTTTAATTCAAAAAGCAATACAATCCATAATAGGTGAAGCGAAATCTGTCAAAAAACTGAAATCTGGGGAACTGCTTATTGAAGTTATGAATGCCAAACAGGGAACTAATTTAAAGAAAAGCACTTTATTTGCAAATATACCTGTAACCGTGAGTACCCACAGAACACTAAATAGTAGCCGTGGTGTAATTTCAGAACCAGACTTGCAATATATCCCTGAATCTGAAATCCTAGAAAACTTAAAAGATCAAAAAGTTACAGCTGTTCGACGCATCTACATTTTCAGAGATAGTAATAAAATTCCCACTAAACATATAATCCTTACTATAGATTCACCTACTCTCCCACGATCAATAAAAGCTGGTTACCTTGACTGCCCTCTCAGACCATATGTTCCTAATCCACTCCGATGTTTCAACTGCCAAAGATTCGGTCATTCAAAAACGGCCTGTCGTGGAAATCTAACATGTGCCCGCTGCAGTGCTGTGGGGCATGATAATCAAAACTGTCAAGCTACTATATGCTGTGTTAATTGTAAGAAAGACCACCCATCCTACTCAAAATCTTGTGAGAAATGGAAAACTGAAAAGGAAATTCAGACTGTCAAAATAAAGCACAATATATCATATCCTGAAGCACGGAAAATAGTTGATTCCAGGACGCCTACCATTGGTAAATCTTATGCAGCTGTTACATCTTCAAAGAAAGTATATCAAACTACAGCAACTCAAACAGATGTCCCTATTAAAAGCAGTTCTCCAGTAGAATCAAATAATAAAAATGTTCAGAATGTCCAAACTAAGTCTAGTCAGATAACTCTGACTTCTAATCAAAAACCCGCATACCCAAGAAAAAGCTTGCAATCTTTGAAAAAACCCATACAAACAAAATCTTACAAAAATAATAGTTCTGACAGTTTAAAACATTTAAAATCGTCTTCACAGAGTAACATAGTTAAAAAGAAAAAGATTTCTTCCATATCTACTATTAATTTGTCTGCAAAGAAAAAAGATAATCCAGATCAACAAGATGATTGTATTGGTCTCCACCCTTCTGACGTAGAAGCGTATATGTCTACTGCTTCAGAAGAAAGTGACGTAGATGTTCTAATCTAATCTCTATAATTTTATCCTAATTTATGACTAATTTCATTTCCTGGAATTGCCGAGGTCTTCTTGCTAAACGAGATGATATAAAAGACATTACTTCTGATCATCGACCAATTTGTTTCGCTCTCCAGGAAACATATCTTAAACAAAGCGATAATTTCAATTTTCGTGGCTACAACTGCATTAGAAATGATTCACTGCAAACTAACAAAGCGGCAGGAGGTGTAGCACTCCTTATTTCTAACAATATCCCACATGCAAACATCTCTCTGAATACCAACATCCAAGCTGTTGCTGTTCAGATTAACATACACCTGTTGATTACTGTGTGCACACTTTATCTACCACCAAAATTATCTTTACAAAAACACGACCTGAATAATTTAATCTCACAACTTCCTACACCATTTCTGATTCTCGGTGACTTTAATGGACATAACCCTCTTTGGGGAAGTCCAGACCTTAATATTCGTGGAAAAATTATTGAAGAATTTATTACAGACAACTGCTTGTGCATCTTAAATAACGGAGACAATACTTACTTCCATGAACCTACCAGAACATTCCATGCAATAGACCTTGCCCTCTGCTCACCTATTCTTTACCCATATTTTAATTTCTTTGTTAGCAGTGACTTATACAATAGTGACCACTTCCCATTGTTTTTATCTTTTTATGATTTTAATCAAACTCTTCTTCGTAATCCTCATTTTATTTTTGACAAAGCTGACTGGGCCGCTTTTTCTTTAAATGCAACAATCACAAGTGATAAAATTCAGGGTGACATTAATAGAGCAGTGAGTGAAGTTACCAATATCATTATTAGTTCAGCAAATCTATGTATTCCTAAATCTTCTGGTCATCCTATTAAACACTCAAAACCGTGGTGGAATGAGGATTGCAAAATAGCTAAAAAGCTTCAACAAAAAGCATGGGGGATATTTCGCAGATATCCGACCACATCGAATTACATAGCATTCAAGCAGTCGAGGGCCAATGCACGTAAAATTCGGAGAAAGTCTCAGAGAGAATCATGGATCAGATATGTGTCCAGTATAACTTCAAATATTAGCAGCAAGCAGTTATGGCAACGTGTAAAGAAAACTATGGGTATCCAATCAAATAACTGTATAACTTTTCTAAAAATTAATAATCAGACCATTACCTCAACCAAAAATATTGCAGACACCATTGCTAGTACTTTATCTAGCACCTCAAATTCAAATTCCTATTCTGAACCATTTCTGTCATACAAACATAAAGTTGAACGTTCTACTATCAACTTTAGTTCTAACTCATCCGAAGATTACAATAGGCCTTTTACTGAAAACGAATTAACCAATAGTCTGAAGAGTACTTGTACCTCTGCTCCTGGGCCTGATGGCATTACCTACCCCATGATTAAACATTTATCAAAATATTCCCTTAAAAACCTGCTTAAACTTTATAATAGAATCTGGTCGGAACATGTGTTTCCTATTGCGTGGCATGATGCTATCGTTATTCCGTTCCCCAAACCTGGTAAGGATGCTTCTGATCCAAAAAACTATCGGCCAATTGCCTTGACAAGCTGCCTGTGCAAACTGCTAGAGAAAATGGTCAATAATCGTCTTATTTTCATTCTTGAGAAAGAAAAGTTGATTTCTCCATGGCAAAGTGGGTTTCGAAAAGGCCGTTCGACAATTGACAACATCCTTTTTCTGGAGACGAATATTCGCAATTCTATTATTAGACGTAGCCACCTGGTATCAGTATTTTTTGATATTGAAAAAGCTTATGACAAAACCTGGCGTTATGGTATTTTACAAGATCTCTTTAATTTAGACTTTCGAGGAAACCTTCCTATTTTTATTCAAAACTTTCTAAAAGTTAGACGATTCCGTGTTCGCATTGGTTCGGTGTATTCAAATTTTTACTTTCAGGAGGAGGGTGTACCTCAAGGCAGTGTCTTGAGTGTCACACTCTTCTCACTAAAGATAAATGATATTCTTAAACAATTACCACCTACTGTACAAGGCACTTTGTATGTTGACGACCTGCAGGTTTCTTGCAAGGGAAATGACATGCGCTTCATTGAACGCCAATTACAACTTGCTATCAATCGCATTACAAAATGGACAAAAGTAAATGGCTTTACATTTTCTACTGACAAAACACAATGTGTGCATTTTTGTCGTAAACGTGCTCTCCATCCTGACCCAGAGATTTTTATGAACGGAAATCTTATTTCTGTAGTAGACACTGCTCGTTTCTTGGGTGTAATTTTTGACAAAAAACTTAATTTTATGCCACATATTTTACATTTACGGACAAAATGTGATAAAACATTAAACATTTTAAAAGTACTTTCCAACACTGCTTGGGGTGCTGATCGTACGTCTATGCTTAAAATTTATCGAGCTCTGATCCGTTCCAAAATAGATTATGCTTGTGAGGTTTATGGCTCTACTTGCACATCTTATCTGAAAAAGCTGGACACAGTGCACAATACTGCTCTGCGAATTTGTTCTGGTGCCTTTCGCACCTCTCCTGTTGTCAGCCTATATGCTGACTGTGTGGAGCCTCCTTTATCTCATATCAGACAACAACGTTCTTTGGAGTTGTATTACCGCATCCTTTCACACTCTCATCATCCGCTTCATCCTTATATAGGCAGCATAGATCATCAACTCTTTCAGAATCGCCCCTCATGCATTCCTCATTTTGGACTGAGAATTAAAAACATTGTTTCAGGCACATCTCATAGTGATACCAGTATTCGCCCTCGCTCTTTTTTCTATAGGACTCCTTGGAACTCAAATAGCATCACTTGCATACACCTTTTTAAAGGTTTCGACAAATCATGTACTGATGCATCTGTATTTCAGACACTTTTCACATCTCATCGCTATACATATAGGGACTATATTGATATTTACACAGATGGTTCAAAGGCAGATCATCTTGTTGGCTGTGGCGTTGTCTCAAATAATATTATTTATAGCTATCGTCTTCCTAGCTCATTTTCCATTTTTTCTGCTGAGTTCTGTGCTGTTGAAATTGCTCTCAAATTCATTTCATCTCATAGTCATAAAAAATTCATTATCTACACTGACTCAAAGAGTGTCTTGGATTCCTTGAAATCCAGCTCTTGCTCACCTTCTTTTACTTCTGTTTTTAAAATGCATAACGACCTTTTAAGAAAGGGATATAACATTTTATTTTGCTGGGTTCCTAGCCATGTTGGTATTAAGGGTAATGAAGAGGCAGATAAGGCAGCAAAACAGGCTTTGACTCCTTTCAATTGTGCAGTTCCTTATGAAGATTTAAAACATACTCTAAGAAGTTTTCTAAGAAATATATGGCAACGAGAGTGGGAATGTGAAAATAATAATAAATTACGAGAAATTAAACCAAATATTGCAATCTGGCCGACTTTTACACCACGGAAATATGATGTTATCATTACCAGACTTAGAATTGGGCATTCAAGATTGACACACAAGCATTTACTTCTTGCAGAACATGTACCTTCTTGTCCCAAATGTCATTTTAGCCAGCTTACCATACGCCACATTCTGACCAACTGCCCTTGTCTCCGTCATTTGTATCGCCGTTACTTTGGAACTTCCTTACCTAATCTCATGATCCTTTTGGGAAAAAATCCACACACTGAATTAATTAACTTTTTAAAAGACTCAGGCTTTTACAGTCATATCTAACTTTTATTTATTTATATTTCATTCTTGTCTCATCCTATTCTAAAGTGACCATTTTCTTGACAATCTGGATGGGAGCCCCCATCCAGATGCTTTTTACTATTTTAACTTAGTTGCCTTAATTAATAACGGTTGGCGCAGAATGTCCTAATTTGGACCTTGCGCCACAAAAAACCATTAACCAACCAACCATTCCCATTATGGCACTGGCGAATTTAGAGGATTTGCGCATAATACATGTAATTTGAATTACAGAAGTACATATTTCATTCCAATCATCATTCACAATTTTAAAAATTATGACGCGCATTTAATATTGAAACATATGCCAAAACAATATGCCAATAAAATAAAAATAATCCCAACAAACATGCAAAAATTTTTGAGCTTTTCCTTGGATTATGCCAGATTCATCGATTCTTATCAATTCTTAGATGCGAGTTTACACACGTTGGTAAAAAACTTAAGCGATTCGGGTCATGATTTTAATATTTTGACTTCTTTTTTTTATGGTTCCGAACACACGCATTTATTAAAACGTAAAGGAATATTTCCATATGCATATTTTAAATCGCTCGATGTGTTAAAAGAAAAAACGTTACCCCTGAAAGAAGCATTTTATAACGTGCTAGAAAATAAAAATATAGATGAGGAAGAATATAAACACGCATTACATGTGTTTAACGCGTTTAATTGTAAATCTTTTTCAGACTATCTTGAATTATATCAAAATACAGATGTGATTATGTTAGCAGAGGTATTTCTATCATTTAGGCGCACAGCATTTAAATATTATTCGCTAGATCCGGTTCATTTTTTTTCCATTTCACAATTTACGTTTTCGAGTGGATTAAAATATACAAAGACCGAATTAGAACTATTAAACAATACGACTGATTATATATGGTTCGAATCGCAGATGAGAGGCGGAATCTGTTTTTTGGGCACGCGTTATATGAAAGCCAACAATCCATTGCTGGAAAATTCGTATAAGCCCAAATTACCTAAAAATTATATCCTGGCATTCGACGCAACGAATTTGTACGGATTTATTCAATGTCTCCCCCTTCCAAAAAATAACTTTTCTTGGCTAACTGCAGACGAAATAGCAAATTTTAACATTCTACAAACAAGCGCCAATTCAAATGTTGGTTATTTCCTGGAAGTGGATTTGCATTATCCGCCTTCGTTACACGATGCACACAATGATTTTCCTTTAGCACCAGAGCATTTAACTCTGAATTGGGAAATCTTATCACCCTATGCAAAACAAATGGGCGAGCAATTCAATTTAAAATCTATTTTTCCGTGTAAAAAATTAATTCCAAATTTTTTTGACAAAAACAATTACATCACGCATTATTTAAATCTAAAATTCTATGTCGAACACGGATTAATTATTACAAAAATTCATAGAATATTAGCATTCACCCAAACGCCGTTCTTAAAAGATTATATAGAATTTAATAATAACAAAAGAAACGAAGCAGACAACAATTTTGACAAAACATTTTTTAAAAAGTTAAACAACGCATTTTATGGTAAATGTTGCGAGAATGTGCGAAAAAAGTTAAACGTGAAAGGGGCGTTAAACATCGATGAGTGTAAAAAGTTGTTGTCAAATCCAATGCTCGATTATTTCGAAATTATCAACAAAGATTTCACTTTATTTAAAATGAAAAAAAAAAATTTAATTCTCGATAAGCCAATTTTTGTAGGTTTTGCCGTTTTGGAGCTGAGCAAGCTTCGAATGTATTCTCTTTACTATGACCATTTTAAAAATTTTTATAAGAGCAACGTCCAACTCTTATATTCTGATACAGATTCAATTTATATCGACGTCCGAACAAATGATATCTATCAGGATTTAAAAAATCACTTTGCAAATATATTGGATTGTAGTAATTATCCGAAAAATCATCCTATGTATAATGATTCAAACAAAGGTAAACTCGGTTTGCTCAAAAGCGAGTTTATTAAACCAATAAAAGCTTTTATCGGTTTAAAGGCAAAAATGTATTGTTTTATTACAGATGACGAGTGCAAAAAAAAAGCTAAAGGAGTAAAAAAAAATAGCATTCAATCATTAACATTTGAGTCATATAAAAATGTTTTATTCTCGGAAACATATATAAAACAGCAACAATATTCGATATTAGCTAAAAAACATGATATCAATACAATGGTAGAAAATAAAGTGAGTCTTTCGGCATTTTATGATAAAAAATATTTAATTGATGCCATAACAACAAATAGTTATGGTCACTATAAAAATGTTGAACAATGTGATGAATAAAATATTATATAAACGCAAAAACAATGACATTAGTTTTTTCTTTTCCGTGTTATATATGCATTTCTTTTTTATTTCTTTCGTATCTGTTTTGCAAGATTAAAAAAAAAAAAAAAACCCTGTGTTTCATGCAACTTCTTGTGTTTTATCAACTGTGACTTTTTGGTGTATATATCCTATGTTCATCAACTGCATTACAAAAATGACATCAAAGAAAAATAAATCATGAACTGTACAAGGTTCATCGACTATGATTTTTCGTGTGCTTTAGAAGTTCATCATCTTGGGCAATAAAATGTCATAAAGGAAAAATAAATTGTAAACTATACAGTGCTCGCTGTTGTGCAACTTCTTGTGTTTTATCACCTGTGACTTTTTGGTGTATATATCCTCAGTTCGTCAACTGCATTACAAAAATGACATCAAAGAAAAATAAATCGTGAACTGTACAAGATTCATCGACTATGATTTTTCGTGTGCTTTAGAAGTTCATCATCTTGGGCAATAAAATGTCATAAAGGAAAAATAAATTGTAAACTATACAATGCTCGCTGTATACAATTTTTAAAAACTGATATGCATGTGTATGTTTTCATCTTTTATATAAAACAAAGCATTTATAATATTTTTTTTTTCACATTGTGAAAAAAAAATTAATATGTAATAAATAATTTTCTTTTAAATTCACAATGTATGTGAAAATTATCTATTTTTTCAAAATATTATGTAATTAATATGTAATAAATCCTTTTTTAATGTGCAAATATGTGTATGTCTTTATTTTTGTCATGTTTTATTTTTACCGTTAAAAAAAAAAAAAATTAAGTTTTAAAAACGTATATTAAAAAAATTGTTATCTCCTTTTGCAGATAAAAATTTAACTCTTTACTTTTCTTCTAGTAAATAAAACAAATCTTGTCTGATCCCATTTTTAACAACTAATTTACAATATTTCATAATAAATTATTTACAATATAATACAAATAAAAAATTACAAATAATTTTTTTTTTTTTTTTTTTGCAATTTTTAAACAATATTTTGTAACTTTTTTTTATACAAATGATATATTTACAATTTAGTATTATATGACATTATATTTTAAGTCTAAAAATTTTTTTTCCATATTAAAAAAAACAACTATATTTGATTACGTCATACATGTTTTTGATAATAAAAAAGATAAAATATTTTATCTAAATTGTTGATACAATATTAAAAATATTAAAAGTTATTTTTTTGACACAACTTAAATGTTTTTACTTACATAACAGTCGATCAAATGTATCAATCTTTCAAGGCTATAACAAAACATTACTTTTAAATGTAGGTCACTGATGCAAAAAGTACTTTCATATGACATATGCTTCCGTGTTTTAAAAAACATCAACAGATGAAAGTGAAATTCAAGAATAACCATTCAACCTTGTAGTACAAAGTAAAAATGAAACATGGATGTGCAGATGCGTGAAGCATAACGATGCTTCCGCAAATGTAAATAATCAAAGAGTGAAATTCAGGAAGAATCACCCAACCTTGTAATACAAAGTAAAATGAAACATGAGCACGTGGTCGCGGGATGCATGACGATGTCCTCGCGAAGGTAAATAAACAAAATAAGGCATGCTTTTAATACAATTATACTACATATTTACGCAAATTTCGCAACACACATAAGTACATTGTTGAAATTCGGGCCCAATGAACCCCCAAGGTCAATCAAGTGACGTGCCGGGGGGTGTAGGGGGGGTTATGCATAGGTTATTGACATGTAAATAAACAAAGAGAGGACATTCACTTCCGGGTGACTCTTAAGTGTGAGGATCCTTCCAGGGTGATCTTTAAGTGAGAGGTTTCTATACTACTGAAATATACAAACTACGTTTCATGCCAGCTTCTTTATTACCGGGATTCACATCGGCATCAACACGGAAAAATCCCCACGATTGCATTTCTGCTACGCTACTTATTCAATTCAGGTAGATGACGTAGGCTTATGTCATTTGCATAAGGATAGCTTCGGCTAACGTATTAATATTTTATGCTAAAATAAACTTTAAATAAACTATGAGTTTTTAAATATTTATTAACTTAAAATTATAAAAGTAAATAGAAGATAAATTACTTAGATTTTTAATAACCATCGGTTTTAATAAAAAAAAAGGAAAAATAGTTAAACTAAAGAGGGAGTGAAACTGAATAAAACATTGAGTGTCAAGAACACGCCAATATTTTAGATTCCTAAACCTAACAAAAACCCTTTGCTTTCCGTCCGTTCAAGAAATGGGCAGACTTGTGGGACTAAGGAAACCCTCGACCCTTTTTATTTAATTTAATTATGGCGACAAACAAAGGAAATACGAATAATGTGTCTGGCTCGGGCCAAGCTATTAAAAATTCAAATGAGAAATCTTGGGCTGAAAGAATGGAAGAGTTTTCTTCCACGCTTAATGAGAGTAATGTGTTTATAAATTGCGAAGCTAGATTTTTTATAGTAAAGAAGAAAGGAGATTTCTCAAAAACATCTCCCTTCTTAATACAAAAGGCACTGCAATCTATAATGGGTGATCCAAAATCAGTGAAAAAACTTAGATCAGGGGAATTATTAATAGAAGTCGAAAATAACAAGCAAGCTAACAGTTTAAAAAAGTGTACTCAATTTGCAAACATTCCTGTCACTGTTGATGTCCATAGAACACTAAATACTTGCCGTGGTGTCATTTCTGAATCTGACCTCCAGTTTATACCAGAAGCCGAAATTCTTGAAAACCTCAAAGAGCAAAAAGTTATCGGAGTAAAACGTATATCTATATTTCGCGACAATAAACCAATTCCAACTAAACACATTATCTTAACTATAAATTCCCCAAAACTCCCAACATCAATAAAAGCTGGGTACCTTGAATGCCCCGTCAGACAGTATATACCAAATCCGTTACGCTGCTTCAACTGCCAACGTTTTGGCCATTCTAAAACTTCCTGCCGTGGAAAACAGACATGTGCCCGTTGCAGTGCCATTGGCCATGATAGTCAAAATTGTGAAGCCACTGTGTGTTGTGTTAATTGTAAAAAAGTTCACCCGTCATATTCTAAGTCCTATGGAAAATAGAAAAAGAGATTCAAACCATTAAAACAAAACAAAATATATCGTACCCAGAAGCCAGTAAAATAGTAGAATCAAGAACACCCATCGTTGGTAAATCATATGCTGCTGTTACTTCCACCAAAAAAACTTGTAAAACAATAGCTACACAAACTGACTCTCTAATCAATACCAGCCCACCAGTTGAAACTGTTTCATGTAACTCTACAAAAATACCCAATACTAGCTCCCCACTCGAAACTACAGTAAACAATTCCCAAATCTTACAATCCAAACCAAATCAGTCTTCTAACTCTTCACAGTCCTCTTCATCAAAATCAAGAAATTTAAAAGAAAATTCCACAAACTGCTAAAACCTTATTGTCTGAAAAAAGTCTTAACTCTACATCTCTAAAGCACTCTAATTCACCCTCTCGTCTCAATATCATCAAGAAAAAGAAACTAACAAAATTGCCCACTCCCACTACAAATAAAAATAATAAAGGAAATCTTCCAAAACAAGATGAGTAGAAAACAGCAATCAAGCAACTAACCTAAAAAAATGCACATATTTCGCTAATATTCCCGTTACTGTTACTACTCACCGAACATTAAATACCAGTCGTGGAGTTATTTCAGAACCTGACCTTCAATACATACCAGAAGGAGAGATACTTGAGAACTTAAAAGATCAGAAAGTTATAGCAGTTAGGCGTATTTCAATTTTCCGTGAAAATAAACAAATCCCAACTAAGCACTTAATACTTACATTTGATTCTCCGAAACTCCCACGCTCTATAAAAGCTGGATACCTGGAATGCCCTTTAAGACCATACATCCCAAATCCTCTGCGCTGCTTCAAATGCCAACGTTTTGGTCACTCAAAAAATTCTTGCCGTGGTAATCTCACGTGTGCCCGCTGTGGTGGTGTGGGCCATGATAATGAAAACTGTGAAGATCCCATATGTTGTGTAAACTGCAAAAAAGACCACCCATCTTATGCTAAAATATGTGACAAATGGAAATTTGAAAAAGAGATTCAAACTGTGCGTACCAAAGAAAATATATCATATTTTGAAGCCAGGAAAATTGTTGAAACCAGAACACCCACAATTGGAAAATCCTTTGCTGCTGCTGTTGCTTCTATTAAAATACCGAAAAACTACAAAACAATCTCCACACAAACAGATAGTATTACTAAGAGCATCCCGCCTGAAGAAGCCAAAAATAATTTGCAAAAAGTTCAAGAAAAGCCTACTGAAACACCTAATTTGTCACATCAAACACCTAATTCTTCTAAGCCAACATATCCTAGGAAAAGCTCACAAATTCTGAAAAAGCCCATATCTCATAAAAATCGCAGCTCTGAACCTCTAAAGCATGGAAATTCTCAAAACAACTTGGTTAAAAGGAAAAAAATACCTAAGCTAGCTGAGTCTATAAAATCAAAAGATAATAATATAGCTAAACAAGCAGACTTAATTTGCCTTCATCCTTCTGATGGAGAAGGTATGTCTACTGCATCAGAAGATAACGACGTAGATGTGTTAATCTAAAAACCACATCATGACTAATTTCATTTGCTGGAATTGCAGAGGTTTTAACAATAAACGGGATGAAATAAAAGACATTGTCTTTAATCATCGACCAACTTGCTTTGCTTTCCAAGAAACGTATCTAAAGCAAAATCATAATGCTAAAATCCGTGGTTACAACTGTCTAAGAAAAGATTACATTCAATCTGACAGAGCTACAGGTGGTGTGGCTCTATTAATCTCCAATAATGTTCCTCACACAAATATACCTTTAAACACAAATATTCAAGCCATAGCTGCCCAAATCCACATCAATATGCTAATAACCATCTGTACTGTCTATTTAACACCTAATATGTCTGTAAGAGAACAAGATCTGAATAATTTAATTTTGCAACTCCCTACCCCATTCTTAATTCTCGGTGACTTCAATGGACATAACCCGCTTTGGGGGAGCCCCAATGTTAATTCCCGTGGACAAGTCATTGAAGACTTCATCAATGATAATTCCTTATGTCTCTTAAACAATGGGGACAATACTTATTTCCACGAACCATCGAGGACTTTTCATGCAATAGACCTCGCAATCTGTTCTCCAATTCTTTACCCATATTTTAATTTTTTTGTTTCTGACGATCTGCATAACAGTGATCATTTTCCTTTATTTCTATCTCTCTATGATTTTAATCAAGTTAACCAAAGTAAACCTCGTTATATTTATGAAAGGGCAAATTGGACTACCTTCTCCTGTAATGCCTCTATTACTTCTGACATGATTGAGGGAGATATAAACAATGCAGTTTCACAGGTCAGTAATTCTATTATTAATGCAGCCAATATTTCAATTCCAAAATCATCTGGAGGTCCCGTTAAACATTCCCGACCTTGGTGGAATGAGGACTGCAAAATTGCAAAGAAGCGCCAACAGAAAGCATGGGGGATTTTTCGAAGATATCCCACAACTGCAAATTATATAGCCTATAAACAAGCAAGAGCCAGTGCACGGAGGATTAGAAGAAAATGCCAAAAGGAATCGTGGATTAATTATGTATCCAGCATTACCTCGAATACCAGTAGCAAACAATTGTGGCATCGTGTCAAGAAGGCTATGGGCATTTATTCTAACCACAGTATCTCTTTCCTTAATGATAATGGTCAAACCATCACTTCCACCCAAAATATTGCAAACACTATCGGTAAATCTTTATCCAGCATATCTAGTTCAAATTCATACTCTGAGCCCTTCTTATCATACAAACACCGCTCTGAATGTTCGGGAATTAACTTCATATCTCGCTCTTTACATGAATACAATAGTCCATTTACAGATAATGAAATAAACAATAGCCTGAAACACACTCATAATTCTGCTCCTGGACCTGATGGTATTACTTACCTTATGATTAAACATTTATCGAAAGCATCCCTCAAAAATCTGCTTCGGCTTTTCAATAGAATCTGGTGTGAAAATGTCTTTCCGATTGCTTGGCATGATGCGATTGTTATCCCCTTTCCAAAACCTGGCAAAGATACTAGTGACCCAAAAAATTATAGGCCCATCGCCCTCACTAGTGTTCTATGTAAATTGCTCGAAAAAATGGTTAATACCAGGCTTGTCTTTGTACTAGAAAGTAACAATTTAATTTCTCCTTGGCAAAGTGGCTTTAGACGTGGACGTTCTACCATTGACAATATCCTTATGCTTGAGACAAACATCCGGAATGCTAATATTCGACGAAACCACTTAGTGTCAATCTTTTTTGATATAGAAAAAGCATATGACAAGACATGGCGCTATGGCATTTTAAGGGATCTTTTTAATTTAGACTTTAGGGGTAACCTTCCTATCTTCATCGCAAATTTTCTGAAAACCAGACGCTTCCAGGTTAGAATTGGTTCAGTTTACTCTGACTTTTATTTTCAGGAGGAGGGTGTTCCTCAGGGCAGTGTCCTGAGTGTCACTCTGTTCTCTTTGAAGATAAATAATATTTTAAAGCAGTTGCCACCAAATGTTCACGGCAGCCTCTACGTTGACGACCTGCATATTTCATGCCAGGGAAAGGACATGCGTTTTATTGAACGACAATTGCAACTTGCTGTTAACCACATCTTAAAATGGACAAATGAAAATGGCTTTTTATTTTCATCTGACAAAACACAGTGTGTGCATTTCTGTCGTATACGTGGTCTTCATCCAGATCCAGAGATTTATATTAACAATAACCTGATTAAAGTAACTGACACAGCCCGCTTCTTGGGTGTTATATTTGACAAGAAACTAACCTTTGTTCCACATATTTTAAACCTTAGGAAAAACTGTGACAAGAAACTAAATATTTTAAAAGTACTGTCTAACACTTCTTGGGGTGCAGACCGAACTTCCATGTTAAAGATTTATCGGGCAGTCATTCGCTCAAAATTAGATTATGCTTGTCAAATTTACGGCTCTGCTGGTTATTCTTATTTAAAAAAACTAGACACTGCGCATCATAATGCACTTAGGATTTGTTCTGGTGCCTTTCGCACTTCTCCAGTACAGAGCTTATACGCTGACTGTGTGGAGCCGCCCTTGGATATTAGAAGAGAACAGCTTTCCTTGGACTTATATTACCGAATTCTTTCACACCCACACCATCCACTTCATCCTCATATAAAAAACAATCATCGTAATCTGTTTATGAATCGCCCATCTTGCATCCCACATTTTGGCTTAAGAATTGATAACATCTTAACAGGCACACCTTATATTGAGATCAAAGTTCGTCTCCGCCCCTTTTTAAATATGATTCCTTGGAATTTCCAAGTGATTACTTGCATTCATCCTTTCAAAAGCTTTGACAAATCAAATACAGATGCAACTATTTTTCAGTCACTTTTCGCTTCTCACCGTTTTAATTACCAGGACTATACGGATATTTATACTGATGGTTCCAAGACTGGTAATCGTGTTGGTTGTGGTGTAGTCTGTGGCAGAACTTCTTTCAGTTACAGCCTTCCTGGTTCTTTCTCTGTCTTTTCTGCAGAGTTTTTTGCCATTGAGGTTGCGCTAAATTTTATTTCCTCACATCTTCACAGAAAGTTTATTATCTACACTGACTCAAAAAGTGTTTTGTTATCACTATCATCAAACTCTTGTTCTCCATCCTTTATACCCGTTTTACAAGCTTATAACGACCTTATAAAAAAGGGATTTCACATTTTATTTTGTTGGGTTCCAGGACATGTAGGCATAAAAGGCAATGAAGCTGCTGATAAAGCTGCGAAGCAAGCTCTTGTACCTTTAAATTTATCTGTTCCATATGGAGATCTTAAATGTGTCATAAAAAGTTTTTTTAGAGACAATTGGGAAAAACAATGGCAATGTCAAACTCAGAATAAATTACTAGAAATTAAACCTAATATTTCGATCTGGCAAACCCTTAGTCCACGGAAACTTGATGTCATAATTACACGTCTTAGAATCGGGCACACTAGATTAACTCATAAGCATCTACTTCTGGGAGAACAAGAACCCAATTGTCCAAATTGTCATTTTAGTTCTCTAACGATTCGCCATATCTTGACTGACTGTCCATGCCTACGCCATTTATATAGATATTTTTTTAAAACATCCTCACCAAATCTGACGAGCCTTTTAGGTATAAATCCTCACATTCAAATTTTTAATTTTTTAAGAGATGCGGGATTTTACAATGATATTTAATTCTTATGTCGTTTTATCGTTTATTATTTTAGCCTTTTTATTCTTGTTCTGTACTTTGCTCATAACGTTTTACATTGTTCTTACTTTATACACTGTTTACCTTGTTTTATACACTTTTTTACTTGTTGTCTGTATATACTTGTAGTTTTATACACTGTTTATCTTGTTTTATACACTGTTTTACTTGTTCTCTGTATATACTTGTAATTTTATACACTGTTTACCTTGACTTTTATTATTTTTATATTTAAACCTTTTACCTTTTTATGTTTTTAATGTTTTGTGTGTTAAATGACAATCTGGATGGGTATCCCCATCCAGAAACTCTAATAAGGTTCTTATTTTATTTTAATGTCATTTTACCTTTTATTATTTTAATGTTTTCGTACTATAGAGTTCTTTGAAAATCTGGATGGGTAAACCCATCCAGATATTTTTATTTTTATATATGTATTTTTTTTTTACATTTCTTGATTGGCGCAGCTTGTCCTATCATGGACCTTGCGCCATAAAATCCAACCAACCAACCAACCAACCAACCAACCAAAACAAGATGATATGATCTGCCTCCATCCTTCTGATGGGGAGGACGGTATGTCCACTGCATCAGAGGACAATGACGTGGATGTTATAATCTAAAAAAAAAAAAAAGTATGACCAATTTCATTTCATGGAATTGCCGAGGTTTTATTAATAAACGAGATGAAATCAGAGATATTATCTCTGATCATCGACCTATTTGCTTTGCCTTCCAAGAAACACACTTAAGACAACATGACAATGTTAAAATCCGTGGCTACCGGTGTTTCAGAAAAGATTTTACACATTCTGACAGAGCTACAGGTGGTGTAGCTCTTTTAATTTCAAATAATATTCCACATTCTAATATTTTAAATACAGACATCCAGGCTATTGCTGTTCAGATCCATATACACATGCTTATCACCATCTGCTCCGTTTACTTACCACCAAATATGACTGTTCGACAATGTGACCTCAATAGGCTTATTTTGCAGTTACCGACTCCTTTTTTAATTCTTGGTGATTTTAATGGACACAACCAACTTTGGGGTAGTCCTGATATTAATCCTCGAGGACAAATTATTGAAGACCTAATCACTGATAATAATTTATGTATTTTAAATAACGGTGACAATACATATTTTCATGAACCTTCCAGAACTTTTCATGCTATAGACTTGGCCATCTGCTCTCCAACTTTGTATCCTTATTTTAATTTCTTTGTGAGTAACGACCTTCATAATAGCGACCATTTTCCTCTATTTTTATCTTTTTATACTTTTAATGATCATCATCCTATAAATCCACATTATATTTATGACAAGGCCAACTGGGCTACTTTCACTATAAATGCAACTATCACATATGAAATGATCGAGGGTGATATCAACAGAGCAATCAGTGATGTCACAAACTGTATTATGAATGCAGCTGATATTGCTATTCCAAAATCCTCTGGACGTCTGAGTAAACATTCAAAGCCATGGTGGAATGATGAATGCAATAATGCAAAAAGACAGCAACAAAAAGCTTGGGGAATTTTTAGGAGGTACCCGACTACAGCTAATTATATCGCATTCAAAAAAGCAAGGGCAGCCGCACGAAGAATCCGCAGAATCTCCCAAAAAAATTCCTGGATTAAATATGTGTCCAGCATTACCTCTAATGTAAGCAGTAAACAGCTTTGGCATCGTGTCAAGAAAGCAATGGGAATATATTCTAATCAAAGTATTTCGTTTTTAAATGATAATGGCCAAACTATAACTTCTACTAAAAATATTGCAGACACCATTGGTAAAACCTTATCTCACATCTCCAGTTCTAATTCATATTCCGAACCTTTTTTGTCTCATAAACATAATTCTGAACGATCATCAATCAATTTTCACTCCCGCTGTTCACCAGACTACAAATAGACCTTTTAGAGAAAATGAATTAAAAAATAGTTTGAAATATTGCCATAACTCCTCTCCCGGACCCGATGGTGTTACCTACATGATGATTAAACATTTGTCAAAACAATCTCTCAATAATCTCCTTCATCTTTACAATAGGATCTGGACTGAAAATATTTTCCCTGTTGCTTGGCACGATGCTATTGTTATTCCTTTTCCTAAGCCAGGTAAAGATGCTACTGATCCCAAAAATTATAGACCCATTGCCCTCACAAGCTGTCTCTGTAAGCTGCTAGAAAAGATGATAAATACTAGGCTTGTTTTCATTTTAGAAAAAAATAACTTGATTTCTCCATGGCAAAGTGGTTTTCGACGGGGCCGCTCAACGGTTGACAATATCTTATTACTGGAGACTAATATTCGAAAAGCTAATGTGAGACGTAACCATTTGGTGTCAGTTTTTTTCGACATGGAGAAAGCTTATGACAAGACTTGGCGCTATGGTATCTTAAGAGATCTTTTTAATTTGGACCTTAGAGGAAATCTCCCTATTTTTATAGAAAACTTTCTTAGAGTCAGACGCTTTCAAATTCGCATTGGGTCAGTTTATTCAGATTATTTTTTTCAGGAGGAAGGTGTGCCTCAAGGCAGTGTTTTGAGCGTTACACTTTTTTCTTTAAAAATAAATGATGTTTTAAAACAGTTGCCACCAAGTGTACATGGAAGCTTATATGTTGACGACCTGCAAATTTCTTGCCAGGGAAATGACATGCGCTTCATAGAACGCCAATTACAACTTGCTATAAACAATATCATTAAATGGACAAATAAAAATGGTTTTAAATTCTCAACTGACAAAACACAATGTGTGCATTTTTGTCGTAAACGAGGTCTTCATCCAGATCCTCAGATTTTGATGAATAACAGGCCAATTTCAGTTGTTGACACTGCTCGATTTCTGGGTGTTATGTTTGACAGAAAATTGACTTTTATTCCACATATTTCATATTTAAGAACTAAATGTGATAAAGCACTAAATATTTTAAAAGTCCTTTCTAATACTTCTCAGGGAGCAGACCGTCCATCGCTACTCAAAATATATCGGGCTACTATTCGCTCCAAACTAGATTATGCTTGCCAGGTTTATGGATCAGCAGCTCATTCTTACCTTAAACAACTGGACACAACACACCACAGTGCACTTAGAATTTGCTCAGGAGCATTCCGGACCAGTCCTGTTTTTAGTTTATATGCTGACTGTGTGGAGCCTTCTCTCACTGATATTAGACAAAGACTTTCACTTGAATTGTACTATCGCATGCTTTCACATCCTAATCATCCACTTCGCTCACATTTGAATAACAACGATCATAATCTTTATGTGAATCGGCCATCTTTCATCCCTCATTTTTCTCTTAGGATTAAGAACTTTCTTGTGGGCACTTCTCATATTCATACCAAAGTTCGTCCCCGTTCTTTTTTAATCATGACGCCTTGGAATTTCCAAGTTATTTCTTGTCTTCATCCATTTAAGGGATTTGACAAATCTAACACAGATGCTTCCATTTTTTCAAGCACTTTTCTCATCTCATCGCTCTGCCTACAAAGACTATATTGAGATTTTTACTGGTGGCTCCAAAACAACTAATAAAGTCGGTTGTGGTATTATCATTGGTAATACAACTTTTAGCTATCAACTCCCTAATTCTTTTTCCACCTTCTCTACAGAGTTCTTTGCTGTTGAGGTTGCCCTTAACATCATTTCATCTCATCACAGTAGAAAATTCATTATATATACAGACTCAAAGAGTGTTCTTGATTCTCTCTCTTCTAGCTCTTGTAACCTGACTTTCATTTCAATTTTAGAAACTTACAACGACCTTTTGAAAAAGGGATTTGATATTTTGTTTTGCTGGGTTCCTGGCCACGTAGGCATTAAAGGCAATGAAGCAGCAGACAAAGCCGCAAGGCAGGCTTCCATACTTTTAAACTGTCCTGTTCCTTATGATGACATTAAGCACACACTTAAAAGCTATCTTAAAAATATGTGGCAAAGGGAGTGGAATAACAATAATAATAATAAATTGCGAGAAATAAAGCCTCAAATTTCAGTCTGGCCTACAATTACCCCTAGAAAATACGATGTTATTATTACTCGACTTCGAATTGGGCATTCCAGACTCACACATAAATACTTATTACTTGGAGAACAACAACCTGAGTGTCCAAAGTGTCATTTCAGTGCTTTAACCATTCGTCATGTCCTCACCGACTGCCCTTGCCTTCGTCATCTCTATCGAACACATTTTGATTCATCTTCACCCAATCTGACGAACCTTTTAGGTGTGAACCCTCATCACCGCATGACTAATTTTTTAAAAGAAGCTGGTTTTTATCATGACATTTGATTTTATATTTTACACTGTTCATATTTTTATTATATACACTGTTCATCTCCTTTTACTTCGGTTTTTTATATTTACACTGTTCATAACTTTTTACATTTTATTTTATACACTTTTTACTCTGCTTTCTATTCTTTCAATCTTTGTCTTGTGTTTTATTATTTTACCTATTGTCTTAATTTTCAATGTGTTTTTTACTGACCATCTGGATGGGTAAAACCCATCCAGAAGCGTGCTTATTTTTTATCCTTTTGTTTGGCGCAGTATGTCCCATTGCGGACCTTGCGCCATTAAACAAACAAACAACCAACCAACCAACCAACCTTTTCCATTTTATCTGCAGAGTTTTTAGCTATTGAGGTTGCCCTTAACCCGATCAAGTTATCGTGGGTCGTTGGTGACCCAAGCCATTTTTCTTTTGTCTTAAACCTTAGAATCCATATAAAGAAGAAATACCTATCCATCGTGTCCATGATTTTTTCCGTAAAAATACTATTTTTAAATTTTATTATGCAATCTGAATTTTTCAAATATTTCAATTTGTTCAAAAGTTATGAATGGAAGACCCATGATAAACTGACAAGGTGCCGAAAAAAGCGATAACCTGATCGGGTTAATTTTATTTCATCTCCTCCAAATCGTAAATTCATTATATATACAGACTCGGAGTGTTCTTGATTCTCTTTCATCTACCTCTTGTAATCCATCTTTCACTTCAATTTTAAAAACATACAACGACCTTCAAAAAAAGGGATTTGACATCTTGTTTTGCTGGGTTCCTGGTCATGTTGGCATCAAAGGCAATGAAGCAGCAGACAAAGCCGCAAGGCAGGCTTCTATTCTTTTAAACTGTCCTGTACCATACGATGACATGAAGCACACACTTAAAACCTATTTTAAAAATATTTGGCAAAGGGAGTGGAATAGCCAAACCAATAACAAATTGCAAGAAATGAAACCTGAAATTTTAATCTGGCCTACACTCGCCCCCAGAAAATGTGATGTCATTATTACTAGACAAAGAATGGGGCATTCAAGACTCACACATAAATACTTATTACTTGGAGAACAACAACCTGATTGTCCGAAATGTCATTTTAGTGCACTAACAATTCGCCATATTCTCACCGACTGCCCTTGCCTTTGTCATCTGTATCGACATTATTTTAATTCATCTTCACCCAATTTGACAACCCTTTTAGGTGCAAATCCTCATTATCACTTGACAAATTTTTTGAAGGAGGCTGGTTTTTACTTCAACATCTGATTTTATTGTTTACAATGTTCATCCTATTTTACATCTGTTTTTTACTGTATACACTGTTTTTATTATCTTTTTTCTTATTTTTACTGTGTTTTTTTAATGACAATCTGGATGGGTGAATCCATCCAAAAGCTGCTTTATATCCTTTTACATTTTTGTGTGGCGCAGCATGTCCAAATATGGACCTTGCGCCAAAAAAAAAAATTATTCAACCAACCAACCCGTCCAATCTCCGGAAACCCATCTGGAGCGGATGATCATCAAACCTTTCGATGCGTTTAGCAAGGATCTTATGAAAGACTCTACAAATGAGGGAAGACATTGATATAGGTTGAAGCTTGCCAGGCTCGGTGACATTGTCCTCCTTCGGCAACAGGATGGTCTTAGCACTACCGAGGAAATCAGGAACATCTCTGCACAGAATAAATGAGTTAATGATGAAGCAGAGGAGAGACCTTGGAATCTTTGAGATTTCCGAGGCACCAATGCCATCCGGCCCGGCAGCCTTATTCCATTCAGGCATGGATTGGGATTCGACTCCCGGTCCAGGCATTATTTTAACTCAGTCGGGAAGAAATAAAATTCCAAAAAATATGGCTTGATTAAGCTTATCGATGTTGATGAAACTCCAGATGGGATCCGAAGACAAGATATCATCGGAATCAGAGTTGTGAAGAGTACGATCACTGGGAGAAAAATTTTTGTCCAAAATTCCATAATTTCACTTGGAGGAATATCGTGGCACGGATTAACGCCATCAAGATTTTCATTAATTGCAGCTCCTCTATTTGATTTAAAATTCCTTTGGACTTTTGCGTATTCGATGCGTTTCCTGGTTTTGTTAGGAACATTTGTATTGACGCCTTCCTGCGTTTTTGGCCTATTATGGTCAAAATTTTTTAAATTTTTAAACATATTGGCACCTTCGGCTTGTATATCAATATTATCGATATCAAAGATATGAATTTGGCCAGTATCATAGTTGATAAGATCATCCTTAGAATGAAAATTGTTCCTGTATTCAATAAAAAACTTGCTAAATCTATCATAGTCTTTGGTGAACTTGCTAACCTTTGGAAGTTTATTGAGTTCCTCAATAATAGAATCACAAAATGAATTATAGGTAGAATCCAGATGAGGATCATGTTCAATAGGGCCAAGAGAATCAGCCTGTAAAGTATTATAATTTTGCGAAGGGACAATTATATCAGTAGAATTTTCAACTAAGTCAAAACAGTCCCTATCAGTACCAGATTTCATGGGATCATCACCAAGATGTAGTCTGGGAGAAAAGTTCACAGTAGCAGTTGTAGTAAAATTAGTGGGATGATCAAAAGAGTCAGGAAAGGAGGGCCCACATACTTTAGGAGTTGATCGAGTAGCATCTTGCTCCTCATCAATTTGGATAATTACAGATGAGGAACGTAAGGCAGTATCAAACAGCTCAGGAACACCAGAAAAATTGGTGGAATCACTGCCACGGTCAGCACATTTACGAACAGGAGATGCATCATTAGAAAGACAATCATCCGAGGAGCTGGAGAGGTTAGGATAGGACACTGAGCTAGAAGAATTCAAAACTTCCTTATAAATATTTTTATAGCGTTCAGTGTTCATAATGCATTTGATTTTGTTAGAGTTTCTATAAGGGAGAAACTTCTCAAGTTCATCTTTAATTTTTCTTGCCGGAACGCAAGATGAGGAAAGGCCAGAGACAGTTTCGGCAATTAACCTTTAGAAAACGGGTGTGAATTCCTAACAAAATTCTCTCTATACGGGAAAATCCAAGCGATTTTCACCCCCTTACTTAATGAGCAGTCGCTGTGGGTGGCGCACGTGAAACTCATTTTCGAATAGTGATGTCCAAAAGAGGGAATTTATTTTCCCCGTGTAGAAAGGAAAGGAAAAGAATTCACATGTCAGTAGCAACACATTTCTTGTTTATAAGTAATCTTTCACTTATAGTTGATGGAGATAAATACATTCTTGAACAAATTTACTCTCGTTAAAATTAAATGATAACGTTTATCAGTAATCAAGTTGTCTTTTTTGAAAATAATTGGATATTTCTTTTCAGTAGTATAGCAATTAATGGTTTATTTTACATAAAATACAGAATGACATAAATAAACTCATAATTACAAATAAATGTAGAGCTAATTACCTGAGCCAGATGAAGAAAAAATATTTATTATTGCTTTTGAATATCAAAAGTTATGGTAAATTAAATAATTCAAAAATAATATTAAAAATGTATATTTTCTTTTAATGAGGGGGATTCAAATTTTATATAAAAGAAATATTAGATGAAAAATCCGCATATTGAAATTTAAAAGGAATGGAACTAGATAAAAGTTTTATTTATGAAATGTTTTATTCATTCCTTAAATTATTGAATATAAATTGAATATATGTAGAATGTAACTAAACAATCTATAAAAATGACCAAACAAAGAAAGAAAGAAAAGGAAAAAAAAGGAATTAAAACTAAAATTATTTATACGTTCATTTTTTACGCACTTTTTATACGTACGTATTCAGATTTTTTTTTTTTTTTTTTTTTTTTTTTTTCGTTTCAGATATGTTGAAAATTATTATTTTTATTATTCAAGTTTCATTTATACATTTTTATATATTATATCATTTAAATATTGAAAAAGATTCAATTTAATTTATTATTATTATTATAATTATTATTATTATTTACAAATGCATCGCAGTTTTTAACAATTAGAAATTTCTTAAGCTATCAACAAGCGAAAAAAATAATAATAAATAATTTATTGTTATTATTATTTACAAATGCATCGCAGTTTTTAACAATTAGAAATTTCTTAAGCTATCAACAAGCGAAATAAATAAATAAATAATTTATTATTATTATTAGTAGTAGTATTTACAAATGCATCGCAGTTTTTAACAATTAGAAATTTCTTAAGCCATCAACAAGCAAAAAAAAAAAAGAATTTATTTTAATATTTAATTTATTTATTTATTTATTTATTCTTAAGAAATATGTTTAATTGGTTTCAAAAATAATGCTTGATTCCGTCGTGACACATAACTTCTGAAACTAAGAGATGTAGACAAGATAATTATAATTATATTTAAAGTCCTTCGAATAAAAATTTCATAATTTTATCCAAGTAATAAAAGACACAAGAATGAAGCTTTGTAATATTTCTTGTTTGCTCAATAGAGAGTTAAACAAAATTTAACATAAGGAGTGAAAAAACGAAAGTGTAACTTTCATAACACACGGAAATACGCTTTCATTGATATCATTTTCGTCATAACTTTGCCATTTGCTTTACAGGGCCCATCAATATCCGAGCGGTTCTGCGCTCAAAACTGATAGACGTGAGATGCCGGGTTTGATCCCATCTCGCGTTCGTCGACCTAGCCGTCCGGAGTTTTCCGTGGTTTTTCTCCGAAGCTTGCGTAAATACGGGATAAGACCTCTTAGAAAGACTCCCATGGAGGACACTTCCTCTCATGACTAGGACCCTAGTTCAGTCAATAGGCTTGCTTCCAAAATCCTTTTGCTTTCCTGATGATTATTTCCATTGTATTAACTTTTACAGTTTATAATTTTAGCTCTGATCTTGTTATAAAGAACGAATAATTTAGGTATTCGAAAAAAGTTTCTACCTCAGTTTTTGACTTTTAGACACATTTTAGGCTTGAGGAATACGAAAATCACTAAATAGGTGAAGTGTCCATTTATAGGACGTGTTAGCTTGTACGTTAGTTGTAGTTAGTTTACAGCATGTTAGTTTATACGTTATTTTTTTATTTAATTTGTTTGTTAATTTCTTAATTTGTTAAACTTCGTAGAAATTATCTGAAGAATAAATTATCCTAAAAACCTCGGACCAGTTTTACAATATTTTTGATATTGACAAATCTCTTTTGAATTTTAACATACCAATTTGAAAATTTTGTACACTATTATCATCATTAATGTCATTACTATTTTAACATAGTCGAACAACGAAAAATTTCATAAAGTTCATATTGCAGAAATAACATTTACACTTAACATTTAACAGGGTTTTTTTTTTTAACACTACACATACAAAAAAGTAGATTTTTTGAAAATACTATTTAAGGAAAGAATAATCTTTAAATAATGTTCAAATGTATATTTTATTTATTAATTATCCCTTTTATTGTGGCTTGTTTGTTGCTTTTGTAAAGAAATATTTTTAAATACTGTCAAGGTTTATATCTGATTTATTAATTCTCCCTTCTATGGTAATCGTTTTGCAGAGAAATATGTGTATTATTTTGACTTTTGCGTCATGTAATATCGTTGATAAACCCAAATGTAAATTTTGGTGGGCCTCTTTCAGTGCTTACAAAATAATTCATCAAATTACTATAATAATATAAAAATCATTTTTAAAATAATATTATAACTATTAAGAAAATATTCTTATGATAAACGCTGTCATATATCACGAATAAAATCTGTATCCTTGAAAACACGCAACACCATTAGCTTTACTTTTGTAATAAGATAATACTATACGTGTAATTAGTATTGATATTTAATATATTACATCCATGTATTGTCGAATAGAAATACAGCGACTTTTAGTTATTAAACCTATCTTTCTTTTTGAATTTTTTCTTTTTTTTTTTTTTAAGTTTATTTGGGGGTTAATTATAGTCAGTTCTAAAATAGTTCCTTAATAGTTCTATAATATTTTTTAATAGTTAATTCTATACGTATAAAATTAACTACATTTTTTAAACGCAAGAATCGACATGCATGATTAAATTTTCGCCAGTGTCCAAAATGTCCGACATTAAATTCCCCAGTACCTTTAGGTGAGCGAAAGTGTCGGGTATGAGACCAGGATGTATTTGTCAGCTCAGACACTCAGGGTTTTCTGTGATTTTCTCCTTAACTCACACATTTTAATGTAGTTAATGTAAAATGTTCTTTCTTTAGTGTTTTGAATTCTACTGAAAAATGGCTGTTTCAAATGAGCAAACAGTGTAAATTTTAAAGTGAATTTTCCTTCATTTTCCTTTTAAAGTTATTATAATAACTAAAAAAAAGCCTTTTTTTCTTTTTCTCTTTTTCTTTTAGTATCATACGCATAGTTAAAAAAAAATAATTTTTAGTCCTTTTTTACTTCCATTACCCTACTACCATAGGTAATGGAAGTATTGTATTCGGTCTGAAAATTCGATATCGGGTTTTCACCTTATTTAGACGTTTTAAGGTCCCCTGAGTCCAAAAAAGTGGTTTTTGGCAATTGGTCAGTGTGTATGTATGTATGTGTGTGTGTATGTATGTATGTGGAGAATCTTCTGGCTATTATAGCTCAGAAACTAATAAAGATAGAGCTACGAAACTTTAGAATTCAAATACCTCTGGTGTACAGAGGAAAATTCCAAATTTTGGTGAAAATTGAAAAACCGGAAGTGGGACATCGGAAACCGGAAGTGGGACCGTAAGTCCGTATCTCAAAAACGGCTCTAACGATTTTCTTCATACTTGCTATATAAACACTCTATTAGATGTCCTTTCGAATGCTATAGTTGGTTGGTTCAGGAAAATTGATAGGCGTCCCTTATAAATAGCTCAATTTCAGATCTCGCAAAAGCGTTCCTTTAAAAACGGTTGTACGGATTTTTTTTTCAAACTCTCCATTTTAACTCACTTTTAAATATGCTTTTGCATGTAATTATTGTTTTCCTGTCAATAAATGAGTTTAACCGGAAGTGGGACATCAGAAACCGGAAGTGGGACCGTAAGTCCGTATCTCAAAAACGGCTCTAACGATTTTCTTCAAATTTGCTATGTAAACACTCTATTAGATGTCCTTTCGAATGATATAGTTGGTTAGTTCAGGAAAATTGATAGGCGTCCTGTATAAATAGCTCAATTTCAGGTCTCCCAAGGGCGTTCCTTTAAAAACAGCTGTACGGATTTTTTTCAAACTCGCCATATTAACTCACTTTTAAATATCCTTTTTACTTCCATTACCCTACTACCGTAGGTAATGGAAGTATTGTATTCGGTCTGAAAATTCGATATCGGGTTTTCACCTGATTTACTCGTTTTAAGGTCCCCTGAGTCCAAAAAAGTGGTTTTTGGCAATTGGTCAGTGTGTATGTATGTGTGTGTGTGTGTGTGTGTGGAGAATCTTCTGGCTATTATAGCTCAGAAACTAGTAAAGATAGAGCTACGAAACTTTAGAATTGAAATA
Organism: Salticus scenicus; assembly: GCA_963930645.1. NCBI lineage: Eukaryota > Metazoa > Arthropoda > Arachnida > Araneae > Salticidae > Salticus > Salticus scenicus. The sequence continues at coordinate 139,446,834 of OZ005657.1, forward strand.
CGTCTGGTGTACAGATGAAATTTCCAAATTTTGGTGAAAATTGAAAAACCGGAAGTGGGACATCGGAAACCGGAAGTGGGACCGTAAGTCCGTATCTCAAAAACAGCTCTAACGATTTTCTTCAAATTTTCTATATAAACACTCTATTAAATGTCCTTTCGAATGATATAGTTGGTTAATTCAGAAAAATTGATAGGCGTCCTGTATAAATAGCTCAATTTCAGGTCTTGTAAGCGCGTTCCTTTGAAAACGGCTGTACGGATTTTTTTTCAAACTCGCCCTATTAACTCACTTTTAAATATCCTTTTGTATGTAGTTATTGTTTTCCGGTCAATAATTGATTTTTTGTAAAAGTTGGTATCCCAAAAACGGCTCTAACGATTTTCTCTTTAGGTCACTTTTATGCTTTCTGATCACATTATCTTTCAAAAATGCATATAATACGTGTAATAGTGGATAATGGAAGTCGTGTGGTTGTTTCACACCAGATTTTTTATGTAATTATTGTTTTCCGGTCAATAATTGATTTTTTGTAAAAGTTGTTATCTCAAAAACGGCTCTAACGATTTTCTCTTTAGTTCACTTTTATGTTTTCTGATCGGATTATCTCTCAAAAATGCATATAATATGTGTAATAGTGGGTAATGGAAGTCGTGTGGTTGTTTCACACCAGATTTTTTTTACATTTAATACAAATTTTATGAAAAAAAAAAAAAAATGTTTTTTTATTATATAAGCACATAGCATAAATAAAAGTGGCCAAACTGCTTTGCATGGATTTTAAATCAGTATTTTATAGATTTATTATCATAGTTACCAACTTTTATGCATTTTGAGTACCACAAAAAAGAAAAAAAAAAAAAAAGAAAAAAGCCTTGCTTTATTTGCAGAATAAAATTTTTAAATTAGGCAAAAATAAATAAATAAATAAAAAGTGAAATAAATAAATAAAAAGTGAAATAAATGAATGAATAAATAGTGTTATTTAAAAAGGTTAAAATTTGGCGAAATTGATATATTATACAAATTTGACTTTTAAAGCAAAATATGTGAATTTAGATAAATAAAAACAAACGGAATTATTTTAAACGTGATTAAATAATGCTATTTCGTTAAAAATACGAGTAAAGTACATGTCTAAAAATATATACAGAATATCAAAACTCAAAAGAAAAAAATTAAATGAGAAAATGTACAATATTTTCTTTTATTTATTTATTTAGCTAAATAAATTTTTAATTGATGCCAAACTGTTTTACCCGGATAATAAATCACTATATATTTGACTTTGCAGCTTCCATAAATAATATTGTTATTATATTTAAGGATGTAAATTACTTTAAGAAAAAAAAATTGATTTAAATAGAAATTTTACATTTGTTTATTTCATAAATAAAAATGTAGCTACCGATGCATAATGTAGCAAAATCAACATGTTTACAACAGTGAAAAAATTACAGAAAATAACATATAATTAGTAAAATAAACTATCGCTTCATATACGAATTCTGATAATGTTCTTAAAATATAAATAAAAACTAGCATTACAAAATATACAAGATACTTTTTTTAATTTTTCAAATAAATTTTTATTACATACTAATGCGGCAAAATTGAATATAATTTCAGAAACATGTGAAAAATCACAGCAAAATATATAATTGATTATCTTAAGTACAAATATATAGATAATTTCATATAATACTGTAATATGCGTTGGTCATGTTAGGCAACAATCATTAAACGAATTATTTATATTCATGCTGGTAAGAATTTAATTACAAAAAACTTTAATGATCTTCTGATGTGCTAATTAAACTAGATGGATTTCATTTTCCTTTTTTCTTTCCTTTTCTTTCCTTTTTTTATGCAATAAAAAATAAAGTTTCTAACGAAATAATAATAATAAAATAAAGAACATTTAATAACGGACTTGGACAGTTTGTAAAATTTAAAAATTGCAAAACGGAGTATATAACCAATAAATACGTTGTATTGTTGTATAAACGAAATACTTTTGTTGTATAAAATAAATAAAAAGAATCTGAGAATATTTCAAATTGGCGTTTAACTGTAAAAAATGTGTTATATAAATGAAAGAAGTATAAACATTACTTTACTGTATGTTAAAAAAAAAAAAAAAAAAAAAAAAAAAAACTTCGATTAGTATTTTAATCACAGAATTTATACCAATAACAATAACCTTAAAAGGCACGCATACTAAAATTATCAAAACTTTATAGTATTAAATATTAAAAGAGAAGAAATAAAGACACTAAAATATTGCTAGCGCAATCAAGACCGAGAATCATATCAAATGTCGTCACCCGACATGATTTTCCCTCTTTTTATCCGTATATGAAATACTATCATCCCTACACATCTTCCGTTCACCGGTAATAAATAAGACACCCACGGAGAAAACCGATTACTACACCTCATGCTTTAGGGGAGAAAATGCCTGGGAAAACGGCAGTACCAGCCCCGTATTCTTGAACACTTTTTTACTTGGGATTGCCGTTGTCCCTCCCGTAAGGTAAAGGTTAAATATAGTTCCTCATCATCCCACTTAACATTCCTAGCTCCAAGACTTTTATTTTCAAGTTCTAAGGGTAAAAGATCTAAATAAGCACGGCGTTTATGAACACCCAGGCCAATATTCGTATCAAAAATTCTGTCGCAGAATAAGCATGGATACCTACCTCTATCATTATAGATAGTACAATTAAGTTGAGAAAGATTATTGCAGGTTACTACGTTTTCTTCTCCGAGAGAGCGGGACAACCCGTCGATATCTTCTTGAATAAGTTTAGCTTCATTATTACAGATATCGGCGAGGCCACCGTCAACAACTTTCTACATGCCAGACGCCAGAGATAAGAGCGAGCCTTCCTTTCATTCGTTAAAAATTCTTCTATAAGGTTTTCTTCCCCTCTGACGCCTGACATGGTGTTTATTCTTGGCATTGATGACATTGGCAAGTATTACATTCACTTTCTTAGGATCAATAGTTTCGACAATTAGATCAAGTTTGGCTAATACTGTAAGTTCTTCGGTAGAGAAAACGTTATTTGGGTCCCTAAAGGTTCCCAGATGAAAAGAATGGAAATGAATGATAAAATCATTAAAAGCAGAAAAAGCTGCGCACGCACAGCAAGGGCAAGAAATCTCCATGGTGGGAGATGCTGGCAATGCCAGACCAGAAGTTTTCGCCTGGGAAAAAGAAAAAATATATATAAAATAAAAATAATTAATTGCCAGAAAAAGCTGGTCAACAACAATGGCTAACCAGCCCGCCCCTGTAAAAGCAAAGAGGAAGCGCAAACTACCTGGCACATAACTCTACAGGGACTTCCCTAAGCATTAAATAAAAAAAAAGATGTATACATATATAAAATATTTGCCTAAGGCAATAGGTGCCAAATAATTCATTAAAATGATGAAAACAAAAATAAATATAAATGGTTAAAATATTTAAAATTAACCGACCAGTGGTATGATGAATGAATAAAAAACATATATATATCAAAAATAAAAAGCTAAAACAGATTAAAATTTTCCGAATAGTTAAAAATGGTTAAAAATAAATAAAATTGACGACCAGCAGCACTATATATAATATAAAATTGGTTAAAAACAATTTCCAGCACATTAAAAGCCTCACGGAAACAAAAGTGCATAAGAATAACAAAAACAGAGGGAGTGTTTTAAAAGACTTTCATCCTATATAAGAAGCAGAGGCTACTGAACTTGAATAAAGGAAAATCATATCATTAATTATAAATCAATATATCAACATTAATTAGCATATAAACAATTAAATATGTACATAACTATTTTTTTGAATGAAAATTCTAAAATTATATTAAGAATTTCTTTGTATATTGTACACCAAATGTTAAAATATTTCTTGATTCGTTTTGTTTTTGTTTAAACGTGATAAATATTTTTATAAATACCTTTACAGTTTTGCATGTCAAGTGTCCCAATACTTTTTTGAGTGAGTATATACTATCGGATTCTTTTACATCCTGGTCATCCTCTTCATATAAATAGTAATAATAGTTATCTGTTTTCAAATGGTCCATCATGTATTCCCCATTTTGTCTCGGATTTAAGTACCATTTGACTTCACCAAATCTGACTAACCGTTTAGTTATAAATCCTCACTGTCAACTGATAAATTCTGGTTTTTACTATCGTATACGATTTTATTTGCACTGTTTTTTCACGTTTTATATTTTATTCTATTATCTACACGGATTATAACTTTTCACTTCTGATTTTATTATATACACCGCTTACATTGTTTTTTACTGTTTTTGACTTTATGATGTTTTATATTATTTTCATCTTTTTACCTTTTTTTTTTTTTTTTTTTTTTTTTCACAATTTGGATGGATGAAGAGAAGCTTCTTTTCATTTTTACATATTTGTTTGGCGCAGCATGTCCCACTGTGGACCTTGCGCCAAAAAAAGTCAACCAACTAACCAAAATATGTACTGTCTTGATTTCCTTCAGCATTGCTTTCACCAATCAATTGTGATGTGCAAACTTCTGGTGCTAGCAGATTTTAGGAGTGAGGTCTTGTGAGAATCTATTGTACTTTGGGTTTAAAAAAAAATAAATTGACAGATTAAATATATTTTGTGAATTTTAGTGACAGCAAGCTTTTGAAAATCTCTGATTTCAGGACTAACCCCCTGAAAAGTTTAGATTAATGTATGTCTGTCGCCCCCTTGCTCAGAATCCCTGTCTTTACCGAAAAACTGGAAAGAGGTGAACCGATCCAGATCTCTTTGTGGCCAGTAGAAGAAAGAAAATAGCTACAACTTCCCTACAAGATGAAATGTGATAGACTAGTTTCCATGGAGAATAACTATATTACGGTATAATTTTTAAGTTCTGGGATCATAGGAAAAATACCTATTGTCCCACTGTGCCCCTTTCCCCTATATGTCTATAATCGACAGATACGAAGATAAAATGTTTTGTAAGAATTTTCTTATATGCAACCTGTGTTTATATTTAACTTAATGGAATGAAAAATATACAATTGGGAGAATATGGTGCTCTCCAAAATGACAAAGAGAATTATATTATCCGTAGTTATCTCCGATCCGCACTCGAAAACTCACTCCTCCACATTTCTAGCGGAGGGCATCGCACCAAGGAGTCGTCGTGTAGTCAATCAACATTAACTGTAACAAAGGGCTTTATATAATCAACATAACTGATAAACCACTAAAACATAACCTGAGAGAATTTTTTAATTATGATTTTGAAACTGTAACAGTTTAATTTGAGAATCTTATCGTAGACTTGATTTTTCAAAATATCCTCATTTGAAATATCGTAAGTTATTTCATAAAAAAAATAATAATAATGTAATATTTTATGAAATGAACTTTTTAGAAATTCTAAATTTGAAACTGTAAATTATATTTTAAGAGTCTCGTATATTCTAAAACGAAAAAAAAAAAATTGTCGTCGTAAAGAAAAACTTATCCATTAAGAAAAGAATGATTCCTTTTCCCTTATCGAACAATTTTGCTTCATGTTTTATCAGCTGCTGTTTTCGTTTTCTAAATTATTTGTTTTTCCACAAATCTTCCTTGACAGATCGATGTGAAATGTTGTGGAAGAAAGAAAATACATTAAAAAAATTAAGTATGTCAAATATAAAATGTTGATATCGCCTAATAATACGTCGACGTGTTTTTGAAGAACTTCAGAAATCGATAAATGAAACTTTTCTTATGATTTCGTTCTAATGGTGTTTCAATTATACGAGTATTTTACAGAATCAAATATTATTTAACATTCCGTTACTGTCCTCATATCTATGAGATACACACCGACCATTTTTTCTAATTGCGACTTTTTTTTCTAACCTTTTTCAAGCTTTTACTTGCCATTTTGTGGCATGCAATAAAAAAGCATTTAAATAGTTAGTTTTATTTTTAGTTACTTATCGACTTGGTCAAAAAATACTAATTTAAAAAGTGGACATATTATAGAATTTATATCGTGTATCTCACAGATACAATGACGTAAGTTTTTTGAGGACAGCAATGGAGTGCTAAGAACTGAACTTAATTCTTATATTTGTAATAATTATATCTTAACTAAATATGTATTTAAAGGTTTAATTTCTTAATACTTCGTCTATATAATAGTGTTATTTGTATTTATTGTTTTGAATATATTTTAATAATACACAAGCAAACTCAATTAAAATGGGTTAATTAGTAGTCGGACTATGTAACTAATTTTAGATTAATCCTTGAAAACTAAGGGCCGTATTCACCAAATTTCATTGATCGAGGCCCCCAGGGGGGTACCTTCTTCAGGTATTCAGGGGGAGTCACGCACCCCGGGCCCGAGTGATCTTTTTTTTCTCTTCTTCTTCTTTTTTTTTTTTTTTTTCCTTCTACCTTCCTTTCTTTTACTTTTTATTTATTTTATTTATTTCTTTTATTTTATTTTATTTTTTTATTATTATTATTTTTTTTTTTTTGCTAATAAGATTTTGGCTTTTTGTCTTGCTTTTTTGTCCTTGTTAGTTTTTTGGTTTTTACTGCCAATAAGGTTTTGGTACTTGTTCCTGTTTATTGTTCTTGTAAAAAAAAAAAAATAAAATGGAAAAAAAAAAAATAAAAATTTGAAAAACTTACAAAAAAAAAAATGAAACTACTTACCTTGTTTTACTCACCTTGTTGGGTTCTACTTACCTTGTTTATTTTTCACTCACCTTTATTTTTTTGGTCTTTTTCTTGTTGGTTCTACTAAAAATAATTAACTTCTAAAACATTAACCAAGCTATGTCCGGTGTAGATGTGGCGCTGGTTATTGGGTTGGCGATTTGGTGAGGGTCTCACGGTAGTCTAGCCTTGGGAGCACACTGGGAGACTGGTGCCCTTGGTGAAGGTGAGACAACGGTGACTACTCGAACGAGAAACACCGGACTAACACGACTACCACATGTGATTCCCAATCTGGGTCGACGGTCTGGTAGCTGGTGAGTGGTTATGGGTGTCCCAGGGAGCGATTCTGAAAACCCTTTGCTTTTACGTCTGTTCAAGAAACGGGCTGACTTGTGGGACTAAGGAAACCCTCGACCCTTTTTTCTTATCTCAATATGGCGACAACTAAAAGAAATACGAATAATGCGTCTGGCTCGAGCCAAGCTATCAAAAATTCAAATGAGAAATCTTGGGGAGATAGAGTGGAAGAGTTTTCTTCCACCCTTAATGAGACGAATGTGTTTGTAAATTGTGAAGCTACATTTTTTGTTGTAAAGAGGAAAGAAGGAGATTTCTCAAAAACATCTCCTTTCTTAATACAAAAGGCACTGCAATCTATAATGGGTGATCCAAAATCAGTCAAAAAACTTAGATCAGGGGAATTACTAATAGAAGTTGAAAATAACAAGCAAGCTCAGAGTTTAAAAAGATGTTCCTTTTTTGCAGACATACCTGTCATTGTTACTCCTCATAGAACTTTGAATATTTGTCGTGGTGTTATCTCCGAATCTGACTTACAGTTCATACCAGAATCAGAAATCCTTGAGAACCTTAAAGAACAAAAAGTTATAGCAGTTAGACGCATTTCCGTTTTTCGAGATGACAAACAAATGCCTACCAAGCATATTATTTTAACGATAGACTCTCCTAAACTTCCACGCTCTATAAAAGCCGGTTATCTCGAATGCCCCATTAGGCCATATATTCCGAATCCACTACGCTGCTTCAACTGCCAACGCTTTGGACACTCTAAAACTTCATGCAGAGGAAAACTGACGTGTGCCCGTTGCAGTGCCATCGGCCATGACAGTCAAAATTGCGAAGCCCCAGCCCGTTGCATTAATTGTAAAAATGATCACCCATCGTACTCCAAGTCTTGTGAAAAGTGGAAAAGAGAAAAAGAGATTCAGACGATTAAAACTAAAGAAAATATATCATACCCTGAGGCAAGAAAAATAGTTGAATCAAGAACACCCATCATTGGAAAATCATATGCTTCTGCTACTTCCATCAAAAAAACTTCTAGAACAATAGCTACACAAACCAGCTCTCCAGTTGAAACTGCTTTACTTAATTCTCAAAAATTGCAACCTAAGCCTAATCAGGCCTCAAATTCCACACAGTCCTCCAATGGTACTCCTATGGAAAACTTACGAATCAATCCCTCAAATATACAAACCAAACCAAGTCAGACAGCTACCTCCACACAGTCTTCTTTACCTAAACCAACAACTTCAAAAAAATCTCCATTAATACCAAAAAATGTTTCGTCTGACAGGGGACATTCCTCAGTCTCCCTAAAAAATTCTAATTCACCCTTGCGTTCCCATATCATAAAGAAAAAGAGAATTGCAAAATTGCCCACTCCAAATTCAAACAAAACAAAAAAGATAAATCTTACTAAACAACAGGACTTAATAACCCTTCATCCTTCTGATGGGGAAGGTATGTCTACCGCATCAGAGGATAATGACGTGGATGTTTTAATCTAAAAAAAAAAAAAAAAATCATAATGACTAATTTCATTTCTTGGAATTGCCGAGGTTTTACAAATAAACGAGATGAAATCAGAGAGATCATTTCTGATCATCGACCCATTTGCTTTGCCTTTCAAGAGACCTACTTAAAACAAAATGATATTGTAAAAATTCGTGGCTATAACTGTTTTAGAAAAGACTTTATTCATTCTGACAGGGCTACAGGTGGTGTAGCTCTTCTTATTTCTAATAATGTACCTCACATTAATATTTCTTTAAATACTAATATCCAAGCTGTAGCAGTCCAGGTCCATATTCACATGCTTGTTACTATTTGCAATATCTATATACCCCCAAATATGACTCTCAGCCCTCATGATCTCAATAATCTTGTTTTGCAGTTGCCAACTCCTTTTGTCTTTCTTGGAGACTTTAATGGGCACAACCCACTTTGGGGTAGTCCCGACACTAATCAGCGTGGTCAAGTTATTGAGGATTGTGTCACAGATAATAATCTATGTATTCTAAATAATGGGGACAATACATATTTTCATGAACCTTCCAGAACATTCCATGCAATAGACCTAGCCATTTGCTCACCCACTCTGTATCCATATTTTAATTTCTTCGTAAGTAACAATCTACATAATAGTGATCATTTTCCTTTATTTTTATCATTTCATAATTTTAATGAACATCGACCCGGAAACCCACATTATATTTATGACAAAGCCGATTGGGCTGCCTTCACCATTAATGCTGTAATTACACATGACATGATTGGAGGTGATATTAACAAGGCTGTTACCGATGTGACTAATTGTATCATGAACTCTGCTAACATTTCTATCCCAAAATCTTCTGGCCGCCACAATAAACACTCAAAGCCCTGGTGGGATGAAGAATGTAATGCTGCAAAAAAAAAGCAACAAAAGCATGGGGGATTTTTAGGCGGTACCCAACGACTGCCAACTACATGGCATTCAAGAAAGCAAAAGCAAATGCTCGAAGAATCCGCAGAAAATCAGGGAGTCCTGGGTTAAATATGTTTCCAGCATTACCTCCAATATAAGCAGCAAACAACTTTGGCATCGTGTCAAGAAAGCAATGGGAATTTATTCTAATCAAAGTATTTCCTTTTTAAAATATAATGGCCAAACCATAACATCAACTAAAAATATAGCAAACACCATTGGTAGGTCTTTATCTGACATATCCAGCTCTAATTCCTTTTCTGAACCTCTAATTCCTATTCTTAACCCAGGAGTCCTGGGTTAAATATGTTTCCAGCATTACCTCCAATATAAGCAGCAAACAACTTTGGCATCGTGTCAAGAAAGCAATGGGAATTTATTCTAATCAAAGTATTTCCTTTTTAAAATATAATGGCCAAACCATAACATCAACTAAAAATATAGCAAACACCATTGGTAGGTCTTTATCTGACATATCCAGCTCTAATTCCTATTCTGAACCTTTTTTGTCATACAAACATAATTCTGAGCGTTCATCAATTAATTTTCACTCCCGTTCTTCACCAGAGTACAATAGTCCTTTTACTGAAAATGAATTGCAAAATAGTTTGAAAAATTGTCGTAACTCTGCTCCTGGACCCGACGGTGTTACCTACATTATGATTAAACATTTATCAAAACTGTCTCTTAAAAATCTCCTTCATCTTTACAATAGGATCTGGACTGAAAATATTTTCCCTGTTGCTTGGCACGATGCTATTGTTATTCCTTTTCCAAAACCAGGTAAAGATGCTACTGATCCAAAAAATTACAGGCCCATTGCTCTTACAAGCTGTCTTTGTAAACTACTCGAAAAAATGGTAAATACTAGATTGGTTTTTATTCTTGAAAAAAATAATTTTATTTCTCCATGGCAAAGTGGTTTCCGACGAGGCCGTTGTACGGTTGACAATATTTTATTATTAGAGACATATATCCGCAAAGCTAATGTGAGACGTAACCATTTGGTGTCAATTTTTTTCGATATAGAAAAAGCTTATGACAAGACATGGCGCTATGGTATTTTAAAAGATCTTTTTAATTTGGACTTCAGGGGGAATCTTCCTATTTTTATTGAAAATTTCTTAAGGGTCAGACGCTTCCAAGTTCGTATTGGATCAGTTCTTTCAGATTTTTATTTTCAGGAAGAAGGTGTACCTCAAGGCAGTGTCTTGAGTGTTACACTCTTCTCTTTAAAAATTAATGACATCCTCAAAGAAATTCCACAGAGTGTCCACGGCAGTCTATATGTTGACGACCTGCAGATATCTTGCCAGGGAAATGACATGCGCTTCATTGAACGCCAATTACAACTTGCCATCAAGAATATCATTAAATGGACTAATAAAAATGGTTTTAACTTTTCTACTGACAAAACACAATGTGTGCATTTTTGTCGTAAACGAGGTCTACATCCTGATCCAGAGATTTTTATGAATGACAATCCTATTTCTGTTGTTGACTCTGCTCGATTCTTGGGTGTAATTTTTGACAGAAAACTCAATTTTAAATCTCATATATCATATTTAAGGACAAAATGCGAAAAAACATTAAATCTTTTAAAAGTACTATCAAACACTTCTTGGGGTGCAGATCGCATTTCTTTATTGAGAATCTACCACTCTGTTATCCGTTCAAAATTAGACTATGCCTGTGAAGTATATGGGTCTGCTCCTAGTTCTTATCTTAAAAAACTAGACACAACCCATCACAGTGCTCTTAGGATATGCTCAGGGGCCTTTCGCACCTCTCCTGTGCTTAGTTTGTATGCTGACTGTGTGGAGCCTTCTCTCACTGACATCAGACAAAGACTTTCATGTGAATTGTACTTTCGCATCCTCTCACATCCTAATCATCCTCTTCATTCACTTTTAAATACCAACGATCATAATCTTTATGTGAATCGCCCGTCTTGCATCCCACATTTCGCTCTTAGAATTAAGAACTTTCTTGCTGGCACCTCTCACATTCATACCAAAGTTCGTCCTCGGTCTCTTTTAAACATGACACCTTGGAATTTCCAGCCAATTTCCTGTCTTCATCCATTTAAGGGGTTTGACAAATCTAACACAGATGCTTCCATGTTTCAAGCACTTTTCTCATCTCATCGCTCTGAATATAAGGACTATGTCGAGATTTTTACTGACGGCTCCAAGACAAGTAATAAAGTTGGCTGTGGTGTCGTCACTGGCAACACCACGTATAGCTATGAACTCCCAAGCTCTTTTTCCATTTTTTCTGCAGAGTTTTTTGCAGTTGAGGTAGCTTTAAACATTATTTCGTCTCACTGCAGCAAAAAATTCATTATCTATACGGACTCAAAGAGTGTTCTTGACTCTCTTTCTTCTATCTCTTGCACTCTTTCTTTTATGTCTGTTTTAAAAACATATAACGACCTTCTAAAAAGGGGATTCAGTATTTTATTTTGTTGGGTTCCTGGACATGTTGGTATTAAAGGCAATGAAATAGCAGACAAGGCCGCAAAGCAAGCTTCCATTTTTTTAAACTGTCCTATTCCTTATGACGATGTTAAGCATAGCCTCAGGAGCTATTTCAGAGATATTTGGCAAAGGGAGTGGAACAGTCAAATTAATAACAAATTACATGATATTAAACCTCAAATTGCAATCTGGCCAACGTTTACTCCTAGGAAATATGATGTACTTATTACCCGTCTACGAATTGGGCACACTAGGCTTACTCATAAGTACTTATTACTTCGACAGGCGGAGCCGACCTGTCCCAAATGTCACTACCATACACTTACCATTCGCCATATTCTCACTGACTGTCCTTGCCTTCGTCATATGTATCGGCAATATTTTAATTCATCCTCACCAAACCTGACGAACCTTTTAGGTAGTTCACCTCATTATCATTTGACAAATTTTTTAAAAGACGCTGGTTTTTACTATGACATTTGATTTTATTATTTACACTCTTCATCTCATTCTACATCAGTTTTTATTATCTACACTGTTCATTACATTTTACATCAGTTTTTATTATCTACACTGTTCATTACATTTTAAATCTGTTTTTATTATCCACAATGTTTTTTATGACTTTGATTTTACCTTTTACCTATTCGTTTTTAATTTGTGTTAATGACAAACTGGATGGGTAAACCCATCCAGAGGCTAAATTTTGTTTAACCCTTTTTTGTTTGGCGCAGCATGTCCCATTGTGGACTTTGTGCCATAAAAAGCCATCCATCCATTGATCGAGGATTAAACCATGGATCAGCAAATCCGAGAATCAGAGCTAACACTGGATTAAATTCTTACGGTATTCACCATCAGCCGATTACGTGATCCATGGATTAACTGGAAGAGAAATGAAAGCTTCATTTTGATTGGCCAAGAACAGAGATAACTTTTATTTACCGCTCGGCTTCAATTAACTAATCATTCGGATTAGAAAGGGAAAAAAACAAATTGGCAACACTGATACACGGTTCGCTCTTGTTTACAACCTTGTTGTTTACTTGGCTTTTGATGGATAAGAGAAAAAATTTCTTCGAATTGGAGGCTGAGGCATTTTTATGCTGCCTAGAGAAATTTAAACACATCATCGAGAATAAGAAAACGGATGCTGTCAGTAACAAGGAAAAGGCACAAGCATGGGATAATTTAACAGGCACGTTTAACAGTTTTCCCGGAGTGTGTAAAAGGAATACAAAACAACTGTTAACGTATTATAAAAACCTCAAAAGAAAAGGCAATAAAAGCCAATCGGACAGAAGAATTAAATTATTTAAGACTGGAGGAGGGCTCACAGAAAATGTAATTGTAAATCCCATAGAAGACAGACTGATGGCAATGGGGGGCTATCAAGACTACCTTGATTAATCCATATGATAATGATGCAGCCTATCATAAAATGACCAATTCTGGTAAGTTTAAATAATGTTTCTTACCTTCTTTCTTTTTTTTTAAAATCTGATATATCCTTTTACAAATTACTGAATTTGCTATGTATTTTTTTTTTTCTTAGATACTACCACCTATGAAACAAATTGCGATCAGGAGGTAAGATCCTTTTTAAATTGCTATCATTAATTATATACAAGATATCTGCCAAAATAATATTTTGCAAGTCCATGACTTTCCATGAATATATATTTAGATTCATTTATTATTCACATAATCAATAACTTTCTCAATACTTAAATATTTTGGTTTCCTTTTCCTTTATCATTAATAAATTTCTTCATCATAATAAATTTTAAGACGCAAAATTGCCTTTTGTTTATCGGTTCTACATCCTTTTTTCAACACTGATTTTTCGAAAGTAATTCTTATTCTGAAATTCAAAATAATCCCTATAAATAAAGAGAAGTGTCTGTGTGCGCTCTGGTGCTCACACTGATCGCAGAGCTTCCAGATTTGGCATATAGGTACCTGGGACTTTGCAGGTGTGCACCTCATCGAGATTTTTTTGAATTTGAATTTTTTAAATTGTTTTTTCGATTTTAAACATTGGCTTTTATGTTTCATTATTCATGAATTTATTCTTCGATTGTAATCGTCTGCATATCTTAGCAATGGCTATATTATGAAATTTATTTTCTATTTAATACATTCATTTGAAGGCGAAATCTTTTTTCTCTTTTTAATTTATTATATTTATTGCAAATAAAATGGTAATTCAGGAGAAACTAGTATGTTGTGGCCACCACAAGACTTTCTTCTATATTTTCCTATTCAAATTCACTCAGTAACAATATTTAAAAAAAAAAAAAAAAAAATACGATTTTTTTCTAATTTTTTTTTTTTTTTTTTTTTTTTGTTAAAAGTAAAAAAATCCGATAACTTTCTTTTAAATTATGACATATTTATAGTTCAACCATTCGTTTTGAAAGTATTGACGAGACCTTTCAAAAGATACCCATCTTGAAAATTTACCCCCCCCCCCCCAGTAGGGCAAGCGATGCCCCCACATGCACAATTTTTTTTTCCTAATTAACTACTACTATTATCAATAATTCATATTAATTTTACAATCACAGGTTAAGAATAACTCATTATGTATATTTATACGAAATTTTGTCCTATACTGCCATGTTAAAAATTTAGGAAAAATACGATCACAGTGCCACCTGTTGAGCGATTGATCCCCAAATCTAATCAGCACCAGTTTATGTCAGGGGCCAACTAAATACCAAGTTTGGTTAAATTTGGTTTAAAAAAAAATTAAGATTTTTTTATAATTTTTTTTTTTTTTTTTTGTAGTTAAAAGTAAAAAAAAAAAAAAAAAAAAAAAAAAAAAATCGATAACTTTGTTTTAAATTATCACAGATTTATAGTTTAACCATTCGCTTTAAAGGTATTGATGAGACCTTTCGAAAGATACCCATCTTGAAAATTTATTCCCCTCGAGGGGGGATTTCCCCCCAGCGGGGGTGGCAAGGCTCCTCCCCATACAAAAAAATTTTCCCAGTTGACTATCTCTATTATAAATAATTCTTGTAAATTTCATAATGTTTACTAAAAGATAATTCTCTTTATGCACATTTATACAAAATTTTGTCCTATATTACCATGTTAAAAATTTAAAAAAAGCGGGATGGCAACGCAACCTGTAAGACGATTTTTACCAAACGTTGATAGGTACTAATTTATGTCAAGGTGCAACTACATACCAATTTGTATGAAATTCTGTGCAGTAGTTCCTGAGATACAGTTGCCACAAAATTTTGTCACACACACACAGACAGAGACACATTTTCTAAAAATGGTCAAATCGTATTCTACAGCTCTCAAAACGTGTAAATCCATCAAAAACCCGAGGTCGAAAATTTTTACGAATCCAATACTTTCTTCTATTGAATATAGAAGAAAGTAAAAATTAGGTATATTAAATTTAAAAACGTATTTATAAAAGTTATGTTTATGTATAATTTTTGTAATATAACAACGTTTATTTTTCATTTGTTAATTTAATTTCTTTAATTTTTTTTTCTAATTTATAGTATTTGTCAGTAAATAATGGTAGCATATAGTAGAAAGATTTGTTTACTTTGCTTAATTTTCTTTTTCTCCCCCCCCCCTTTCCCAGGACTCTCATGATGTGATAGAGGTGGACATATCAGAAAGTTTCCACTCTATTGAAGGACTTTTTGATGATGAGGTCCACACAGCATCGGCATCCCAACAAAGTGCAGTCCAAGCATCGACATCTCAACAAAATGCAGTCCAACCGTCAACATCTGAAGAAAAGGAGTCTGAAAAAGTAGAACAGTTTGCAAACACGGTAGAAAAGAATAATCCTTCCAATACTTAAAAAAAAAAAAGTCTTATAAATTGAGGAAAAGCTGTAAAAATACAACAGCATCATCTAATGTTGCAGATTCCTTAATTAAACATTCTGAACTGAAAAATAAAATTTCAACGAAACGCATGAATTTGAAAGACAAAAGTTTAATTTGGAGAAAGAAAAATTTGTAATAGCAAAAGAAAGGCATGAAATGGAGATGAAACTATACAATACCCACTTAAAAATGTATGAAATGATTAATGAAAAAATTGAAAAAGGGGAAGATGTGCATTTGTGTATTAATGTAAAAAAATAAGTAAATGTTCTTCAATGAAAATTGTTTAATATAAAATAGTCTAATGAGACACATTAAAATTATATAATTAACATGATTACTGCCAGTTAGCAGACTTTGGCACTTTGCTGGTTGCTACATTCAAATGATTTTTATTTTTAGATGGAATAATTAAAATGTTTAATTTCGACTGCCAAGTATAGGAAATAATTTTTATATTGTCTTCCAGAAAAGGTTTGCATCATGAAGGCTGCTTGTCACAGAAAGCATAAAAATACTCCATCACAAGGCATTAGTGAACTGCTATACTGTAACATTAAATTGGCGAAAATTTAAATTTTACTTTAAAATAGCTTGGCATTTTTTACCAAGGTCTTAGTTTACAGTCATTTTATTTCATCATAAAAATGGCGAAAAATGTTAAGTCGCCAAGGGTATTGTGTACTAAAGCTGTACACGCATTATTTTGAGGATGATACATTTTAGCAAGAAAAACACAAAGCAGGTCGTTTCGACGCGGGGGGAGTTCGGCGCCATATTTATTTTTCGTATTTTTATCTATTTTTAGAATAAATATGCCTGATATAATATTTATATGAAGCGTGATTCAAATAAATAAGTCCTCAGGGCAGCGTTTTGAGTGTCACACTCTTCTCTATAAAGATAAATAATATTCTCAACCAATTGCCGCAAAACGTTTGGGGCAGTCTTTATGTTGACGACCTGCAGATTTCTTCTCAGGGAAATAACATTGCTTTTATTGAGCGTCGGTTACAACTGGCAATAAATCGGATCACTAAACGGACAAATGAAAATGGTTTTACTGTCTCTACTGACAAAAAACAGTGTGTGCATTTCTGTCGCAAAAGGGGATCTCCATCCTGATCCAGAAGTTTTTATAAATGACGCATTAATTTCAGTTGTTGACACTGCTCGCTTTTTGGGTGTTTATTTTGACAAGAAACTCACTTTTATGCCTCATATTTTACAATTAAGGACTAAATGTATCAAAAAATTGAATATTTTAAAAGTACTATCGAATACTTCCTGGGGTGCTGATCTTCCATCTTTGCTAAAAATATATCGCGCCACTATTCGTTCCAAGCTTGACTATGCCTGCCAGATTTATGGATCCGCTCCCGTTTCGTATTTCAAAAAACTAGACACAGTGCATCATTCTGCCCTCAGAATTTGCTCAGGTGCTTTTCGCACTTCACCTATTCAAAGTTTATATGCAGATTGTGTAGAGCCTTCCTTATCATTTATCAGACGACAACTTTCATTGGAAATGTATTATCGTATCCTTTCGCATCCCCATCATCCTCTTCACCCCCATTTGAACGACAATTTATATCAACATTTTCTGAATCGGCCATCTTGCACCCCTCATTTTGGCATTAGAATTAAAAACTTTCTTGCAAGCACATCACATCTTGACACTAAAGTTCGCCAGCGGTCTCATTTACGTCTGACTCCTTGGAATTCCCAGGTTGTTTCACTTCTTCATCCTCTTACTGGTTTTGACAAATCAAATACAGATGCAACTATTTTTAAAACTCTTTGCTTCTCATCGTTCTAATTATGCTGATTTCATTGAAGTATTTTGAAATATGGACCTTGTGCCAATAAAAGTTAATCAACCAACCAACCAACCAACCATCATTGAAGTATTTACAGATGGCTCTAAAACTAGTAATTATGTTGGTTGTGGCATTGTGTCGGAAAACACCACTTTTAGTTACCGCCTTCCAAACTGTTACTCTATCTTCTCTGCAGAATTTTTTGCAGTTGAAGTAGCACTGACTTTTATTTCATCTCATAATCATAAAAGATTTATCATTTACACCGACTCTAGGAGTGTTCTTGACTCGCTCTCTTCTAGCTCATGTTCACCTTCTTTTACATCGGTTTTAAATATTTATAACGAACTTTTAAAAAAGGAATATGAAATTCTATTTTGTTGGGTCCCTAGCCATGTTGGCATTGAGGGTAATGAAGCAGGAGACAAGGCCGCAAAACAGGCATCAGTTGCTCTGAATTGTCCTGTCCCCTACGAGGATCTGAAACATGATCTGAAAAAACTTAATCAAAATATTTGGCAAAGAGAATGGGATTGTAAAAGTGATAATAAGTTACAAAAAATAAAGCCACACGTTGCAATCTGGCCGACCCTTCATCCTAGAAAACATGTTATTATTACTCGTCTCAGAATTGGACATACAAGACTAACACACAAGCACTTACTTTTTGAGGAGCAGGAGCCTTCCTGTCCAAAATGTCATTACGGTTCACTTACCATTTGCCATATTCTCACTGACTGCCTTTGCCTCCGACATATGTATAGACATTATTTTAATTCATCTTCACCCAATCTGACGAGGCTTTTAGGTGTAAATCCTCATTATCATGTGACAAACTTCTTGAAGGAGGCTGGTTTTTACTTCGACATCTGATTTTACTATTTACAATGTTCATCCTATTTTTACAATTGTCTACACTGTTTTTATTATTTTTGGTTTTATCTTGTATTTTTGTTTCTTATTTTTAGTGTGATCTTTCAACGACAATCTGGATGGGTTCACCCATCCAGGGGCTACTTTTATTCTTTTACCTTTGTGTGTGGCGCAGCTTGTCCTACTGTGGACCTTGCGCCAAGAAAAGACATTCAACCAACCATCAAATAAATAAGTAATATGACTGATTTTATAACTTATATTTAAACCAAAAAACGACAAATCTGAAGCGATTTCATACCCCCAATCTGATACATACAACATGAATAAATGACATAAATTTTAAGCCAGCACAACCGATTTCGAAAGGACGTAGCCTTTCTTCATCAGGTGCAAAAAAACAAGTTCTACTGCATTGGAGGCAAAAGCAAGACTGAAAGCGACCTGATGAAGAAAGGCTATGTACTTTCGAAACCGGTCTGGATGGGTAAAGCCCATCCAGAAGCTAGTCCTTATTTTTTATACTTTTGTTTGGCGCAGTATCTCCCATTGCGGACCTTGCGCCATTAAACAGCAATCAACCATCAACCAACCTTTCGAAACCGGTTGTGCTGGCTTAAAATTTGTGGTGTGTAAAGAAGTTTTAAAAACTAATATTGATTGTACACCAGTTTTGAATTTTGTTTTTGTTTTATGTTTCTTTATTTCCCTTTGGGGAATCATGTGCTCCTGTGGAGGGGTCACCACCGGATCATGCATTAATTAAAACTTCTGTAAATTATAAATTAAGAAATAAACAAAGGAGACACACAATAAAGAAGTATAAACAAATAAACTTTTGAGAAATTTATTTAAAAAAAAAAAAAAAGCTTAAACATAATATTAATTAAAAAAAGTAGATAGTAAGGCATTTCTTTTGTCTATGCCAGCCGAATGATTAGCTTCATTGCTCCCAGTGCTGTTCATATCAGTGTTGTTATCATAATCCTCTTCTTCAAATGTGTCGTTCATTTTCAAAGTTTTATTATGCAGAACTGCAACTGCTACAATAACTGTCATGGAATTTTGCAAGCTGCAACGGAGCTTTTTGCTGAGACAGGCAAAGCGTCTTTTCATGACTCCGTACTGCCTCTCTACAACATTCCGGGCTGCTTTGTGAGCAGCATTGTACCTGCAAAGAAATATATAGTCCAATTTTAGAGTAAATTTTAACATTTTTATATTCAAGGCTTATATCAGAAGAAGAGTTTTGGTTTAAGAGCATCTGGAATTCATATACAAATTACAATATAATTAATTCTACCATTATTCATTTGTTGCGGACGATTCTCTTTACTTTTTAAGTTATTCAATA
The DNA here is from genome assembly GCA_963930645.1 of Salticus scenicus. Classification (NCBI taxonomy): domain Eukaryota; kingdom Metazoa; phylum Arthropoda; class Arachnida; order Araneae; family Salticidae; genus Salticus; species Salticus scenicus. The sequence continues at coordinate 139,466,711 of OZ005657.1, forward strand.
TTTTTAAATGTATATTTAAAACAAAATTGCATAGCCATTCTCCCTCGCTTCTATTTATTATTTTATTCTTTATATTTAATTTAAAAAAACTCTCTAAAGATTATTTTTTCACCTTTAATTTAAAATTAGTTATTACAAAGTGTCTGTACTTATTCATTTTGTTTTGAGGAATATAAAATACAAAATACAGTAGAGCCTCAATCCATCGTTTTACAAGGAGTGCAGGGAGAAAAAAAATGAAAGCAGGCAAATGGTGAATGCGGGTTAAAGTCAAAACACAAAGTCAAATTACAAAATGAATAAGCTGGTCAAGAGACATGGCATCACGATTTTAATAATCCATGGGAATAGGGGAAAAGAGAGATTTTAGGATGAAAGAAGTAATTCCAGTTTGTTGGTGTTTGGGAATAAGGCCAATTGAGTATTCTATGGTCCTAGGCCTAAGGGGGAGTGCCTTCCATGGAGGTCTTTCTAAGGGGCCCTAGCCCGTATTTACTCAAGTTTCGGTGAAATCCACAGAAAATTCCAAATGGCTAGGTCGACGAGTGCAAAAAGGGATCAAACCCAGCACCCCACGTCTATCAGCTTTGAGTGCAGAACCATTCAGTCGTTAATGGGCTTAATTTCAGTTTGTATGCCATATAGAACCTCTTGAAATCCAGGAGAATTTTTTACAAGGTCAGTAGAAATATTTTACAGCGATGAATGCGAGAAAACTCCTTTTTGTAACACGATACATGTGGGTTTTGTTCACATTATTTAAATGCAATTTGTGCAGAGACTATAAAAATAAAACAATCAATGCGGGAATGATAGATCGGGGTTTCGCTGTATTTTGCACACAGAAATATGTAAAGGAAGTTGCAAATAATAATACTAATAATTAAAAACATACCTTATTTGTTGGGGTGTGGATAGATCTAAAAATGGTGTTTGAAGATAGGATCTACATCCATATCCACTATCTCCAACCAAATGGTATTCTGCAGGTACACGGGTTTCCAAGACAGCTCTCAGGTGGGAATTATCAAAAATAGTACTATCATGAGTACTGCCTGGCCAGCACGCCACTATATCCCTCACAGCCAGTGAAGCATCACTGACTGTTTGTATATTTAGAGAGAAGTATCCTTTTCTACAACGAAATACTTCAGCTAATTCCCCACAAGGGCATATTATGGGAATGTGCGTGCAGTCGATGGCTCCATAAACTGCAGGAAATCCGCTGTTGTTATAGAAATCCTGGCTCATCTGTAAGAATTTAATGAATATTCATAGAAATAATGAATAAAATCTTATAAATACAATAACATGTTTACAAAATAATAATTCAAAGATATATAGACTATTGTACTGCCCCAGTGGCAGAAAGTTTTGTAGCTGTCTGCGACAGGCTTTTAAAATTTCATAATCTGTCTGCAAAATTTGCATGTACTCAGGAGTGAAAATGACTTATTGGGGGGGGGGGGGGGCTTATCATCAGTGGTGATCTCGTGCAACAGTAAACGAATACAATTTGACTGCAGAACAATATTGTATAAACAATTCTGTATATTCATTCAATTCATCTCATTCAATTAAATATTTTATAGCAATGTTTGACACAACACAATATAAATAATAAAAGTATTAGTTTTAGTTTTGATACAGAAATTATTTTTAAGTGAACTGTTACTCGAAAGTTGCAGACAAAAACTGTCTGCAAGCATGTCGCGGTGTTTCTGCCACTGGGGTACTGCCCATAACTAAAATAATTCAATAGTAAAAAGTATAGGTGTTCGAAAAATAAGAACTAGGTTTTCTATCTTTTTTTTTTTTTTTTTCTTTTTTTTGAAGCGAAAACTTCTTTAGGCGCGTTGAGCACTTTTAGGTGAACAAAAAACATGAAACGCGCGTCATCGTCAGCGTAAGTTTTCCATTTGAAGTGAAAACTTCTTTAGGTGCGTTGAGCACTTTTGGGTGAACAAAAATCATGAAACTCGCGTCATCGTCAGCGAAGGCTTTCCATGAGAAGAAACATATTTTTTACCAATTTATATTATCGAAAGTGGAATTCGAGATTTAACCCGATTTACACGTTTTGAGGTCTCCTGAATTAGTTTTCTTTTGCATCTCAGCTACTAATTAAAATAATTTCATTAGTAATACATCATTTGAAAGCTTTGTTGAGTTGGAATCGAACAGTAGCTTACAGAAATTTTTACCGCCAGATGGCACTGTAATATTTTAAAATTTCAATATTTCCAATTCTAATTATGATTAAATTATTTTTATTACATCATTCGAAAGATATTTTAAAGTTCTTTTATATTATCGAAAGTGGAATTCGAGATTTCACCTGATTTACACGTTTTGAGGTGTCCTGAATCGGTTTTCTTTTGTATCTCAGCTACTAATTATAATAATTTCATAAGTAATCAATATTTTTACCTAATAAAGTCTTAGTTCATTTAATTTAGGTAGCTACAAATATTGTGCCGAATCATATAATACAGATCATAAACACTTCTTTACAAACCAAAGCCCCAGGGGGGTACCTTCTTCAGGTATTCAGGGGGAATCACGCACCCCGGGCCCGAGTGATCTTTTTATCTCTTCTTCATTTTTTTTTTTTTTTAACCTTTTACCTTCTTTTCTTTTATTTTTTCTTTTATTTTTTTTATTTTTTTATTTTTTTTTTTCTCTTTTTAAGTTTTTGGCATTTTTCTTGATTTTTCGCCCATGTTTGTTTTTTTGGTTTTTAATGCCAATAAGGTTTTGGTACTTGTTCTTGTTCATTGTTCTTGAAAAAAAAAATTGTAAAAAAAAATTAAAAATTTAAAAAACTTACAAAAAAATGAAACTACTTACCTTGTTATACTCACCTTTTTGGTTTCTACTTACCCTGTTTATTTTCACTCACCTTTATTTTTTGGTCTTGTTCTTGTTGTTTATACTAATATTACTTAACTTCTAAAACATTAACCAAGCTGAGACCGGTGTAGATGTGGCGCTGGTTATTGGGTTGGCGATTTGGTGAGGGTCTCACGGTAGTCTAGCCTTGGGAGCACACTGGGAGACTGGTGCCCTTGGTGAAGGTGAGACAACGGTGAATACTCGAACGAGAAACACCGGACTAACACGACTACCACATGTGATTCCCAATCTGGGTCGACGGTCTGGTAGCTGGTGAGTGGTTATGGGTGTCCCAGGGAGCGATTCTGAAAACCCTTTGCTTTCCGTCCGTTCAAGAAATGGGCTGACTTGTGGGACTAAGGAAACCCTCTACCCTTTTTATTTAATTTAATTATGGCGACAAACAAAGAAAATACGAATAATGCGTCTGGCTCGGGCCAAGCTATTAAAAATTCAAATGAGAAATCTTGGGCTGAAAGAATGGAAGAGTTTTCTTCCACGCTTAATGAGAGTAATGTGTTTATAAATTGCGAAGCTAGATTTTTTATAGTAAAGAAGAAAGAAGGATATTTCTCAAAAACATCTCCCTTCTTAATGCAAAAGGCACTGCAATCTATAATGGGTGATCCAAAATCAGTGAAAAAACTTAGGTCAGGGGAATTATTAATAGAAGTCGAAAATATCAAGCAAGCTAACAGTTTAAAAAAGTGTACTCAATTTGCAAACATTCCTGTCACTGTTGATGTCCATAGAACACTAAATACTTGCCGTGGTGTCATTTCTGAATCTGACCTCCAGTTTATACCAGAAGCCGAAATTCTTGGAAACCTCAAAGAGCAAAAAGTTATCGGAGTAAAACGTATATCTATATTTCGCGACAATAAACAAATTCCAACTAAACACATAATCTTAACAATAAATTCCCCAAAACTTCCGACATCAATAAAAGCTGGATACCTTGAATGCCCCGTCAGACAATACATACCAAAACCGTTACGCTGCTTCAACTGCCAACGTTTTGGCCATTCTAAAACTTCCTGCCGTGGAAAACAGACATGTGCCTGCTGCAGTGCCATTGGCCATGATAGTCAAAATTGTAAAGCCACTGTGTGTTGTGTTAATTGTAAAAAAGATCACCCGTCATATTCTAAGTCTTGTGGAAAATAGAAAAAGAGATTCAAACCATTAAAACAAAACAAAATATATCATACCCAGAAGCCAGAAAAATAGTAGAATCAAGAACACCCATCGTTGGTAAATCATATGCTGCTGTTACTACCACCAAAAAAACTTGTAAAAGAATAGCTACACAAACTGACTCTCTAATCAATACCAGCCCACCAGTTGAAACTGTTTCACGTAATTCTACAAAAATACCCAATACTAGCTCCTCACTCGAAACTACAGTAAACAATTCCCAAATCTTACAATCCAAACCAAATCAGTCTTCTAACTCTTCACAGTCCTCTTCATCAAAATCAAGAAATTTAAAGAAAATTCCACAAACTGCTAAAACCTTATTGTCTGAAAAAAGTCTTAACTCTACATCTCTAAAGCACTCTAATTCACCCTCTCGTCTCAATATCATCAAGAAAAAGAAACTAACAAAATTGCCCACTCCCACTACAAATAAAAATAATAAAGGAAATCTTCCAAAACAAGATGATATGATCTGCCTCCATCCTTCTGATGGGGAGGACGGTATGTCCACTGCATCAGAGGACAATGACGTGGATGTTATAATCTAAAAAAAAAAAAAAAAATATGACCAATTTCATTTCATGGAATTGCCGAGGTTTTATTAATAAACGAGATGAAATCAGAGATATTATCTCTGATCATCGACCTATTTGCTTTGCCTTCCAAGAAACACACTTAAGACAACATGACAATGTTAAAATCCGTCGCTACAGGTGTTTTAGAAAAGATTTTACACATTCTGACAGAGCTACAGGTGGTGTAGCTATTTTAATTTCAAATAATGTTCCACACTCTAATATTTTAAATACAGACATCCAGGCTATTGCTGTTCAGATCCATATACACATGATTATCACCATCTGCGCCGTTTACTTACCACCAAATATGACTGTTCGACAATGTGACCTCAATAGGCTTATTTTGCAGTTACCGACTCCTTTTTTAATTCTTGGTGATTTTAATGGACACAACCAACTTTGGGGTACTCCTGATATTAATCCTCGAGGACAAATTATTGAGGACCTAATCACTGATAATAATTTATGTATTTTAAATAACGGTGACAATACATATTTTGATGAACCTTCCAGAACTTTTCATGCTATAGACTTGGCCATCTGCTCTCCAACTTTGTATCCTTATTTTAATTTCTTTGTGAGTAACGACCTTCATAATAGCGACCATTTTCCTCTATTTTTATCTTTTTATACTTTTAATGATCATCATCCTATAAATCCACATTATATTTATGACAAGGCCAACTGGGCTGCTTTCACTATAAATGCAACTATCACATATGAAATGATCGAGGGTGATATCAACAGAGCAATCAGTGATGTCACAAACTGTATTATGAATGCAGCTGATATTGCTATTCCAAAATCCTCTGGACGTCTGAGTAGACATTCGGAGCCATGGTGGAATGATGAATGCAATAATGCAAAAAGACAGCAACAAAAAGCTTGGGGAATTTTTAGGAGGTACCCGACTACTGCTAATTATATCGCATTCAAAAAAGCAAGGGCAGCCGCACGAAGAATCCGCAGAATCTCCCAAAAAAATTCCTGGATTAAATATGTGTCCAGCATTACCTCTAATGTAAGCAGTAAACAGCTTTGGCATCGTGTCAAGAAAGCAATGGGAATATATTCTAATCAAAGTATTTCGTTTTTAAATGATAATGGCGAAAATATAACTTCTACTAAAAATATTGCAGACACCATTGGTAAAACCTTATCTCACATCTCCAGTTCTAATTCATATTCCGAACCTTTTTTGTCTCATAAACATAATTCTGAACGATCATCAATCAATTTTCACTCCCGCTCTTCACCAGACTACAGTAAACCTTTTACAGAAAATGAATTAAAAAATAGTTTGAAATATTGCCATAACTCCTCTACCGGACCCGATGGTGTTACCTACATGATGATTAAACATTTATCGAAACAGTCTCTCAATAATCTCCTTCATCTTTACAATAGGATCTGGACTGAAAATATTTTCCCTGTTGCTTGGCACGATGCTATTGTTATTCCTTTTCCTAAGCCAGGTAAAGATGCTACTGATCCCAAAAATTATAGACCCATTGCCCTCACATGCTGTCTATGTAAGCTGCTAGAAAAGATGGTAAATACTAGGCTTGTTTTCATTTTAGAAAAAAATAACTTGATTTCTCCATGGCAAAGTGGTTTTCGACGGGGCCGCTCAACGGTTGACAATATCTTATTACTGGAGACTAATATTCGAAAAGCTAATGTGAGACGTAACCATTTGGTTTCAATTTTTTTGATATAGAAAAAGCTTATTACAAGACATGGCGCTATGGTATTTTAAAAGATCTTTTTAATTTGGACTTTAGAGGAAATCTCCCCATTTTCATTCAAAACTTTTTAAGATTCAGACGCTTTCAAATTCGTATAGGATCAGTTTATTCAGATTATTATTTTCAGGAGGAAGGTGTGCCTCAAGGCAGTGTTTTGAGCGTTACACTTTTTTCTTTAAAAATAAATGATATTTTAAAACAGTTGCCACCAAGTGTACATGGAAGCTTATATGTTGACGACCTGCAAATTTCTTGCCAGGGAAATGACATACGCTTCATAGAACGCCAATTACAACTTGCTATAAACAATATCATTAAATGGACAAATAAAAATGGTTTTAAATTCTCAACTGACAAACACAATGCGTGCATTTTTGTCGTAAACGAGGTCTTCATCCAGATCCTCAGATTTTGATGAATAACAGGCCAATTTCAGTTGTTGACACTGCTCGATTTCTGGGTGTTATGTTTGACAGAAAATTGACTTTTATTCCACATATTTCATATTTAAGAACTAAATGTGATAAAGCACTAAATATTTTAAAAGTCCTTTCTAATACTTCTTGGGGAGCAGACCGTCCATCGCTACAAAAAATATATCGGGCTACTATTCGCTCCAAACTAGATTATGCTTGCCAGGTTTATGGATCAGCAGCTCATTCTTAACTCAAAAAACTTGACACAACACATCACAGTGCACTCAGAATTTGCTCAGGTGCTTTCCGCACGACTCCAGTTTTTAGTTTATATGCTGACTGTGTGGAGCCTTCTCTCACTGATATTAGACAGACTTTCACTTGAATTGTACTATCGCATCCTTTCACACCCTAATCATCCACTTCACTCACATTTAAATAACAACGATCATAATCTTTATGTGAATCGGCCATCTTGCATCCCTCATTTTTCTCTTAGGATTAAGAACTTTCTTGTGGGCACTTCTCATATTCATACCAAAGTTCGTCCCCGTTCTTTTTTAATCATGACGCCTTGGAATTTCCAAGTTATTTCTTGTCTTCATCCATTTAAGGGATTTGACAAATCTAACACAGATGCTTCCATTTTTCAAGCACTTCTCTCATCTCATCGCTCTGCCTACAAAAGACTATATTGAGATTTTTACTGATGGCTCCAAAACAACTAATAAAGTCGGTTGTGGTATTATCATTGGTAATACAACTTTTAGCTATCAACTCCCTAATTCTTTTTCCATCTTCTCTGCAGAGTTCTTTGCTGTTGAGGTTGCCCTTAACATCATTTCATCTCATCACAGTAGAAAATTCATTATATATACAGACTCAAAGAGTGTTCTTGATTCTCTCTCTTCTAGCTCTTGTAACCTGACTTTCATTTCAATTTTAAAAACTTACAACGACCTTTTGAAAAAGGGATTTGATATTTTGTTTTGCTGGGTTCCTGGCCACGTAGGCATTAAAGGCAATGAAGCAGCAGACAAAGCCGCAAGGCAGGCTTCCATACTTTTAAACTGTCCTGTTCCTTATGAAGACGTTAAGCACACACTTAAAAGCTATCTTAAAAATATGCGGCAAAGGGAGTGGAATAACAAAAATAGTAATAAATTGCGAGAAATAAAGTCTCAAATTTCAGTCTGGCCTACAATTTCACCTAGAAAATACGATGTTATTATTACTCGACTACGAATTGGGCATTCCAGACTCACACATAAATACTTATTACTTAGAGAACAACAACCTGAGTGTCCAAAGTGTCATTTCAGTGCTTTAACCATTCGTCATGTCCTCACCGACTGCCCTTGCCTTCGTCATTTCTATCGAACACATTTTAATTCATCTTCACCCAATCTGACGAACCTTTTAGGTGTGAACCCTCATCATCGCATGACTAATTTTTTAAAAGAAGCTGGTTTTATTATGACATTTGATTTTATATTTTACACTGTTCATCTTTTTATTATATACACTGTTCATCTCCTTTTACTTTGGTTTTTTATATTTACACTGTTCATAACTTTTTACATCATTTTATTTTATACACTTTTTACTCTGCTTTCTATTATTTCAATATTTGTCTTGTGTTTTATTATTTTACCTATTGTCTTAAGTTTCAATGTGTTTTTTACTGACCATCTGGATGGGTAAAACCCATCCAGAAGCGTCCTTATTTTTTATCATTTTGTTTGGCGCAGTATGTCCCATTGCGGACCTTGCGCCATTAAACAACAACCAACCAACCAACCTTTACAAACCAAAAATAATTCGAAAATAATAATTTAATAGCTTGACGATACAATTCACAAGTTGCTTAGTTTTCACTTCTATCGGCAGTCCCCATAGACTGCTTTTTTTTTTTTTTTTTTTTAACAAGCAATTATACCAACAACTTCATTGCAAAATGCAGGGGTTAATAAGGGAAGCGAAGCCCATTTGGGGGTTGGTGAGCAAAGCCACCAAGTGAAATACATATAAGTACATCTAATAACAGAATGCTCTTTTATTGGCGAACTTTGACAAATAATCATTGACATGTAATTAGTACAAAATTACCCGAGACAGTTATTAATACAGAGCTAAGTGTACAGTGTCAATAGAAATATATGCATATATTATTTGAAAAGTACTTGCAAATTTATTTAATGCTAGCCTTAACTGTTAACAAAGAAAATTTCTACAGGCTTTTTATAAACAATGCTAAAGTATTAGAGTGAAAAATACAAACAATGCTAAAAACATTCGTTTTGAAAAAATATTTTTCTCTTCAACATGTAATTGCCTACTACAATATCAATTTTAGACTAAAAAAAAAAAGTTACAGAAAATATTATTGAAATTAAAAGGAGATATGGTGTCTTTCATTTGTCGGATACAATAAAATTATATCACATGCAAACATGCAATTTTAATTAATAGCTCTATGTAGCTGAATATTTTTGTGTGGGCCTGTAAATCTAATGCTAATCATATTACATAGAAGGCACTCTTTTGTGCATAAGAATGATTTATTTCAATTGCATTAAGCTTTCTACATACATAGGTATTAAAATATGGTTTACAGAAATATCTGTCATAGAACGCAATGCTTTGGAATACATTTGAGTGACCCTGTACATAAACCACTGGTGATATTTACTCTATTTTTACAGGAAACATCAAATAATGAACTTGAGTAACTTATTTCAATTTCATTAAAATATATGTACAGTAAATATATGAAAATATGGTTTATAGAAATACCTCTCATAGAACACAATGCTTTGAAATACTTTCGGGTGTCCCTGTACACAAACCAGTAGAGGTATAAACTCCACTTTCAATAGGGAACATTCGATAGTAAACTTGAATAACATGTATAAGTTTCAAGAAATTCCATAAATATTTTAGGGAGGTTAGACCGCGGACAGACAGACAAACCGAAGTCAACACTTTTGAACCTTGTTGGAAAGTGTTAAAAAGAATGAATATTTACATTTGGCAGCAATATTATTGAAGCACTAGCAGTATATGTCAAGCATACAAATCTGATGTATATGTTATTTTATTACTAAGTAAATTTTAGGTCTTGCAAGTGGTTTTCTTAAAAAAAACGACTTTAGTGATTTTCTCAAAAATCGCCTCATTAACTGGTTTTAAATGTTATTTCATGTGTAATTGTTGATTTCTGGTAAACAATCGAGTTTGAGAAGTCTCTGTGAATCCCAGAAGTGGGATCGAAACTGGTATAACAAAATTTGCTCTACAACCTTCATTTTAGATGTCCTTTCCCATGCATTGTTTGGTTACTGTAGAAAAATTTATAGGCATCTGGATTAGGTAGGTCAATACAGCTCTGCCATTTTTCTGTAGTTTTGGTACATAAGCTGTTTTGTGCCTTCATATTATTATGTATGTATTAGTTTGTTAGTAGAGGCAAGTTGTTAAGCATCCCATTAGTCAATATCTGGATAAGTGAACCTATAAAGAAGCTACAGTTTATTTTTTATACGTTTGTTTGGCGCAGTATGTCCCATTGTGAACCTTGCGACATTAAAAGGCAACCAACCAACCCACCCATTAGTCAATTTTATGTCTTTTGACCATACTAGAGATACCCAAAAGAATTCCAAAGCATTGCGTTCTCTTTGAACCTAGCTTTTGGTTTCGATTCATGCAATCCTCCCGACTCGTAGTTTTGGCTCTTTGCCAAATGAGAGGTGATTTTTTCTCTTTTTGAGAATGTTACTTTTTTTTAGTTTGTTTTTCGGCCTGTCTTTAACAGGAAGTATCCTTTTCTCTTGAACATGAAAAAGTTATTATTTACATCTTCTCTTGGCTCCTTTATGGAGAAACAATATTTTTCCTGAATAACTCCTGAATTTAATATAAAAGGTGAATTCATTCTTAAAATTCTGCAAATAGTAAATTTAATTAAGTGTTTAATTTCTGCAATAAAGTATATATGCTCTCCCAACCTGACTAGACTCTATGACTGAACTGAACACTAGAACTATAGATTTATAGATTATGAAGTGTTTGTGATTACATAATTCTGCATTTTTTCATGGCGCAGTATTTTTTCATGGTGTATGAAACCCGGGATAGGTGAAATCCCGTGATATTGAAATTACACTTGGATATTTAATTTATTAGGATTAATAGAATGTGAAAACGAAACTGAAAAACAATAATGACTGGAAATGTGGATGCATCATATTGAAAAGCTGCCTGGATATTGAACCAGGTAAGCAAAATTTTACTACTATTTATAACATTGATTAAATCAAATTAGAAATTTTCAATTATTTGAATTATTTTGTTTTCTTTTTTACTTGATTATTTGCTCGCCATGAATTTGGATAAGTTAAAAGCTAAGCGTTCTACAAAACGCTCGAGTGTAACGAAATTATATAATAAATTAGAGAACTTATTATCAGACGATATAAAAAATACAAAATCAGACGAAATTAATGAGATTAAAGAAATGTTGTATGAAAGACAAATGTCATTAAAAAGTTTAAATGAAAAAATTAAAAATTTAATAGAAGACATAAAAGAGTACGAAAAACATATCGCAGCAAGCGATAAATATGGCGAGCAAATAATTTCTGCCAAATGTAAAATTAAATTAAGACTAAAAAGGTGTAATATAGAAGAAAATGGTTCAAATTGTTCTGTCAGTGAAACCCAAACAAAAACTTGTTCCGCCATAAGACTCCCTAAGATGGTCCTTACCACGATTTAGTGGGCAAATTGAGAAATGGAGCGAATTTTTCGATTGTTTCGAAAATTCTATCCATTTAAATGAAAATCCTACAAAAATTGAAAAATTTACTTACCTGAAAACGCTTTTAACTGACAAACCGTACAATGTTATTGAAGGGTTTTCACTTACGGAGCAAAATTATGATAATTGCATAGAGATGCTAAAGTCACGTTTTGGGCAAAAAGATATTATTATTAATGCTCATATGAATAAATTATTGAATTTAGAATGTGTGAGGAGTTCATCAAATATAAGTGCACTGAGGAAGTTATTCGACGTTAGTGAAGTAAATATTCGCAGTTTATCTAATTTAGGGGTGACAAAAGGCCAATATGGTCATTTACTGAATCCAATTTTATTAAAATTATTGCCAAACGATCTAGTAGTTGAATATTACAGGCAAAGTGATAAAAAGAAGGATGAGTCTGATGTGACAGACTTAATTTTCTTAAAATAGAACTTGAATCACGTGAAAAATCACTTAGTATGATTAATTATAAAAATGCTTCGGTGATTGTAAATAAAAATAAATCCGAAATTAATGACAGAAAATTTTCAAATAAAATGAATTCATTGAATGTAGGTGTAAAAAGCATATGCATATTTTGCAAGAATTATGATCATCCTTCTCTTGAATGTGCTAATTTAACTGATGTTGAGAAAAAGTTAAAATTAAAGAAGGATGGCAGGTGTTATAAATGCTTTCTAAAATCTCATCTGTCATCACAGTGCAGAGTGAAATCGCAGCCTTGCGAAAAATGTAAAGCAACAGATCATAATAAATTATTTTGTTTTTCAAAAAACTTGAAACCAGAAGTAGTATCGAATTCGCATTTGAAAAATAGTAATCAGGCAGCGTTATTGCAAACATGTTGCGTAATAGCACAATCTAATTCTAGATCAAAAACTGTCACACTCTTATTGGATTCCGGAAGTGAAAAAAGTTTTATTACTAAAGAATTGGCTCACGAATTAAAATTAACCCGTGTAAGAAAAGAAAAGCTAACTGTTTTTGTCTTTGGCATAAATAAAGGTAAAGAAGAGGAATTCGAAGTTTTTAATATTCAACTGCGTAGCAAAATAGATCCTCGTCGGCTCATTCATGTTGAAGTATTAGCTACAGACTTAATAACCGCGACTCCCTTGAAAAGCTCAAGGGGCGAACCAGAAATTGAAAGTTATATTAAAAATAAAAACTGGAAATTGGCAGACAATTCATTAAGTGATTCCAAAATTAATATTTTGCTAGGAGCGGATTATTTTTGGAAAATACAGAGAGGTATCATTGAAGAAATCGTTGATAATTTATATGTCGCTAATACTATTTTCGGATATACTGTAGTGGGGAAATTAAATAATAATAGTACAGAGGTAATTAATTCGCATTTTGTATCTGTCAATAAATTTGACAGTTTTGATTTGCAGCGTTTTTGGGATTTAGAATCACTTGGAATATGTGACAGTAAGAATGATTCTCTGTCACAGAGAGATACAGAAATTATTAATTCTTTCAATGAAAGTTTAAATTTTGTTAAGGGAAGATATGAAATTCAATTTTTGTGGAAGGAAAATAAAAATGAATTAAAATCCAATATAGAAATAGCCAAAAATAGACTTTGGGGTTTGAGAACAAAACTGTCTAAAAATGAATGACTTAAAAATGAATATGAAAAAATTCTTGAGGAACAAAAAAAAATGGGTATAATAGAGGAGTGTGAATTAAACAAAAATGAAACTGGTGTATATTATAAGCCCCACAGACCGGTGATAAGAACAGATAAGTCCACTACAAAGGTCAGAATAGTGTTTGATGCTTCTTCCAAAGAAAAAGAAGCAAAATCTTTAAATGAATGTTTATTTGCAGGCCCCAATTTAAATCCTAATATTTTGGATATTTTTTGAACTTCCGCCTTCATAAAATTGCCTTTGTTTGTGACATTGAAAAGGCTTTTCTGCAAATACAGGTTGTAGAAAATGATAGAAACTTTTTGAGATTTCTATGGTTTCATGATATAAATAATAAAAATCCTTTATTAAAGGCTTTCCGCATGACCCGTGTAACTTTTGGTGTTACCCCATCACCCTTTTTGCTCTCAGCTACCATTAAACATCATATAAAGGGATATAAAGACTTGTTTGAGAAAGTTGTTAATATGCTTGATACTTCCCTATATGTTGACGATCTCTTTCATGGCGCTAATTCTGTAAATGAAGCATTTATTTTATCGTCTGGTGCTGTGAAAATACTTAAAGATGCCAATATGACATTAAGAAAATTTAAAAGTAATTCTTACGAATTAAGCAAATTGTGGGAAAAACATGGAATAAACGTTGATGAAGAAATAAATGAGGGAAATATCTCTAAGGTATTGGGAATAATGTGGTCAACTAATAATGACACGTTAAGAATAGACTTTCAATCTCTGTTAGAAGGGTTTGATAATGAAATTATCACTAAGAGAATTGTTTTACAAACTGTAGCAAAGGAGTATGACCCTGTAGGGTTTATTTCCCCTTTTATAATAAGAGTTAAATTTCTAATGCAAGAATTATGGGAGCAGGGTGTTGATTGGGATTCTGCTTTACCCGATGCTTTAACACAAAAATTTAAGAAATGGCATAGTGAAATACAGGATTTAGAAAATTTTGAAGTGCCTAGAAAATATTTTACGAATTTTGAAAAATTAACTCCTGAAGCTATTCAAATTTGTGTTTTCTGCGATGCCAGTTTGAAGGGATATGGTACAGTAGCTTATTTTCGTGATCCTTGTTCCCGTGAAACTTCATTTATTATGTCAAAGACACGAGTAGCTCCTCTCAAAAAACTTACTTTGCCTCGACTTGAATTGATGGGAGCCTTAACAGCTGCTCGATTAGCTCATTATCTTGGGCGGCTATTTTCAATTCCCGTCAAAAACATACTATGCTTCTGTGATTCCCAAATTACCCTTTATTGGAGGAAGTGCTAGTAACTGGAAGCCCTTTGTAGAGAACAGAGTGCGTGAAATTCAACGATTAGTAGCCCCGTCTCAGTGGAGATTTTGTCCAGGGGTTAAAAACCCCGCTGATGTGCTATCTCGTGGTTGCGCAGCAACTGAATTGTTGAAGAATGAAGAATGGTTAAAGGGACCAATCTGGTTGAAAGAAGAGCACTTACCGACATCACTACCGTAAAATGAAGTCAAAATACCTGAAGAAGAGATTTTGAGAGAACAACGGAAAACTACTGTTTGCTCTTTAACTCATGGCAATAATGAATTTGAATTATTATATAAGTTTTCATCTTGGTCTAAATTAAGACGTGTTACGGCTTGGTGTCTTAGATTTATAAAAAATACTAAATGTCGATCTGTGCGAAATACTGGCTTTTTAACTATACAAGAACTTGATGAGGCAACTAAAATTATTGTGAAGTTGGTTCAAAGACATGAATTTGGAGAGGAAATAAAGACTTTAAAATCTGGAAGAAACCTGAATGCTAGTAACAAACTCCTTTCTTTAAATCCTTTTCTAGACAAAAATGAAATTCTTCGTGTTGGCGGAAGATTAAGACACGCAAACATACCTGAGAGTCAAAAGCACCAAATGATACTTCCCAAAACGCATCACATTACAGATTTAATTATAAAGTACTTTCATGAAAAACATCTTCACAGTGGAACTCAGTTAACAATTTCAGTCCTGCGACAACAGTATTGGATAATTAATGCAAGAGACGCTGTGAAAAGAAATCTGCGTAGCTGTATGAAGTGTTTTAGAACCACGTCGAACTTAGCCTCTCAATTGATGGGTGATCTTCCAGCTGCTCGTGTAGTGCCATCGCGAGTGTTTTCGAAAGTCGGGGTTGATCTAGCAGGCCCCTTTCTCATTAAACCTCGTAAGGGCCGAGGTGTTAAATCTTATAAAAGTTATATTTGTTTTTCCACGAAGGCAATTCATTTGGAAATACTCAGTGATCTCACCTCCGAAACATTCCTCGGATCTTTGAAAAGGTTTGTTGCTCGACGAGGAAAACCTGAAGAATTGTTTTCAGACAGAGGAACGAACTTTGTAGGTACCGACAATGAAATGAAAAAAATTATGTCCTTGATCTCTTCTGAGGAAAAAATCCACAGATATTTGTCCGAAGAAACAATCAAATGGAATTTCAATCCCCCGTCGGCCCCCCATTTTGGAGGCCTTTGGGAGGCTGGGATAAAACAGATGAAAGGTCATTTAAAAAGAACTATTGGCGAACAAATATTAACTTATGAACAGTTTCTCACTTTAATTACTCAAATCGAATCGTGCTTGAACTCAAGACCCCTTGTTGCGCTCTCGAGTGATCCCAGTGACTTAAATGCTCTAACTCCAGGACATTTTATCATAGGCACTGCCTTAACTTCAATACCAGAACCTGACTATTCTTCAGTTAACCTAACCCCGCTAGAAAGATGGAAACTTCTACAAAAAATTTTTCAAAGTTTCTGGAAGAGATGGTCCTCAGATTACCTATCAGACTTGCAAAGGCGATCAAAATGGCTAATAAATAAACCAAATTTCAAGAAAGACGATTTGGTTTTAATAAAAGACGATAATCAGCCCCCTTTGAAGTGGAAACTGGGTCGCATAATCAAATTATTTCCTGGAGCAGATGGCAAGATTCGTGTAGTTCTACTGAAAACTATTTATGGAGAGTTGAAGCGTCCGATCGCCAAACTATCTCCTCTGCCATTTTAAAAAACTGTTGCACAGATAACTTAGAACTGTTGATTGAACTTTAGTTTATTTTATTATTTTTTTTATTTTTTTTTTGTGTTCCTGTATTTTATCCACTTATGTTAATCATCTAGTTACAATGTTTCATTATGTATATTAAACTCTTTTTTTCTTATCTATTTGCAGTTTGAAGACAGAAAATGAAAACCTGTAACAACACTAATGTTGTTATTGTACTTTTTAGGATATTTTTATGAACCTTCGTTCATGGAGGCGGAGCATGTTTGAACGTAGCTTTTGGTTTCGATTCATGCAATCCCTCCCGACTCGTAGTTTTGGCTCTTTGCCAAATGAGAGGTGATTTTTTCTCTTTTTGAGAATGTTACTTTTTTTTTAGTTTGTTTTTCGGCCTGCCTTTAACAGGAAGTATCCTTTTCTCTTGAACATGAAAAAGTTATTATTTACATCTTGTCTTGGCTCCTTTATGGAGAAACAATATTTTTCCTGAATAACTCCTGAATTTAATATAAATTGTGAATTCATTCTTAAAATTCTGCAAATAGTAAATTTAATTAAGTGTTTAATTTCTGCAATAAAGTATATATGCTCTCCCAACCTGACTAGACTCTATGACTGAACTGAACACTAGAACTATAGATTTATAGATTATAAAGTGTTTGTGATTACATAATTCTGCATTTTTTCATGGCGCAGTATTTTTTCACGTTCTATGAGCGGTATTTCTATAAGCAGTATTTTACGTTTTTTTTTTTCACAAATCATAATAAAGTTAACGTTTTATCATTCCAACATTTATCAGCTGATATTTAACTCGAAAATGTTCTGACAAATCTACAATCGTTATTTAAAAAAATAATTTAATTCAATTAAATGAAAATAAAAAAAGTAAGGTTGCTTTGATAAACTATTAAAAATCTGTCAAACTAAACTTTGTTTCATTTAAAACTTTCTTGGAACATTACATGAGTTGCAAAAGGTGGTATTAAACGTAATTTAAATGTTTAATTTCTAAAATAAACGAATGACTATATTTAAAAAAAATAAAAATGGAATCCCCCCCCCCCGACGGTCCAAAAAATTATTTTCCCACGAATTTGTATAACTATCGTAATTTTGATTTGACTTTAATAGGCTTCGTATGGTTACATATTTGTATATTATGATAAATAAAACTTAGTTAACCCTAGAACACTAGTGTACGTAAATTTTACGTGCGGCCTTCCTTTATTTTGTATACTTTTTCATAGTTTTCAAATAAATTTTTAAATAATTATTCAGTTAATGAAAAGTTAGTAATATTGGAAAATAAATAAACATATTTAAAAACAACAATGTAATATAAGCAAATAAAACGAATTTTAAATAAGCTCGTAAATTTTACGTATCTCTAGTGATAGCGGCAGATATGAACACGATAGTGTTCTAGGGTTAAACTTTTAATGAATGTATGTTGTTGCAATTTTACTGTACAAAAAATATTGTAAGAATATCGGAAGGCAGTAACTTAAATTTTCTTTGGTAAAGTTCATTTCTTGATATGCAGCAGTCAGTCATATACACTTCACCAAACTGTGTTTTAAAGATGGATTCAATTTCTTACATTCCTCATGTCTTCCCGTTTGGCGCAGCATGTCCCATTGTGGACCTTGCGCCATTAAAAGGCAATTAACTAACCAACCGACGTCTTCCTATCGGAGGTTTTGAGGCCTAAAAAAACTTGAAGTCTGATTGAATGGTCAAAAATACGTTCTCCAAGATATACTCTTACATATCCGAGGGAATTCCGGGATCTTACGCCGTTAGAGGAGATAGCCAAGAAAATTCTTCACCGGTGAAATTGATAAATGAACTTGTACATCGTTTATTTGTTTCTGAAAGAATAGGTAAGTCTGGTACTTCTGACTGAAACTCGTTCTACATAATGGTAGTCCCAGGATGTTTTGCATTGTTTTACAAAGCAACTTTGAGTTGTGCTTTTATATTAAATCATAAATTGTCTGTACATAGATAAAATGACTGGACTTGGGATGATTAATTTATATTTTTCTTTTGCTAGGAAATGTTCATTAATAAAATGCCATCAAAATGTGAAGAAGCAAGATCCAAAACATTGCATGCACTTTTGGAAAATAACAAAATATCTTACAATTTTGATAGCAAAGAAAGTAAAAGAATGAAAACGGACTATAAAACCCATAGAATAAAGGAAAAAACAAGAAGTGGAACAAGTGATAAAAATTCAGCATATTTTGGAACACACCAAGACACCTTCATTATCTGAAAGAGATTTTATCAAAAGAAAAAATTAGATTAACTAAATCTAAAATTGCCAGAATCAAATAAATAAATATATATAATAGTCGTATTAAAAAAAAAAAAAAAAAAAAAAAAAAAATCTCAAATGAACAGTTAAACAGCAAAACACAGCCATACAAACTTAAAAATTCTGTATCGTCTCTCTTAAATGACCCCTCCCCCCCCCCTTAAACCACATATCTTACACTTAAGAATTAAATGTGACAAAGCTCTTAATATTCTAAAAGTCCTTTCTAATACTTCTTGGGGTGCCGATCGTCCATCTCTCCTGAAAATATATAGAGCTGCTATTCGGTCTAAAATTGATTATGCCTGCCATGTTTATGGATTAGCACCCGATTCTTACCTGAAGAGACTTGACACAACACATCATAGTGCACTAAGAATTTGTTCAGGAGCCTTCCGTACTACTCCCGTCTTTAGTTTATATGCTAACTGTGTGGAGCCTTCTCTCACTGATATAAGACAAAGACTTTCATGTGAATTGTACTTTCGCATCCTCTCACATCCTAATCATCCACTTCATTCACTTTTAAATAGTAACGATCATAATCTTTATGTGAATCGCCCATCTTGCATCCCACATTTCACTCTTAGAATTAAGAACTTTCTTGCTGGCACCTTTCATATTCATACCAAAATTCGTCCTCGGTCTCTTTTAAACATGACACCTTGGAATTTCCAGGTTATTTCTTGTCTTCATCTGTTCAATGGGTTTCACAAATCTAACACAGATGCTTCTATTTTTCAGTCCCTTTACTTATCTCATCGCTCCCATTATAAGAACTACGTCGAGATTTTTACCGACGGATCAAAGACCACTAATAAAGTCGGCTGTGGTGTTGTCATTGGTAACACCACTTTTAGCTATCAACTGCCTAACTCCTTTTCCATTTTCTCTGCAGAGTTTTTAGCTATTGAGGTTGCCCTTAATTTTATTTCATCTCATCCAAATCGTAAATTCATTATCTATACAGACTCAAAGAGTGTTCTTGATTCTCTTTCATCTACCTCTTGTAATTCATCTTTCACTTCAATTTTAAAAACTTACAACGACCTTCAAAAAAGGGGATTTGACATCTTGTTTTGCTGGGTTCCTGGTCATGTTGGCATAAAAGGCAATGGAGCAGCAGACAAAGCCGCAAGGCAGGCTTCTATTCTTTTAAACTGTCCTGTACCATATGATGACATGAAGCACACACTTAAAAGCTATTTTAAAAATATTTGGCAAAGGGAGTGGAATAACCAAACCAATAACAAATTGCAAGTAATAAAACCTCAAATTTCAATCTGGCCTACACTGTCCCCTAGAAAATGTGATGTCATTATTACCAGACTAAGAATGGGGCATTCAAGACTCACACATAAATACTTATTGCTTGGAGAACAACAACCTGATTGTCCAAAATGCCATTTTAGTGCACTAACCATTCGCCATATTCTCACCGACTGCCCTTGCCTTCGTCATCTTTATCGACATTATTTTAATTCATCTTCACCCAATCTGACAAGCCTTTTAGGTGCAAATCCTCATCATCACTTGACAAATTTTTTGAAAGAGGCTAGTTTTTACTTCGACATTTGATTTTATTGTTTACAAATTCATCCTATTTTACATCTGTTTTTTATTGCATACACTGTTTTTATTATTTTTTGATTTTATCTTGTATATAGGTTTTCTTTTTGCTCCTGTGTTTTTCTTTTAATAACTTTCTGGATGGGTAAAACCCATCCAGAGGCTATTTTTTCTTTTACCTGTTTGTTTGGCGCAGCATGTCCTACTTTGGACCTTGCGCCAGAAAAAGGCATTCAACCAACCAACCAACCAACCTCCCCCCCCCCACCCCAAAAAAAAAAAAAAAAAAAAAAAAAAAACTATTGTTTAATGGACTATGGATATTTTTCTGCAATTACTGGGCCTCAGCATTTTTGTACTGACAATAATGACCTTCCAGATTCTGAAAAAAAAAAAAAGCATTTCCATTCAAAAAATTAGACCGCAAAGTTCTTGTCTGGCAGGCAATCTTGTGTGGCGATAAAAACATCCCTTTCTTCCTTGAAGCCACAATAAATTCCACTTTATATATCACTGAGTGCTTACAAAATCATGTCTTGCCATTCCTAAAAAAATCACAAAGGTTCTGTACTCTTCTGGACTGATTTAGCCACTTCACATTACTTAAAATTGACAAGAGAATGGTTCCCTACGGATAAAGTTGAATTGATCCAGTCCCCTTAATACTCCTGAACTACGCCCCATTGAACGTTATTGGGCTCTTCAGATACTTTGTAAAGATCGGAAATGTGCTTAAAATTTAACAACTTAAAAGAAATTATGGTTACAAGGAGGCAAAAAATTTGAAAATCTGTGCAATAGTTAATGTGCATTGCAAACAAAGTGCTATTTTCTCGAAATTGTTTTTTTATATATAATCATAATTTTTTTCTCTTATGCAATAAGTGTAAAATCTTAATTATACACAAATAAATGGTCTTATTTTTTCAAAACGTTCTGTGATATTTGCCATCAAAATATGTGCTAAACTTTCTGGGACAAGCTTTAATATTTTAATAAAATTTATATATAAACGTTAAATTTTTGAGAAATTAAAATTCATGCTGTATGCATTGGTGCTGATTAGATTTGGGGATCAATCTCTCAACAGGAGGCACTGTGATCGTACTTTTTCTAAATTTTTAACATGGCAGTATAGGACAAAATTCCGTATAAATGTACATAATGCGAGTCCAACTGTATCGTTTAAACGTCAATGTTTTTTACATGACGTTATCACACAACGGACAGACAGAAGGACAAAAAGTCAGACGTACATATTAATTAAATTTAGAATCCCTCACAAAATTGTTGGAAAATGTTTAATACGTTTAATACATATGGAATTGTAATTCCAGTATTTTCTAGTTGAAGCTGTTAATGTAACTGAAGATTTTAGTGTATCCCTCTAAATCTGAAGAATAAGCATATCATATTCTATACAAAATATTATTTTAGCATATTAACGATAAATGTCAATTTTTATTTTTTTATTTTTTTTAAGTAGAAAGTCCGAAAAAATTTATTTATAAAAATGTCTCCTTTAAACGCAATGCATTGGCATTTTGTTTTTAGCTGTCCCTGTATATGAACCAGTTGTACAGAACCTATAAATACCATTTTAAATTGGGAGCATTCCATAGTAAACATGAACGACATATATCATTTTAAAGAAAGTCTAAGAATATTTACCGACGCTGGAGGCGGGCATATGAACAGATAGACGGACACTTGGACAGACAGATGCACTAAGTCAAATCATATTCACACGTAAACATTGTTAGAAAATGTTAAAACCGTTTAATGTAAACGAAAATGCACTTCCAGCAAATATCCAATAAAAACCTTTAATGTAACTGAATATTTTTGTGTGGCCTTGTGAATCTTCTTGCTAATCATACTGTATTCTATAGAAAGTATTCTTTTGTGCACATGCATAACATATCTGAATTTCATTAGGATTTGTGTAAGGTAAAGGTATTAAAATATAGTTTATAGAAATACCTCTCAAATACACCTCAACACAATGCTTTGGAATACTCCCGGTTGTCCCTGTATACAGCCCCCAGGGGGGTACCTTCTTCAGGTATTCAGGGGGAGTCACGCAACCCGGGCCCGAGTGATCTTTTTCTTTCCCCTTCTTGCCTTTTTTGTTTCCCTTTTTTTTTCTTCTACATTTGTTTTGATCTTTGTTTTCACTGCCAATAAGGTTTTGGTACTGCTTTATTTGTTTCTTTTACTTTTTTAATAACATATCGTTGCCAATAAGTTCTTGGCCCATTATTGTTTTGTTGTTCAAAAAAAAAAATAAATAAATAAATAAATAAATAAATAAATAAATTATAAAATTTTTTAAAAGGGGAAAAAAAAAAAAAGATACCACTCACTCCGTTCTACTAACCTTTTTGTTATGTTCTGACTTACCTGTTTTTGCTGTGCTGACTGTTATTAAAAAAAAAAAAAAATCATAAAATTATAAAAGGCACCAAAAAAAAAAATTACTTACCTTTAATCCATTAACCAAGTGAAGTCTGGTGTTGGTGTGGCGCTGGCTATCGGTGCAAAGATTTTGGTGATGATGACACGGCAGTCTAGCCTTGGGATCACACTGGGAGACTGGTACCCTTGGTGAAGGTGAGACAACGGTGACTACTCGAACGAGAAACACCGGACTAACACGACTGCCACATGTGATGCCTGAACTGGGTCGGCGACCTGGTAGCTGGTGAGTGGTTATGGGTGTCCCAGAGAGGATTCTTAAAAACCCTTTGCGTTTGTCTGTTGGAAGAAACACTCACCCCTTTTTCCCTTTTTTCTCTTATTATGGCGACAAATATTGGTATTTCGAATAATGCGTCTGGCTCGGGCCAAGCTACTAAAAATTCAAATGTGAAATCTTGGGCAGAGAGAATGGAAGAATTTTCTTTGTCCCTTTATGAGAAAAACGTTATCCTAAATTCTGAGGCAAGATTTTTTGTGATAAAGAGGAATGAAGGAGATTTCTTGCGAACATCTCCATTTTTGATCGAGAAAGCGATACAGTCTATCATGGGTGATCCAAAATCCGTAAAGAAATTAAGATCAGGTGAGTTATTGGTTGAGGTAGAGAGTCAGAAACAAGCTAATAATCTTAAGAAATGTACCAAGTTCGCAGACATACCAGTTACTGTTAGTCCACACAGAACATTAAATATTTGCCGTGGCGTCATATCAGAATCAGATCTTCAATTTATCCCTGAGGCCGAAATTCTAGACAACCTTAAAGACCAAAAAGTAATTGCAGTGAAACGTATTTCCATTTTTCGTGACAATAAGCTCATCCCTACAAAACACATTATTCTAACAATAGACTCCCCTAATCTACCACGCTCCATAAAGGCTGGTTACCTTGAATGCCCAATCAGACAATATATATTCCAAATCCTCTACGCTGCTTCAATTGCCAACGGTTTGGCCATTCTAAGACTTCATGCCGTGGAAAGCAAACATGTGCCCGTTGTAGTGCCATTGCTCCTGACAGTGAAAATTGTGAAGCCCCAATCTGTTGTGTTAATTGTAAAAAAGATCACCCATCTTACTTGAAGTCATGTGAAAAATGGAGAATTGAAAAGGAGACACAAACTATTAAAACAAAACAAAACATATCATATCCCGAAGCACGGAAAATTGTGGAATCAAGGACACCCACTGTTGGAAAATCATATGCTGCTGCCATAGTTACCAAAAAAACATATCAGTCTATCGCAATCCAAACTGACACTGTTCATAACACTAGCTCTCCCGTTGTAACTGCATTAAAGAATTCCCCAAACTTACAATCCAATCCAAATCAGACTTCGAACTCTTCACAGTCATCTTCATCCAAATCAAGAAACTTAAAGAAAATGCCACAAACTTCTAAAACCTTATTGTCTGAAAAAAGTCTTAACTCTCCCTCTCTAAAACATTCTAATTCACCCTCTCGTCTCAATATCAAGAAAAAGAAACTAACAAAATTGCCCACTCCCACTACAAATAAAAATAATAAAGTAAACGTTCCAAAACAAGATGATATTATCAGACTCTATCCTTCTGATGGGGAGGACGGAATGTCTACTGCATCAGAGGACAATGACGTGGATGTTATATTCTAAAAAATAAAAATGACAAATTTCATTTCATGGAATTGCCGAGGTTTTATTAATACACGTGATGAAATCAGAAATATCATCTCTGATCATCGACCTATCTGCTTCGCTTTCCAAGAAACATACTTAGGACAACACGATAAAGTCAAAATTCTTGGCTATACATGTTTCAGGAAAGATTTTACACAGTCTGACCGAGCTACAGGTGGGGTAGCCCTTCTGATTTCTAATAATGTACCACACTCCAATATACCATTAAATACGATCATTCAAGCTGTTGCCATTCAGGTACACTCTCATCTATTAATGACCATTTGCACTCTCTATCTTCCACCAAATGCATCCACAAACCAGCATGACTTCAATAGCCTTATATCTCAACTTCCAAATCTCTTCTTAATTTTTGGAGATTTCAATGGACATAATTTGCTGTGGGGAAGCCCTAATATTAACCCCCGTGGTCAAATCATTGAAAATATTATTTCTGACAACTCCTTGTGAATCATAAATAATGGGGACAATACTTACTTTCATGAGCCTTCTAGGACTTTCCATGCAATTGACCTTGCCATGTACTCTCCTAATCTATATCCATATTTTAATTTTTTTGTGAGTAACGATCTACATAGTAGTGATCACTTTCCTTTATTTTTATCTTTTTATAATTTTAATGAACATCATCTGGGTAATCCACATTATATATATGACAAGGCCAACTGGACTGCTTTCACTATCAATGCAGCTATAACCCATGATATGATTGAAGGTGATATCAACAAAGTAATCACTGATGTCACTAATTGTATAATAAATGCAGCTAATCTTACTATTCCAAAATCTTCTGGGCGTCACCATAAACATTCAAAGCCATGGTGGAATGATAAATGCAATGTTGCAAAAAGACAGCAGCAAAAAGCATGGTGAATTTTTAGGAGGTACCCAACTACTGCTTATTATAGTGCATTCAAAAAAGCAAGGGCAGCCGCACGGAGAATTCGCAGAAAAACCCAGGATTCCTGGATTAAATATGTGTCCTGCATTACCTCCAATATAAGCAGCAAACAGCTTTGGCATCGCGTTAAAAAAGCAATGGGAATTTACTCTAATTATAGTATTTCTTTTTTGAAGGATAATGGTCAAACGATCACTTCAATGAAAAATATTGCAGATACCATTGGTAGAACTTTAGCTAATGTCTCTAGCTCGAACTCCTACTGTGAACCTTTTCTATCTTATAAATACAATTCTGAATGCTCAACAATAAATTTTAGGTCCTGCTCATCACAAGATTACAATAGCCCATTTACTGAAAATGAATTAAACAATAGTTTGAAACATAGTCATAACTCTGCCCCTGGTCCTGATGGCATTACTTACCTCATGATCAAACACTTATCAATACAGTCTCTCTTAAAAATCTCCTTCATCTTTATAATAGGATCTGGACCGAAAATACTTTTCCTATTGCTTGGCATGATGCCATTATCATTCCTTTTCCTAAGCCCGGCAAAGATGCAACTGATCCAAAAAACTACAGGCCAATTGCTTTGACTAGCTGCTTATGTAAACTGCTCGAGAAAATGGTAAATACTAGGCTGGTTTATATTCTTGAAAAGAAAAGGTTAATCTCCCCATGGCAAAGTGGTTTTAGGCGTGGCCGCTCTACTATTGACAATGTTTTACTTCTAGAGACAAATATTCGGAAAGCTAATGTTAGACGTAACCATTTGGTTTCAATCTTTTTTGATATGGAAAAGGCATACGACAGGCCATGGCATTTTGAAGGATCTATTTAATTTGGATTTTCGTGGTAACCTTCCCATTTTTATTAAAAATTTTTTGAGAGTCAGACGCTTCCAAGTTCGAATTGGTTCAGTTTATGCAGGCTTTTACTTTCAGGACGAAGGTGTACCTCAAGGCAGTGTCTTGAGTGTTACTCTTCTCATTAAAAATCAATGATATTTTAAAACAACTTCCACAATCTGTTCACGGCTGTCTATATGTTGACGACCTGCAGATTTCTTGCCAGGGGAATGATATGCGCTTCATTGAACGACAGTTACAACTTGCTGTTAAAAACATTCTTACATGGACTAATAAAAATTGTTTTACTTTTTCCAGCGACAAAACACAGTGTGTGCATTTTTGCCGCAAACGTGGTCTTCATCCTGATCCACAAATATTTATTAATGACATACCTATTTCGGTAATTGACTCTGCCCGTTTTTTGGGTGTAATTTTTGACTATAAATTCAATTTTAAAGAACATATTTCTTATTTAAGGACGAAATGTGAAAGAATTTTAAATATTTTAAAAGTACTTGCAAACACATCTTGGGGGGCTGATCGCATTTCTCTACTAAAAATCTACCGCTCCCTAATTCGTTCAAAATTAGACTATGCCTGTGAAATTTATGGGTCTGCTCTAAACTCTTACCTTAAAAAACTTGACACAGTTCATCACAGTGCGCTTAGGATCTGCTCAGGGGCCTCCTGTCGTCAGTTTATATGCTGACTGCGTAGAGCCTTCCCTTACTAATATTAGACAGCAGTTATCTTTACAACTGTACCATAGGATACTTTCTCATCCTAATCATCCAATTCATCCTCATATCAATAACAGTAATGACAATCTCTTTTTAAACCGTCCATCTTGCATCCCATATTTTGGTCTCAGAATCAAGAATAATCTTGACGGCATCCCTCATCTTCATGTCAAAATTCGTCCTAGGGGTCTTTTAAATATGACTCCGTGGAACTTCCAGGGTAATTCATGTCTTCATCCTTTTAAAGGTTTTGACAAAGGTAACACTGATGCCTCTATCTTTCAGACTCTCTAAAAGCTCATCAGAGCAATTATAAAGAATATACCGAGATTTTTACTGACGGTTCTAAAACAAGCAATAAGGTTGGTTGTGCGATTATCTCTGACAATACTTCTCTAAGCTATGAACTTCCAAACGCTTTTTCTATTTTCTCTGCAGAGTTTTTAGCTATTGAGGTTGCCCTTAATTTTATTTCATCTCATCCAAATCGTAAATTCATTATGCATACAGACTCGAAGAGTGTTCTTTATTCTCTTTCATCTACCTCTTGTAATCCATCTTTCACTTCAATTTTAAAAACTTACCACGACCTTCTGACAAAGGGATTTGACATCTTGTTTTGCTGGGTTCCGGGTCATGTTGGCATCAAACAAGGCCGCAAGGCAGGCTTCTATTCTTTTAAACTGTCCTATACCTTACGATGACATTAAGCACACACTAAAAAGTATTTTCAGAAATAATTGGCAAATGGAGTGGAATAATCAGCAAAATAATAAATTACTTGAAATAAAACCTCAAATTGCAGTCTGGCCTACACTGAGTCCTAGAAAACATGTCATAATTACTCGTATAAGAATTGGGCATTCAAGGATCACACATAAATATTTACTACTTGGACAACAGGAACCTGACTGTCCGAAATGTCATTTCTGTGTGCTTACAATTCGCCATTTGCTCACTGACTGTCCTTGTCTTCGTCATCTGTATAGACATTACTTTAATTCATCTTCACTCAATCTGACAAGCCTTTTAGGTGCAAATCCTCATTATCACTTGACAAAGTTTTTGAAAGAGGCTGGTTTTTACTTCGAAATCTGATTTTATTCTTTACAATGTTCATCCCATTTTACATCTGTTTTTTATTGTATACACTGTTTTTTATTATTTTTGATTTTATCTTGTATGTAGTTTTGCTTGTTTTTTCTACTGTGTTTTTTTTTTTTTTTTTTTTTTTTTTTTTTTTTTTTTTATGACATTCTGGATGGGTAAACCCATCCAGAAGATACTTTTTCTTTTACCTGTTTGTTTGGCGCAGCATGTCCTACTTTGGACCTTGCGCCAAAGATGCCATTCAACCAACCAACCAACCCTGTATACAAACCAGTAGCGATATTTACCCATTTTCTATAAGGAACATCCGATAGTGAACTTGAATAATATATATCAGTTTGAAGAACTTCCATGAATATCTACTCGAGTTAGAGCGCGGACAGACAGACAAACCAAAGTCATTAACACTTTTCAACCTTGTTGGAAAGTGTTAAAAAGAAACTATGCTGTTAGTAATCATTAAAGTCCATATCAATTTCGATTTGAATATTATAAATTTGCTATCCTTTACAAAATAATTTGTCGAGGTCTTTCATTCCAATAATTTTGGTTGAGAGATGTTTATAGTATATTCTTTTATTTTTCGATTGAATACATTTCATGTATATACTTCAATATCCCATTCTCTATTTCACCTAAAGGTAAATAATTTATTTGTAAATTAGAATATTCTTATGATAAGAATATATCACAATAGAATTTTAAATGAATTACTCCTTTTCTAGTGGCTTTATACATTATTTTTGTTTGCAGCAATATGTATTCATGTTGTATATATTTATTATTCTAACAATTTCCCAAAGCTTGATTTTAATTCAGATTTATTTAAAATAGCACAAAGGAGGCTTTTAAGAATTAAGTTGCCCTCCATTAAATTAATGATGAATGATGTTTTAAGAGAATTGTGATGTTTATTCTATACAATTAAACGGATATACTTTATTTAGATTTTTTCATATATTGTAAGAAAATTTTGATTGTCCTGACTGTATTCAGTGAAATAATTCAATGTATAAATAGCAAGCATTCAGATGATGTTAGTGATAAAAATTATCGCTTGTAGAATTGTAGCGTTTAATCGTTTAAACTACGAAATTTCAAAAGAAAATTTGTGAATAATTTGCTTGGAAATGAAATGTTTTTATGTATTTATTAATAAGGGCTGTTATAACTTATTGTCGAAATATACTCACCCATACATATGAAGAAGAAAATAAACATAATTCTGATTTTTTAAAGTCTCAAATTGCTAATTGACTGAGGCCATTGATCACATTCAACTTTTACGATCAAGCGATTTTACGAAATTTCCATTTATGCATTATTCAAAAATTTTTGTTATTTAAAATGTTTTCGAACTAATGTAAAATTTAATAATTTATTTCATTCTTTTGAACGATAACTCTTGGGATATTTATTTAATATTTATAAGTGTTTTCAATAGCACTATTCTAAGGTTTATCATTATCTATTTATCATGCACGTGTAAAACTTGTCAAAATCTTTAATGGCAGTAACTCAATCTTATAAAAAGTATTTTATATGAAGTTGTATTGAGTGTATAATAAGTAAATATTTTATGCATGGAGATATTAGACTTTTGTAATAAATAACAATCTTTCGTTCATATAAAAGGAATGCATGTTATATTTTTCATTCACTGCCAGAAAGATTTGTAGATTGTACTACATTGCAGAATACTTTCGCACTGAATAAACTATTAAAATATTGCATTTAGTGTGCATTTCAATTAAAAACGCTGTTTAACGCTAGAACACTAGTGGGCGTAAATTTTACATGCGGTCTTCCTTTATTAGTATATATTTTTATAGTTTTCAAATATAAATAATTATTCAGTTTATGAAAAGTTAGTAATATTGGATAAAACAGCAAATAATTAAACAAATTTAAAAACAACATTAATGTAATATATGCAAATAAAACGAATTTTACATGAGCACGTAAATTTTGCGTATCTCTAGTGATAGCAGCAGATATGAAATACGCTAGTTTTTTAGGGTTAAAGTTAAAAATATATTTATCTCTGTATTTATATGGTGGGAAATAATGCATAATTTCATTACACATTTCTTTATCTGAAATAAAATATTTCTTCTTTATTTCTCACAATATATTTACCAGAAAAGTCAAATTTTCTAAAAAAAAAGTTAAAATTACTCATATGAAATTTATCTCAAAGGTTACTATTAGCATACCTGCCAACATTCTAATTAATATACCGTAGCATTGTTGCATCACAAAATAACCAATTTTTTAATGAAAGCATGCTTTTACTGTGACATCTGATTTCATGTCACACTTGTTTTCTGATATTTAAGTTATGACTGTCTGGTTGAAAGTCATTATCCAGACATTTTATTACAATTAGAAAACTTTAAAGTCTGAAGATTTTTTTTTTTTTTTCAAATACTGTTTGGCGCTGTATGTCTTTCTTGGACCTTCTGACAAAAAAAAAAAAAAATAAATAAATAAAATAAAATAAAACTATACCATTAATGCTTCTTTTTCATATCACCTTATTTTAATAGTAATTTTCCTAAAGTATAACTATGATTAAAAAATAAGAAGAAAAGACTAGTGTGAAAAAAAGGCGGGTACTGACTGACTACTATGGAATATTAATTAGAATGTTGACAGAGGTTAAAGGAAAAGATCGGGTAGTATCGTACACCTAATAAGCTTCTATATTATAAAGTATTTTTACGCCTCAGATAGGCCGGATTACATTCCATATAAAATATTGTTCGATAAACACAAAATACACTTTTATAAAATAAAAATACCATTTTTACCTATACAATGCTATATATCGGATTTAAAAAAGATGTGTAATGTGAGAACTATTCTTAGTTTCACAAAACTTATCATTAGTAGGAAATTTAATAAAAGACCACTTACATATCCAAAAACATGAGAAAAATTAATTCCTAAATCAATATTCTAGTTTAATATTTTTTTTTCTTCGGCTAAAACTAATATCACATTCATGAAGCTGATTGGTTCTTTCAAGATTAGTCCCCAGGGGGTACCTTCTTCAGGTATTCAGGGGGAGTCACGCCCCCCGGGCCCGAGTGATCTTTTTTTCTCTTCTTCCTTTTTTTTTTTTTTAACCTTCTACCTTCTTTCCTTTTATTTCTTTCACTTTTGGTTTAGTTTTTTTTTTTTTTTTTTTTTCCCCCTTCTAAGTTTTTGGCATTTTTCTTGCTTTTTCGTCTTTGTTTGTATTTTTGGTTTCGCTGCCAATAAGGTTTTGGTACTTGTTCTTGTTCATTGTTCTTGGAAGAAAAAAAAAAATGTAAAAAAAAAAAAAATTAAAAATTTGAAAAACTTTAAAAAAAAAAAAAAAAAAAAAAAAAAAAATGAAACTACTTACCTTGTTTTACTCACCTTTTTGTTTTCTACTTACCATATTTGTTTTTACTCACTTTTATGTTTTGGTCTTGTTCTTGTTGGTTATACTAAAATTACTTAACTTCTAAAACATTAACCAAGCTGAAAACGGTGTAGATGTGGCGCTGGTTATTGGGTTGGCGATTTGGTGAGGGTCTCACGGTAGTCTAGCCTTGGGAGCACACTGGGAGACTGGTGGCCTTGGTGAAGGTGAGACAACGGTGACTACTCGAACGAGAAACACCGGACTAACACGACTGCCACATGTGATTCCTAAGCTGGGTCGACGGTCTGGTAGCTGGTGAGTGGTTATGGGTGTCCCAGGGAGCGAGTCTGAAAACCCTTTGCTTTTCCGTCTGTTCAAGAAACGGGCTGACTTGTGGGACTAAAAAAACCCTCGACCCTTTTTTCTTATCTCAATATGGCGACAAATAAAGGAAATACGAATAATGCGCTTGGCTCGGGCCTATCCTTCAATGCGAACTCTAATAATACTAAATGGGCAGATAGAACAGAAGAATTTATTTCCAGTTTACCTGAAAAAGAAATTTCCACATACAATGAGGCAAGATTTTTTGTAATCAAGCGTAATGAAGGTGACTTTTTTAAAACGTCACCATTTCTAATTCATAAAGCTATTCAATCAGTTGTGGGTGAACCAAAGACAATTAAGAAAATCAAATCAGGAGAACTTTTAATCCAAGTTGAAAACATCAAGCAAGCTAGTAACCTCAAAAAATGTACACTTTTCGCTAATTTTCCCGTTACTGTTACTACTCACCGAACATTAAATACCAGTCGTGGAGTTATTTCAGAGCCTGACCTTCAATACATACCAGAAGCAGAAATACTTGAGAATTTAAAAGATCAGAAAGTTACAGCAGTAAGGCGCATTTCAATTTTCCGTGAAAATAAACAAATCCCAACTAAGCACATAATACTCACTTTTGATTCTCCGCAACTCCCACGCTCTATAAAAGCTGGATACCTGGAATGTCCTTTAAGACCATACATCCCAAATCCTCTGCGCTGCTTCAAATGACAACGTTTTGGTCACTCAAAAAATTCTTGTCGTGGTAATCTCACGTGTGCCCGCTGTGGTGGTGTGGGCCATGATAATGAAAACTGTGAAGCTCCCATATGTTGTGTAAACTGCAAAACAGACCACCCATCTTATGCTAAAATATGTGAAAAATGGAAATTCGAAAAAGAGATTCAAACTGTGCGTACCAAAGAAAATATATCAATTTTGAAGCCAGGAAAATTGTTGAAACCAGAACACCCACAATTGGAAAATCCTTTGCTGCTGATGTTGCTTCTATTAAAATACCCCAAAACTACAAAACAATCTCCACACAAACAGATAGTATTACTAGGAGCATCCCTCCTGAAGAAGCCAAACATAATTTGCAAAAAGTTCAAGAAAAGCGTACTGAAACACCTAATTTGTCACACCAAACACCTAATCTTCTAAGCCAACATATCCTAAGAAAAGCTCTCAAATTCTGAAAAAGCTCATATCTCATAAAAATCGCAGCTCTGAACCTCTAAAGCATGGAAATTCTCAAAACAACTTGGTTAAAAGAAAAAAAAATACCTAAGCTAACAGAGTCTATAAAATCAAAAGAGAATAATATAGCTTAACAAGCGGACTTAATTTGCCTTCATCCTTCTGATGGAGAAGGTATGTCTACTGCATCAGAAGATGACGACGTAGATGTGTTAATCTAAAAACCAAATCATAATGACTAATTTCATTTGCTGGAATTGCAGAGGTTTTAACAATAAACGGGATGAAATAAAAGACATTGTCTTTGATCATCGACCAACTTGCTTTGCTTTCCAAGAAACGTATCTAAAGCAAAATCATAATGCTAAAATCCGTGGCTACAACTGTCTAAGGAAAGATTACATTCAATCTGACAGAGCTACAGGTGGTGTGGCTCTATTAATCTCCAATAATGTTCCTCAGACAAATATACCTTTAAACACAAATATTCAAGCCATAGCTGCCCAAATCCACATCAATATGCTAATAACCATCTGCACTGTTTATTTAACACCTAATATGTCTGTACGAAAACAAGATCTGAATAATTTAATTCTGCAACTCCCTACCCCATTCTTAATTCTCGGTGACTTCAATGGACATAATCCAAATTGGGGGAGCCCCAATGTTAATTCCCGTGGACAAGTCATTGAAGACTTCATCAATGATAATTCCTTATGTCTTTTAAACAATGGGGACAATACTTATTTCCACGAACCATCCAGGACTTTTCATGCAATAGACCTGGCAATCTGTTCTCCGATTCTTTACCCATATTTTTTTGTTTCTGGTGATCTGCATAACATTGATCATTTTCCTTTATTTCTATCTCTCTATGATTTTAATTAAGTTAACCAAAGTAAACCTCGTTATATTTATGAAAAGGCAAATTGGACTGCCTTCTCTTGTAATGCCTCTATTACTTCTGACATGATTGAGGGAGATATAAAAAATGCAGTTTCACAGGTCAGTAATTCTACTATTAATGCAGCCAATATTTCAATTCCAAAATCATCTGGTGGTCCTGTTAAACATTCCCGACCTTGGTGGAATGAGGACTGCAAAATTGCAAAGAAGCGCCAAAAGAAAGCATGGGGGATTTTTCGAAGATATCCCACAACTGCAAATTATATAGCCTATAAACAAGCAAGAGCCAGTGCACGGAGGATTAGAAGAAAATGCCAAAAGGAATCGTGGATTAATTATGTATCCAGCATTACCTCGAATACCAGTAGCAAACAATTGTGGCATCGTGTCAAGAAGGCTATGGGCATTTATTCTAACCACAGTATCTCTTTCCTTAATGATAATGGTCAAACAATCACTTCCACCCAAAATATTGCAAACACTATCGGTAAATCTTTATCCAGCATATCTAGTTCAAATTCATACTCTGAGCCCTTCTTATCATACAAACACCGCTCTGAATGTTCAGCAATTAACTTCATATCTCGCTCTTTACATGAATACAATAGTCCATTTACAGATAATGAAATAAACAATAGCCTGAAACACACTCATAATTCCGCTCCTGGACCTGATGGTATTACTTACCTTATGATTAAACATTTATCGAAAGCATCCCTCAAAAATCTGCTTCGGCTTTTCAATAGAATCTGGTGTGAAAACGTCTTTCCCATTGCTTGGCATGATGCTATTGTTATCCCCTTTCCAAAACCTGGCAAAGATACTAGTGACCCAAAAAATTATAGGCCCATAGCCCTCACTAGTTGTCTATGTAAATTGCTCGAATAAATGGTTAATACCAGGCTTGTTTTTATACTAGAAAGTAACAATTTAATTTCTCCTTGGCAAAGTGGTTTTAGAAGCGGACGTTCTACCATTGACAATATCCTTATGCTTGAGACAAACATCCGGAATGCTAATATTC
This sequence comes from Salticus scenicus, assembly GCA_963930645.1. NCBI lineage: Eukaryota > Metazoa > Arthropoda > Arachnida > Araneae > Salticidae > Salticus > Salticus scenicus. The sequence continues at coordinate 139,501,573 of OZ005657.1, forward strand.
GACGAAACCACTTGGTGTCAATCTTTTTTGATATAGAAAAAGCATATGACAAGACATGGCGCTATGGCATTTTAAGGGACCTTTTTAATTTAGACTTAAGGGGTAACCTTCCTATCTTCATTGCAAATTTTCTGAAAACCAGACGCTTCCAGGTTAGAATTGGTTCCGTTTACTCTGACTTTTATTTTCAGGAGGAGGGTGTTCCTCAGGGCAGTGTCCTAAGTGTCACTCTGTTCTCTTTGAAGATAAATAATATTTTAAAGCAGTTGCCACCAAATGCTCACGGCAGCCTCTACGTTGATGACCTGCATATTTCATGCCAGGGAAAGGACATGCGTTTTATTGAACGACAACTGCAACTTGCTGTTAACCACATCTTAAAATGGACAAATGAAAATGGCTTTTTATTTTCATCTGACAAAACACAGTGTGTGCATTTCTGTCGTATACGTGGTCTTCATCCAGATCCAGAGATTTATATTAACAATAACCTGATTAAAGTAACCAACACAGCCCGCTTCTTGGGTGTTATATTTGACAAGAAACTAACCTTTGTTCCACATATTTTAAACCTTAGGAAAAACTGTGACAAGAAACTAAATATTTTAAAAGTACTGTCTAACACTTTTTGGGGTGCAGACCGAACTTCCATGTTAAAGATTTATCGGGCAGTCATTCGCTCAAAATTAGATTATGCTTGTCAAATTTACGGTTCTGCTGGTTATTCTTATTTAAAAAAACTAGACACTGTGCATCATAATGCACTTAGGATTTGTTCTGGTGCCTTTCGCACTTCTCCAGTACAGAGCTTATACGCTGACTGCGTGGAGCCGCCCTTGGATATTAGAAGAGAACAGCTTTCCTTGGATTTATATTACCGAATTCTTTCACACCCACACCATCCACTTCATCCTCATATAAAAAACAATCATCGTAATCTGTTTATGAATCGCCCATCTTGCATCCCACATTTTGGCTTAAGAATTGATAACATCTTAACAGGCACACCTTATGTTGAGATTAAAGTTCGTCTCCGCCCCTTTTTAAATATGATTCCTTGGAATTTCCAAGTTATTACTTGCATTCATCCTTTCAAAAGCTTTGACAAATCAAATACAGATGCAACTATTTTTCAGTCACTTTTCGCTTCTCACCGTTTTAATTACCAGGACTATACGGATATATATACTGATGGTTCCAAGACTGGTAATCGTGTTGGTTGCGGTGTAGTCTGTGGCAGAACTTCTTTCAGTTACAGCCTTCCTGGTTGTTTCTCTATCTTTTCTGCAGAGTTTATTGCCATTGAGGTTGCGCTAAATTTTATTTCCTCACATCTTCACAGAAAGTTTATTATCTACACTAACTCAAAGAGTGTTTTGTTATCACTATCATCAAACTCTTGTTCTCCATCCTTTATACCCGTTTTACAAGCTTATAACGACCTTATAAAAAAAGGATTTCACATTTTATTTTGTTGGGTTCCAGGACATGTAGGCATAAAAGGCAATGAAGCTGCTGATAAAGCTGCGAAGCAAGCTCTTGTACCCTTAAATTTATCTGTTCCATATGAAGATCTTAAATGTGTCATAAAAAGTTTTTTTAGAGACAATTGGGATAAACAATGGCAATGTCAAACTCAGAATAAATTACTAGAAATTAAACCTAATATTTCGATCTGGCAAACCCTTAGTCCACGGAAACTTGATGTCATAATTACACGTCTTAGAATCGGGCACACTAGATTAACTCATAAGCATCTACTTCTTGGGGAAGAAGAACCCAATTGTCCATATTGTCATTTTAGGTCTCTTACGATTCGCCATATCTTAACTGACTGTCCATGCCTACGCCATTTATATAGATATTTTTTTTAAAACATCCTCACCAAATCTGACGAGCCTTTTAGGTATAAATCCTCACATTCAAATTTTTAATTTTTTAAGAGATGCGGGATTTTACAATGATATTTAATTTGTATGTCGTTTTATCGTTTATTATTTTGACCTTTTCATTCTTGTTTTGTACATTGCTCATAACGTTTTACGTTGTTCTTACTTTATACACTGTTTACCTTGTTTTATACACTGTTTTACTTGTTGTCTGTATATACTTGAAATTTTATACACTATTTACCTTGACTTTTATTATTTTTATATTTAAACCTTTTACCTTTACATGTTTTTAATGTCTTGTGTGTTAAAAGACAATCTGGATGGGTGTCCCCATCCAGAAACTCTATTTTAATGTTTTTATTTAATTTTTATGTCATTTTACCTTTTGATATTTTAACGTTTTCATTCTTGTTTTGTACTATTGAGTTTCCGAAAATCTGGATGGGTAAACCCATCCAGATATTTTTATGTATATATTTTCTTTCTTACATTTCTTGATTGGCGCAGCTTGTCCTAACATGGACCTTGCGCCATAAAATCCAACCAACCAACCATCTTTCAAGATTAGTGCAATTTTCATTTCACAACAGATCTTAGTCTTCTTTCGTGGTTATAGTATATATGTTGCAGTGAGAGTCATGACTTTCTGCACTTTTTGCCTTTTGAGATTTTAGTGCTATTTTTGTTTTCATAAGTGTATTCCGGAATAAACTATGTTTAATTATATTATCTAATTGCTCATTTCTTTATTTTAACATTTTCTGGACCTTCTTCATTATTATTCAATTTAAAAAAATCATGGGATTATAATTATCAATCTTAACCCGGTGTTTTTCGCGCTAATTGTATTTATGCAAGTGCTCGCGCCGGGCCTGAGCGAAAATTCCGGGCCTTTTCGTGCGAGGCCCGAAAAGGGCTCGAGCCTTTCGGGCCTGAGCCCGAAAAAAGCAGTTTCTGGGCTCAGAAACTGCTTTTTTTCTGAACAAAATTAAACAAAGTTCTGGAAAACCTTTTTTGAGTCGAAGATCCCCTTAACCCTTTCAGTCGCAGTGTTCCCGCTGATGGAACACCTAATTTTAATTCTCAAGTGCAAAAACTCATCCCGGAAATTTTTTAGCAAAAATTTACATTTATAACATAGCAGAAATAGTCCTTTTTTTAACGTGAAAATTTAAAATTTCTTTTATTTTAATTATGTTCGTAAATTCCGGTGGCAGTGTAATTTAAATGATCCGAATTACCTTGCGCCGCAAAGGGTTAAAATACTCCGGAATAAATTGAAATGTTGGGATCTATGCAACGTTTACGAGTTTTTGTTGTCGATGTTTACTTATAAAGTGATTTTTTATTAAATTAAATATTATTTGAATTTAATAAGGTTTACTTACAGATGTTTCAAACCGAAAATTTCTTGAAAAGGAACAATGCTAATTTTTTATTTTTTTAATATTTATGATCAGCGATGTGTCTAAAAGCCATTTTTAAAATTTTTTTAGTAATTTTAAAAATAAATTAAATAGTGAACGTTAAAGGGTTAAACTCAGCTGGACTGGGTGTGGTCCATTTCAGTATTAAAAGGTAGGGTTTACAAAGCTTACGCAAACTGATCGGGCCTCGGAAGCTCGGCGCGAGTAACGCCGGGTGGTCCATTCCTTTTCGGGTCCGGAGAATTTTGTAACCCAAGGCCAACTCCAAAGTTTTATTAAAATAGAATAAATAGAAAAGAGAGAATAAAATAAAAGAGAGAAGGCACAGTGGGACAATTTTAACCGGTTTTATAATAATTTTCTTCCTTTTACTTTAAAAGAAAAATTTACAGAATTAATATTTGGCTGATCGGGCCTCGGAAGCTCGGCGCGAGTAACGCCGGGTGGTCCATTCCTTTTCGGGTCCGGAGAATTTTGTAACCCAAGGCCAACTCCAAAGTTTTAATAAAATAGAATAAATAGAAAAGAGAGAATAAAATAAAAGAGAGAAGGCACAGTGGGACAATTTTAACCGGTTTTATAATAATTTTCTTCCTTTTACTTTAAAAGAAAAATTTACAGAATTAATATTTGGCAACTTTTAGATTTAATTGTAATTGTTTTCATAATTTATTTTATTCTTTAAAAAAAGCACATATTTATAAAGGTACTCAAGTTGTCACATTATGCCCCGCAAGGGATAACCCTGGGACAGGGAATGAGGTACAGTGGGACAAATGAGTAAGACACATACAAAATTATTTATATTACGACAACACATAATTATTATTAACCCGATCAAGTTATCACTTTTTTTGGCACCTTATCAGGTTTTCATGGGACGCCGAAGACTCGAGTCATGTTAAAATACATAATTTTTAATGAAAAAACTGATAAAATATTTGAATACTTTCAAGTGCGGACAATGAATATTGGGATTAATATTTTTTTTAATTAAGTCAGGAGCACACTTTCCCCAAAATGCTGCCATTGATTAAAAAAAATTCATAATTTTTAGACAAATTTAGAAAATTTGAAAAATTCCATAATAAAGTTTAAACCTAGAACACTAGTGGTACGTAAATTTTACGTGCGGTCTGCATTTATTGGTTTTTTTCTGCCTTTTCTTTCTACCGATACCATTCTTCTGCTAGACGTTTGTTAGACGCAACAATTTGGTATCAGTATTTTTTGGCATCGAAAAAGCATATGACAAAACCTGGCGTTATGGTATTTTCAGAGATCTTTTTAATTTAGTCTTTCGAGGAAATCTTCCAATTTTTATTGATTTTTTTTTTTTTTTTTTTTTATTTTTAAGTCAGACGCTTCCGTGTTCACATTGGTTCAGTTTCCTCAGATTTTTATTTTCAGGAAGGTGGTATACCTCTGGGCAGCGTCTTGAGTGTTACTCTTCTCATTAAAAATTAACGATATTTTAAAACAATTACCACCTAAAATACAGGGCAGTTTATATGTTGACGACTTACAAATTTCTTGCCAGGGAAATGACATGCGTTTCATAGAACGCCAATTACAACTTGCTATTAACCGCATTACCAGATGGACAGAAGCAAATGGCTTTACTTTTTCAATTGACTAAACGTGGTCTCCATCCCGACCCGGAACTTCTCTTGAATTGTAACCAAATTTCTGTTGTTGACACTACTCGTTTTTTGGGTGTTTTATTTGATAAAAAAACTTACTTTTATCCCACATATTTTACAGCTACGTACAAAATGTGATAAAACATTAAATATTTTAAAAGTTCTTTCAAACACTTCTTGGGGTGCTGAACGTACATCTGATTAAAATATATCCAATTCTTATAAGTTCCAAAATTGATTACACTTGTCAAGTATATGGCTCCACTCGTGCCTCTTATATGAAGAAACTGGACACAGTGCATAGTACTGCTCTGAGGATTTGTACTGGTGCCTTTCGTACCTAACATCTGATCAGCTTATACTCTGACTGCATGGAACCTCCACTTACCTATATTAGACATCAACTCTCCTTGGAGTTGCATTATCGCATCCTTTCACAATCAAATCATCCGCTTCATCCTCATATTGGCAACAAAGATCATCAACTTTTTGAGAATCTCCCTTCATGCATCCCACTTTTGGGACTAAGAATAAAAAACATTCTTACTGGTACATCTCACAGTCACACCATTGTTCACCCTCGCTCTTTTATTTATATGACACCTTGGAATATTAAGACTATCACTTGTGTTGTACACCCATTTAATGGATTTCACAAATCTTGTACTGACGCAACTGTATTTAATACACTTTTTGCATCTCATCGCTCTGTGTATGGAGACTACGTCGACATTTACACGGATGGTTTAAAAATCTTAATTTTGTTAGCTGCGGTATTGTTTCGGGCAACAGTGTTTTAAGCTACCGTCTCCCCAGTTCATTTTCCATTTTTTCAGCAGAGTTTTTTGCTGTTGAAGTTGCTCTCAAGTTCATATCCTGCCATAGTCCCCCCAGGGGGATACCTTCTTTAGGTATTCAGGGGGTGTCACGTACCCCGGGCCCGAGTGATCTTTTCTTTTCCCTCTTTTTTCTTTTTTTTCCCCCAAGGGGAATACCTCTTTTAGGTATTCAGGGGGTGTCACGAACCCCGGGCCTGAGTGCTCTTTTCATTTCCCCTTCTTTTTATTTTTTATTATTTTACTTTTTAATTTATTTATTTTTATTTTTTTTTCTACTTTTATTTTATTTATTTATTTTTTTTTTTTTAATTTTTCCAATAAGATATTGGTTTGTTTGGTTCTTTATTTTACGTTTTTCCGATGCCAGTTTGATATTGGTCTTCTCTTGTTAAAAAAAAAAAGAAAGAAAAAAAAGAAAACCACTCACCTTGTTATATTTACTTGTTTTTCGTTCTGCTCTCACTCACTTTGTTTCTTTGTTGGCTGTTGTAAAAAAAAAAAAAAAAACTGTAAAAAAAAATATATATATAAAACTGTAAAATGCAACAAAAAAATATATATATACTAACAATTAATACACTAACCAAGTTAAGTCAGGTATAGATGTGGCGCTGGCTATCGGGGCAAAGATTTTGGTGAGGGTGCCACGGCAGTCTAGCCTTGGGGTCACACTGGGAGACTGGTGCCCTTGGTGAAGGTGAGACAACGGTGACTACTCGAACGAGAAACACCGGACTAACACGACTGCCACATGTGTTGCCTGAACTGGGTCGGCGACCTGGTAGCTGGTGAGTGGTTATGGGTGTCCCAGAGAGGATTCTTAAAAACCCTTTGCGTTTGTGTGTTGGAAGAAACACTCACCCTTTTCTCTTATATTTCTTATTATGGCTACAATTTTTGAAAATTCGATTAATGCGTCTGGCTCGGGCCGAGCTAATTCTAAATCTTGGGGAGAGAGAATGGATGAATTTTCATCTAGCTTATCTGAAGCTAATGTTTTTGCTTTAAGTGAAGAGAGATTTTTCGTGATTAAAAGAAATGAAGGTGACTTCAATAAAACATCACCGTTTTTGATTCAGAAATCGATCCAGTCCATTGTAGGTGAACCAAAGGGAGTAAAAAAAAAGTTGAAATCAGGAGAACTTTTGATAGAATTAGAAAATAGCACACAAGCAAGGAACTTAAATAATTTACACTGTTTGGAACTATCCGTGTCACAATTAGTGCTCACCGTACTCTGAATACCAGTAGAGGTGTTATATCGGAATCTGACCTCCAGTACATACCAGAAGCAGAAATTCTTGATAATCTTAAAAGCCAAAAAGTAATAGCTGTGCGCCGTATTACTATTTTCCGTGATAATAAACAAATACCCACAAAACACATAATTCTAACCATTGACTCTCCTACTCTCCCACGTTCAATTAAAGCAGATTACCTTGAATGTCCAATAAGGCCTTATATACCTAACCCTTTACGATGCTTCAACTGTCAACGTTATGGGCACTCAAAAACATCATGCCGTGGAAATCTCACATGTGCCCGCTGCAGTGCAGTGGGTCACGATAGTCAAAAGTGTGAAGCCCCTGTCTGTTGTACTAACTGTAGAAAAGACCACCCTGCTTATTCTAAATCCTGTGAGAAATGGAGAAGTGAAAAGGAGATTCAAACCATAAAAACAAAACAAAACAAAACATCTCATATTTTGAAGCCCGGAAAATTGTTGAATCAAGGACACCCACAGTTGGTAAATCTTTTGCGGCCGCTGCTTCAGCCAGTAACAAAAAGACTTATATAACCATAGCGATACAAACAGATGATATTAACAATAGTACTCCCTCTGATAAAATAGTGAAAGTTAATCCTCAAAAACAGCAATATAAACATAGTCAGATCTCCCAACCATCACAATCATCTTCAAAACCATCCTTCCCCAAAAGAAATTCACAAACGCCAAAAAATATGATCTCTGTAAAACATCAAAATGCACCTTCAAAAACTAGTTCACTGAAAAAGAAAAAGGTTTCATCAAATTCCATATCTCTGGTAGTGAAACCAAATAAAAATATTTCAAAAAATCAAGAGGACTGTATCTCTCTTCATCCATCCGACGAGGAAGACAAAATGTCTACCCTATCTGAACATAGTGACGTAGATACTTTTATCTAAGAAAAAAAAAAGAAACTTTAATGACTAATTTCATCAGTTGGAATTGCCGCTCTTTTAATAATAAACGGGATGAAATCAAAGAATTAATCTTTGATCATCGACCAATCTGCATTGCTCTTCAAGAAACCCACTTAAAAATTAACAATATTGTTAATATTCCAGGATATAGTTGTTTTCGGAAAGATTTCACTCAGAGTGACAGAGCTACAGGTGGTGTAGCTCTTCTTATTGCGAATAATGTTCCTCACATTAATATTCCATTGAACACATCCATCCAAGCTGTTGCCGTCCAAATGCATTCGCATATGCTGTTAACTATCTGCAACATCTATTTACCACCAAATATTTCTATACTCAAACAAGATCTCAATAATTTCATCTTACAGCTTCCTTCCCCTTTCCTTGTTCTTGGAGACTTTAATGGACATAACCCGCTTTGGGGGAGCCATGACATCAATCCTCGTGGACAAGTCATTGGAGACTTTATTACTGACAATTCATTGTGTATTTTAAATAACGGTGAGAATACTTATTTCCATGAACCTTCCACAACATTTCATGCAAATAGACCTTGCCATTTGTTCTCCTACTCTCTATCCATATCTTAATTTCTTTGTTAGCAGTGATTTATACAATAGCGACCATTTCCAATTGTTCTTAACTTTGTATGATTTTAATCAGACTCTTATTCATAATCCTCATTTTATTTACGACAAAGCTGATTGGGGCGCTTTTTCCTTAAATGCAACTATTACAAGTGCCATGGTTGAAGGTGACATTAATAGGGCAGTCACTGAGGTTAACAATATCATTATTAATTCTGCAAATATATCCATTCCTAAATCTGCTGGCCATCCTATTAAACAATAAAAACCGTGGTGGAATGAAGACTGCAAAATAGCAAAAAAGCTTACACAAAAAGCATGGGGAATATTTCGCAGATATCTTACCACTTCCAATTCTTTAGCATATAAGCGAGCTAGGGCGAATGCACGTAAAATCCGGAGAAAATCTCAAAGAGATTCTTGGATCAGCTATGTGTCCAGTATCACATCAAATACTAGCAGCAAGGAACTGTGGCAGCGTGTCAGAAAAACAATGGGTATTCAAAATAATCATAGTATCTCATTCCTTAAACTCAATGGTCAAACTATTACCTCCACCAAAAATATTGCAGATGCTATTGGCATTAATCTGTCTGACATCTCTAATTCAAATTCCTACTCCGAGCCTTTTCGGTCTTACAAACATAGAGCTGAACGCTCTATTATCAATTTCAGTTCTAACTCATCTGCAGATTACAATAGGCCTTTTACTGAAAATGAGTTAACTAACACTCTCAGAAGTACACGTACCTCTGCTCCTGGCCCTGATGGCATTACATACCCTATGATTAAACATCTATCAAAATATTCCCTTAAAAACCTGCTTAAACTGTATAATAGAATCTGGTCAGAACATACTTTCCCTATTATTTGGCATGATGCTGTTGTTATCCCTTTCCCCAAACCTGGTAAAGATGCATCTGATCCAAAAACTACCGACCAATAGCCCTGACAAGCTGCTTGTGCAAACTTCTTGAAAAAATGATTAATAACCGGCTTGTATATGTACTAGAAAAGAATAATTTAACCCTTTAACCGTTGCAAACGGATTTTTCCGTCACTTAATAGTTGAAAAAAAAGGCTAATGTGACAAATTTTTGATAAATTTGATATTTTTTCCTAGGTCATACGATTACTGAATATCAATAGATTTCAAAACAAACTACGTTTATTCCTACTTCACTTAGTATTGATTTTATGAGTTATTAAACAGATATGCTAAAAAACTCGACACGGCTAAAGGGTTAATCTCTCCATGGCAAAGTGGATTTCGAAAAGGTCGTTCGACAATTGACAATATTCTTCTGCTTGAAACCAATATACGCAATTCCATTGTTAGACGTTGTCATCTAGTGTCAGTTTTTTTCGACATTGAAAAAGCATATGACAAAACCTGGCGTTATGGTGTTTTACGAGATCTTTTTAATCTGGACTTTAGAGGAAATCCGCCTATTTTTATTCAAAATTTTTTAAATGTCAGACGCTTCCGTGTACGAATTGGATCAATTTCTTCAAATTTTTACTTTCAGGAAGAAGGTGTACCTGAGGGCAGTGTCTTGAGTGTCACACTCTTCTCATTAAAAATAAATGATATTCTTAAACAGTTGCCACCTAATGTACAGGGCAGTTTGTATGTTGAGTACCTGCAAATTTCTTGCAAGGGTTATGACATGCGCTTTATTGAACGTCAGCTACAGCTTGCAATCAACCGCATTACAAATTGGACAAAAATTAATGGCTTTACATTTTCGAATGACAAAACACAATGTGTGCATTTTTGTCGTAAACGGGGTCTTCATCCTGACCCAGAGATTTATATGAACGGTAATCTTATTTTTGTTGTTGACACTGCTCGTTTTTTGGGTGTTATCTTTGACAAAAAGCTTACTTTTATTCTACACATTTCACAATTACGGACAAAATGTGATATAACATTAAATATTTTAAAAGTTCTTTCAAACACTTCCTGGGGTGCTGATCGTATATCTCTCCTGAAAATTTACCGTGCTCTTATACGCTCCAAGTTATATAATGCATGTCAGGTTTATGGCTCTACTTGCACATTTTATCTGAAAAAACTTGACACGGTGCACAATTCTGCTCTGCGAATTTGCTCCGGTGCTTTCCGTACCTCTCCTGTTAACAGTTTATATGTTGACTGTGTGGAACCTTCCCTCACTAACATCAGACAAAAGCTCTCCTTGGAGTTGTATTATCGCATACTTTCTCATTCTCATCACCCACTCCAACCTCATATTGGCAGCACAGATCATTCTCTTTTTCAGAATCGCCCTTCTTGCATCCCAAAATTTTGGACTGAGAGTAAAAAACATTATTTCTTGTACATCACTCAGTGACATTCATGTTCGCTCTCGTTCTTTTTCAGGTATGACTCCCTGGAACTCCAAGACTGTCACTCTCATACACCTGTTCAATGGTTTCGACAAATCCAGTACTGATGCAACCATTTTTCAGACACTTCTCGCATCTCATCGACACACATACAATGACTATATTGATATTTATACAGATGGGTCAAAAATGAGTGGACTTGTTGGCTGTGGTGTCGTTCTGGATAACACTGTTGTTAGCTATCGCCTCCCTAGCACATTTTCCATTTTTTCTGCAGTGTTCATTGCTGTTGAGGCTGCTCTCAAACTCATTTCATCCCATAGTCATAGAAAATTCATCATCTATACTGACTCAAAGAGTGTCATGGATTCCTTGACTTCTAGCTCTTGCTCTACCTCTTTTACTTCAGTTTTAAAAATTCATAACGAACTTCTTAGAAAGGGATACAAAATTTTATTTTGCTTGGTTCCTTCTCACGTTGGCATTAAAGGTAATGAAGCTGCAGTTAGAGCTGCAAAGCAGGGATTGACTCCTCTTGAATGTCCAATTCCATATGAAGATATAAAACTTGCACTAAGAAGTTCTTTAAGAAATATCTGGCAACGAGAGTGGGAATGTGAAATTAATAATAAATTACAGGGGATTAAATCAAACATTGAAATATGGCTACATTAACTCCACGAAAGCATAATGTTATTATTACTAGACTTAGAATTGAGCATTCACGATTTACACACCGGCATTTACTCCTAGGGGAAAGTGAACCTTCTTGTCCCAAATGCCACTTTAGTCAGCTTACCATTCGCCATATCCTCACCGACTGTCTTTGTCTCCGTCATCTTTATCGGCAGTTTTTTAAATCATCCTCACCAAATTTGACAAGCCTTCTCCGTAGCAATCCTCATTCGGAACTGATAATTTTTTTAAAACATTCTGGTATTTATAGTGAAATTTGATTTTACTCTATTTTTTATCTTGTGCTGTTTTGTTTTAATTGTTATGTAACTGCATTAATTTTTTAAAGTATCTTTCTTCTTGACTTTGTGGATGGGGGTAGACCCCCATCCATGTGCTTATCTTTGGATCTTTTTTTAACATCTCTGTTTGGCGCAGTATGTCCTTCTTGGGACCTTGCGCCATAAAAAGACACCAACCAACCAACCTGCCATAGTCATAGGAAGTTCATTATCTACACTGACTCAAAGAGTGTCTTAGATTCTTTGATTTTTAGCTCTTGCTCACCTTCCTTTACTTACGTTATTAATATTTATAACGGCCTTCTAAGAAAAGGAAATAAGATTTTATTTTGCTGGGTTCCTAGCCATGTTGGCACATTTTCAAACCATTTTTCTTTCCAAAGTTTAAATCTAAGCTATCAATATGATAGTTTATTCACAGAAACACCTGTCGTACTATGAGGAACTTCTCTGTAAGCAAAGAGTACGTATGGAAGATGCAAATCCCAATTAAATCCATGTTCCTGTAAATATTTTTTTAACCTATGCTTCAATGTTCAATTCCAGCGTTCCACTGCACCCATACTTTGGATGAGATGACCTGGCGTTGCAAACTTCGAAGAAACTCAAAGAAGTTCTAAAAATGCTTCACTTAATTTAGCAGTAAAATTGGTACCTTTGTCTGTACATATTACTTTAGGGAATCCCGTCTGTGTAAATATTCTCATAAGATTATTGCAAGTTGTTTTAGTACTGATGTTAGTCACGGGAATAGCTTCAGCCCATCTAGTACAAAAGTCAACAGCACAAATCACATATATTTCTGGCCGAACAGCGGGTTGTATCGGTATACGATCCCTATAGGAAACTATTCTGCGTAATTGGCAGGTCACTTCGATGTTCTCTACCCCTTACGCTTTTCAGTGTCCTAACATCAAAGATTTCTCTTCATTAGTACATAATCCTATATGTCTCTCATCAGTATAACATATGAGTAACTTTACAAGGATTATTTATTCCTTTCCTTCTGACAGAAATACTTTTGACTGGACTATTGTTTCGAATATCCCATATATTCACAAATCCACTCGAATCAGCAGAGGCTAATGTATTTTTTTTTCATGAGAACATGAAATGAATTTCACTGGTGTTGCATGATTATATAAAACTCGTACACACATACCACTTTCAATATGCCATACTCGGACAGTACAGTCATTAGAGCCCGAGATTACGTAGAGTCCACTGGGATGAAATCTTACAGTATTAACAATATTAGTATGTCCCACAAAAGTACACTTTACAGATAGATCAAAGAAGTCCAAAGTTTACAAGTCATTTCTGCACTACATGTGCAGAAAAATGTACTCGTTGAATTTATATTGATATCAAAAATCTCACCCCTATGTTCAGTACCAATTAATGTGCTGGTATTAGATTCAGTATCTATTAGTACAACATCATTTCTACAAGCAGCGAGCAATGAATAAGGTTGATTGGGAAAATATTTTAAACTGTGGATAGGTTTAGAAAAAGTCAAATTTAGCCTTCCAGCAACAGACCTTTGTTCTATTTTCTCTTTATTACACATACTTTTCACATGCAGAAGTATTTTCTTTGACAGAGCTGCACAGTACTCAGAAATGGCATTATCATCAGGATTACTTCCAAGTTTTTGTATTTCTTTATTATTATGCACATTTTTCAACAGCAAAGCTACATAATTTGACATATAATCACAAAATTGATAAATAGTATTTTCATCAGAATTTATTTTAAGAAATTCAAGCATCTTCTCCAGTATTGCCTTATGAAGAATACGAAAATTTATTTTAATATATTCAAGAATCTTCTTCAGTATAGCCTTAGGAAGCATACTAGATTTCATTTTTATAATTTGAAGCATCTTCTTTAGCACAGTCTTACGAAGCACACCAGATTTCCTTTCAACAAGGGAAACTTGTTCTAAGTTTTCTGCATTTAGATTACGCAGTTTCATCATTATTTTTAAAAATCTTTCTTTGCACCAGACATACCGTAATCATCAAGCCTCATTTCCTTATCAGAATGGCCAGCAATAGTTTGACATCATCCTTTCCTTGATTGGTATTATATAAATAGATGAATCCTCTGATGCAAAGCACAATTCAGATTCATTTTCATTAATAGCTACTCACTCCAGCCCTATCTCCCCTAAATATATTTAGCCTACAGTGCACTTTTCTTTCTGAATTAGTAAGTAACAATTGAGCGTATACAGTTTGATAGAAATCGCAAAATAAAGTTAAAAGAAAAAATAGTTCCATTTGCTACCCGCGCCTTCCGAAGATAATTCCATATGAATTTAATCGTCACAATATATTTCATAAATTGCTATGTGAAAATTATACAAAGTTTGATTGAAATTTAAAAAGAAAAATTAAAAAAATACTTTTTTCTTTTTACCTCCCCCCACCTTATTCCCCAAATATATTATAATTCTACTGTGTTTTCTGTCAGTTAACAATAACTTAAGAAATTTCTTTAAAATTATTAATAAGTCATATGAAAGTCCCTACTCTTTTTTTTTAACCTATGCCCTTCCAAACTCAGATATATAAAACTGATACTACACTTTTTCGTTATTTTGAAACGTTTTTTAGAAATCGAAAATAGGTAGTGAACTGTGAGAAAGGAATATTTTTACACTATGTTTATGGGAAAGAAATGTCATTAGAAGACTATGTAAAAATACATACCCTTGAATAGTTAAATTATTTTTGTTTTCTATCATTATTTGCAGTTCTCGTCTCTGCCAAAGTCATTTATAGGAGTATCACAGACGTTTGAAAGTTTCAGCTTTATTTAACCTCTTTAAGACCTTTAATTAAATAATGATTTTTTCCCCTCGCTCTTTTTTGGAGAATTTTATAAGACTTCAATTTTGTTTAGCATATTGAGAATTGTAATTGGTATTGAATAAAAAAAATTCTTGATACATTCCTTTGTTTTAAAATATTTTTCTGCAATAATCAATTTTATAAATATGCACATTAAATCATTATACAAGTTTCAAATATTAAAAATTCACTTTCAATACAGCAACACAATTATGAACAGATATAATTGAAAAATATAGCTTAAAACAGCTTTTGCTAATTTTTTTCTTGAAAAAGAAAACCTAAGATTGTATTTTAATAAAATTAAACAAAACAATAATAAAGTTTTTTCTTTTTTCCTTTCTGAAAAAGTACATAAATTCATAATAAATTATTAACAGTTAAACATTTTTTGTAAAATTATTATGGTAAATAAGTGTAAAGTTTTAACTTCTGAAATAAATATTATTTGCAACATATTGTTTTAATTATATGAAAAACATACGCTTTTAAAGTCTTTCCTGAAAATCCGTTGAGAAAAGTAGTAATTTAACAGTAAATATTAACATACATTCTTTTTCTCTTTAATTCAAAAGTTCATTTACGTTAGAGCACACACTGTGATTAATTTAAACATTAAGTAAGTTTCAATCATGCCAAAAATTTCATTATTACATCCGCTTACCATTTTTCCCGTTACTACTATTTCCACTTACCATTTTTTCCAGTTACCAGATTTTTAAATAAGTTTGACTACGGTAATATAGAAAAACACTAGAATCCTAATAGGGGTTCTCAGAAATCATTACCGAAGGGAACTAGAACTTCGAAGCATGACATGGAACTATATTTACGAGAACCACAATTTAGTTTCTAGCTGTCAGTCACAAAATGTTTTCTCAGTGTAATTCAATCATATTTCCTTCCAAATTGGTTATTAAAAAAATAATAAAATAATAATAAAAAACCACGAGATACTTTTTTATTTAATAATTTTGTTAATTTTATTCTACTTCACTATTTATACATTTAGTCGTTAACAAAATTAAGCTCTCATTGAAGCTGACTTTACTAAATAGTGTAGTATTAGTATAGATTATTGCATAGATGCCAAGTCTCCCGTTTTTCAAGGGAGACTTCAAACCGGTAAATTTTTATTGCTGATTTCTTCAGTATCAATCGTCGAAAATATATATAACATATTCCATTTAAAAATACTGGTGTCAATTTTGATTTAAAAGTGAAAAATGTTGGCAGCTCTGTTATTGTTTACGAACCAATATCCTCTGTTGTTTGGTTCTTTTCATTAATTTTTTGTTCAATTTTCACAGTTAGTCTTACTGTCCTCAACTTAAATTTCATTATATATATATAAATACGGAGGCACCAAGTTGGTACAGATTGTCAATAACCCTCCCCATATTTTTTAAAAAGTACCATTTTCTTAAAACATTTTTATTATAAACCTAAAAGAAAATGCAATTAAAGAAAACAAAGATAGCGGCAACGAAATGTAAAATAGCCTTAATTTATTAATTCTCAAAGACTTATTTCCAAATATTTATAAATTATTATTTATTTATTTTTATGAATAAGAAAGTTTTACGATTTTTTTTTTTAGTATAATTTTATTTTTAAATACCTATATATAAAAAAAAATAATAATAAATTATCTCACACTAAAAATATTATACTATCTCACAATAAATGTACTGGGAATTCAAATTTATGAATTTTAAATAAATTGCAAAATGTATTTTACGCTGCATTTTTTTTTTCTGAATTCATTCTTCTTACATAGAAATTATAAGCTTCTATACTAATGTATTTTCAAAAACTACTTGAAATTTCAGTCCAGTCTGAATCCCATTTTGGAAATAACTTCGAACACAAGTCTTTTGTTTGAAGTTTTTGACTGACACACCTCCAGTTCAAAATCTGATAGATAACTTGAAGGGAGAAAAATGGGTTCGAATTTTTTTCGAGCACCTTCAGTGAACCTCACGAAGAATTATTAGGGTGGTTTTCTTTTCACAATAAGATTATTTTTCAAGTAGAAATGTCATCTGAGGTTACACGCCGAGAGGGTGAATGTTCTTTCCCCAAATTTGAAATTTTTGCTAGAAATTCTTTTTTGTTAATGTCCCTCTCATTTGGAGTTATTATTACGGTGAAATCATTTGTTTCTCTTTTAACACATCATGCGCAACAGCAACATGTGATCTCAAGTCCTTTTACTTAGCCTCTATATTTAAATTTTTGTTTAGCTCCATTTCATGGTCCTTCTCCAATCGTTCTAATTTACACTCGGCTGTAGCGCAATCCATAATTAATTGTGAAGCACCCAGGGGGTACCTTCTTTAGGTACTCAGGGGTGTCACGAACCCCGGGCCTGGGTGATCTTTTCTTTTCCCTCTATTTTTTTCCCCCAAGGGGACTACCTCCTTTAGGTATACAGGGGGTGTCACGAATCCTGGGCCTGAGTGATCTTTTCCTTTTCCCTTCCTTTTTATTTATTTATTTATTTTTTTATTTATTTTTTTTATTTTAATTTTTTTATTTAATTTATTTATTTATGTATTTATTTATTTATTTGCTGCCACTAAGTTGTTGGTCTTTCCTTGTTCTTTCACTTATTGTTTTTGTATTACTATTTTTGATGCCAATAAGATCTTGGTCTTTTACTTTTGTATTTTGTCTTATATTTTTTGGATCCAATCAGTTCTTGGTCTATCCCTGTTTTGCTGTGTTGTTAAAAAAAAAAAAAAAAAAAAAAAACCAAAAAAGTATAAATTTATTTGAAAGCACAAAAAAAAAAAAAAATAAATAAAATAAAAAAATAAGATACCACTCACCTTGTTGTACTAACCTATTTTTTGTTATGTTCTAACTCACCCTGTTTTTCCTGTGTTGACTGTTATTTAAAGGAAAAAAAAAACTGTACAAAAAAATCATAAAATTGAAAAATGCAACAAAAAATACCAATATATTAACCATTAATCTACTAAGTAAAGTCCGGTGTAGGTGTAGGTGTGGTTCTGGCTATTGGGGCAAAGATTTTGGCGATGGTGTCACAGCAGTCTAGCCTTGGGAGCACACTGGGAGACTGGTGCCCTTGGTGAAGGTGAGACAACGGTGACTACTCGAACGAGAAACACCGGACTAACACGCCCCCAGGGGGTACCTTCTTCAGGTATTCAGGGGGAGTCACGCACCCTGGGCCCGAGTGATCTTTTTATCTCTTCTTCATTTTTTTTTTTTTTTAACCTTTTACCTTCTTTTCTTTTATTTTTTCTTTTATTTTTTTTATTTATTTATTTTTTTTTTTTCTCTTTTTAAGTTTTTGGCATTTTTCTTGATTTTTCGCCCATGTTTGTTTTTTTGGTTTTTAATGCCAATAAGGTTTTGGTACTTGTTCTTGTTCATTGTTCTTGAAAAAAAAAATTGTAAAAAAAAATTAAAAATTTAAAAAACTTACAAAAAAATGAAACTACTTACCTTGTTATACTCACCTTTTTGGTTTCTACTTACCCTGTTTATTTTCACTCACCTTTATTTTTTGGTCTTGTTCTTGTTGTTTATACTAATATTATTTAACTTCTAAAACATTAACCAAGCTGAGACCGGTGTAGATGTGGCGCTGGTTATTGGGTCGGCGGTCAACTTTAAATATCTTTAGTACAAGAACAATGACAACTCTATACAGATTAATATAAAAGTGACATAGTAGCAATAAGAAAATCTCAGAAGTAAGTAAAATGGTGTCGAACTATAAGAAAGCGTAGACTTTGTTTAGAAAATAACTAGCACTAAAACACTTTGATTCTTGATATGCAAATTTCAGAAATCAGACAGGTAGTAGCACTACAGATGAAACAATAGAGAAAATTATAAAGACTGTATACTTCACTTGGTATATCCAGTAATTTTGAAAATGATTATCAATAGTATAACGCAATTTATGAAACAATGGCGGTCACTTTATCAAAAGACATTCACAGTAGCAACACAGGACAAAACTTGTTAACTCTTGATAGAAAATTTATACATAATAATTAATATACATCTATATACTAGTAGGAAGTATAACTTATTGGTGAGGAACTGTAGAAAACAATAGATATCCAAATAATAATTAAATGCAGCAATATACACACTTTGAAGACAATGGCGGCCACAACTTGAAGGCGGGAACGAAGTAAACAAAGATTGAATTTTCACAAAAACTTGTAAAACTATAACACAAAAACTATATACGGAGATTCAGGAGATGATAAGCTTTAACAGAATATACTTTGTAACACAGCAAAATTAGCGAAAACTTAGAAAATTTCACGGAGCTTAAAATCTTCCAAACAACATGCGCCGAAGTCAGCAAAGACCTAAGATTGTTAGACAACAGGAACATCCTCTGTTGTGGCTTCAGCAGACTTGCTGCAAGAATCATCAGGTCTTCTCTCAGGGCGATGTCAGGTGGCAGATGGCCGGAAGGAGAGAACTTTTGGCACCTAAGTAGATAAACGAGTCATCCACATGAATGGCGCGGAGGGTACGATTATTGGAAAGAACAACAGCACTATTGTACAACATTTTCTTCTTTTTCTCATCCCGAATTCAACTAAGACAGAAGGATTTGTCCAGATTGATGTTAAGGCCTCTCTCTTTCATCACCGTCTCGATGGAGTCAAGTATCCACTGGAGTCCCTTAATGGAATGAGACAGAAGTACGAGATCATCCGCGTACGCTAGATGAGTGGCTCGGATTTGTTAGAGCGAAAGGCAGCCTGAGATGGAATGGCCGCCAGTACTTCGTCGAACACCAGTAGAAACAGCATAGGAGAGAGAGGGTCGCTTTGACGTACTCCCCTAGATGGTAGGATCGGCTCAGAGACTTCACCCCAAAAGCAAAGGAAAGTCCTAGCAGATTTATAGATGTAGGCCATACGCCTAATCAGCTTTCCAGAGATCATCATCTTCTTTAGCGCCCGGAAGATAGATGCATGGTCGACAGAGTCAAAGGCATTTTCCAAGTCCAGGATGGCAGCGGACATCAGGACGATCTCCTCATTGACTGATCTTAAGATGATGCTAAGTCGAAGAATTTCTCTTGAAATGCCGTCAAATTTCTGGAAGCCAAACTGGTTCTCGTCGAAGCTGATGGCAGAGGAGATTGTAGCAGCCAAGATCTTATGGAACTGCCTGATGAGGACTGAAGAGAGAGAGAGTGGCCGTATGAACCCATCCAGAAGCTGCTTTTTATTCTTTTACCTTTTTATGTGGCGCAGCATGTCCAAATATGGACCTTGCGCCAATAAGTTATTCAACCAACCAACTACAGAGTGGCCGTAGCTTAGATGGAGAATCAGCGTCCTTCTTCGGAATAAAGATGGTCCTGAAGTCGATGAGGAAGGACGGTGCCCAGCCAAGAAGTAGCCAACAGGTAAAGAACTTGGCTCTGGCTCTCGAAGGGATCTGCATAATAGCAGCAGTCTTAATGCCGTCCGGGCCAGTGGCGGTCTTGAAAGGCATTCTAGCGGCGTTGACTCTTCTGGTGTTATACAGTTGGCAAAATAATTATTTGTACACTTCATTTTCTTAAAGTATAATATAATAAAATAAAAGATGCAAGCAAACAACAATGTAGTACATTAATTTAATGCATTATAATAACATAAAAGCAAAAAAAAAAAAAAATCAATTTTCAATTTGTTACATTTTAACAGACAAATATGAAAATATATATAGCAAAAAAAGTATTTGTACACTTCATTAGTGTGCTATAATTAAGAAAAATTTAGTTAAATAATACAAATTAATACTTCGTGTGAAGACCTTTGGCTTTAATGACTGCTTCAAGACGTTGAGGCATAGATTTCATTAACTTTTTTTGTAACGGTTGGGTCTATGTTATTCCATGCTTCAATCAGAGCTTCTTTTAAACTGTTTTTACTTGTGATATTAGTTTTTCGAATCTGTGCACCCAATTGCATCCATAAATTTTCAATTGGATTCAGGTCTGGAGATTGTGGAGGAGTTACCAGACGCCGTCGAGCATTGTAGAGTAACCATGTCCTAGTGACCATAGCAGTATGTTTCGGGTCGTTGTCCTGCTGAAAGTGGAAAGTTCGCTCCAAGCCTAATCTTTTAGCACTGCTTAATAAGTTATTCCGCAACACATCAATATATGTTAAAGCTGTCATTTTAGTGTCAATAAAGTCAAAATTTCGTACTCCATTTGAAGCCATGCACCCCCAAACCATAACATTTTCCCCACCATGCTTGAGAGTTGGGAGTATATGTTTCGGATCAAAAGCAGCTTTATTTTTGCGCCAAATTTTTCGAATGCTTTTTCGAGAGAAAATTTCAAACTTACTGTCATCAGAAAAAATAACCGTTTTCCAGAAATCCATTGGTTTATTTCAGTAGGCCAAAGCAAATTCCAGGCGTTTCCTCCTGTTTGTTTCACTGATAAATGGATTTCTCCTTGGTGCGCTTCCTTTTAAACCTGAATTGTGTTGAACATTTCTTATTGTTTGAGGTGTTACTATAATATTAGAAGATGTTTCGAGGTCTTCAACAATATTTTGAGCTGAAATGGTGGGATTTTTTAAAGCTGTTTTAACAACACTTCTTTTTACCCTCATTGTTAATTTATTGAGACGTCCTGGTCTGGGTTTGTTTTCGATACTTCCAATTTCTTCATACTTTCTCACTATGTATCCAACAGTGGTGAATGGTAATTTAATAGCCTTTCCAATTTCTCGGTATAATTTTCCATTTTTATGAAGCTCAATAATGCGATTTCTCCTGACTAGGATACCTCTCTAGTTTTAAGCGTCACTCTCAATTACTTCAAGAACACTGCAGATAAAATGTTAGAGATAAAATACTATTGCACGGAGTTAAAAACTATTTATAGCTAATGTACAATATTCCAAACTAGCAACATCCACTGCAGTACGTACCTTGCTGAGGAAGTGTACAAATACTTTTTTTGCAAGAAATTAAAAAAAATTTCCGGTTAAAAACTAATTACTTAACTTCATCAAAATATTTTTTATTATAATCCAAAGCGTACGGTAAATATGTTGTATTATAACAATTTCTGTCAAAATATCTGTTATAATTCAGTTATAAATTAAAAATATTGTAGTGTACAAATAATTATTTTGCCAACTGTATATTCTCCGACAACGTATTCCTCCCCCTCGAAGGTGGTAGGAGAGAGAGGGGGGGGGCAGCAGCAGAAGTTGGTCCTCGAGAGAAGGGCGCTCCAATATCCAGAGACAACAGGCGTCTCTAAGTTCGGTGACAATGAACTGTTGGTGTAAAGTCTCTCAGAGGCACTGGACCGGTTCTTCTTATATAACCTCTGCATTACCGCATATTCAAACTGCTTAAGCTTCCGGCCAGAGGTAAAAGGCTTGACGTGCCTGGGAACAAAGTTCTTCTTGGCAGGTGGACCGGAATTAGGGGGCCCCCAGGGGGGTACCTTCTTCAGGTATTCAGGGGGAGTCACGCACCCCGGGCCCGAGTGATCTTTTTTTCCCTCTCCTTTTCTTTTTTTTCCCCTTCCCTTTTATTTCTTTCACCTTTGGTTTGGTTTTTTTTTGCTTTTGTTGCCAATAAGTTTTTGGTACTTACTTGTTCCTGTTGTTTTGTTCTTTGAAAAAAAAAAAATCTTAAAAAAATTATAAAATTTGAAAAAACCAAAAAAATGAAACTACTCACCTTGTTCCATGATCTTTTTTCGTTTCTACTCACCTTGTTTTTACTCACCCTTTTGTTCTCATTTGTTACGCTAAAAACCTTAAAATTACTAATACAGTAACCAAGCTGAGACCGGTGTAGATGTGGCGCTGGTTATTGGGTTGGCGATTTGGTGAGGGTCTCACGGTAGTCTAGCCTTGGGAGCACACTGGGAGACTGGTGCCCTTGGTGAAGGTGAGACAACGGTGACTACTCGAACGAGAAACACCGGACTAACACGACTACCACATGTGATTCCCAATCTGGGTCGACAGTCTGGTAGCTGGTGAGTGGTTATGGGTGTCCCAGGGAGCGATTCTGAATACCCTTTGCTTTTCCGTCTGTTCAAGAAACGGGCTGACTTGTGGGACTAAGGAAACCCTCGAACCTTTTTTTCTTATCTCAATATGGCTACAATTAAAGGAAATACGAATAATGCGTCTGGCTCGGGCCAAGCTAATAAAAGCGAAAATGGTAAATCATGGGCAGAGAGAGTTGAAGAGTTTTCTTCAACATTAAGTGAGAGTAATGTATTTGTGAATAGTGATGCTAGATTTTTCGTGGTGAAAAGAAAAGAAGGAGACTTCTCACACACTTCTCCTTTTTTGGTACAGAAAGCACTGCAGTCGATTATGGGTGATCCGAAGTCAATAAAGAAACTTAGAACAGGCGATTTATTGATTGAAGTAGAAAATGATAAACAAGCAAACAACCTTAAGAAATGTTCTCAATTTGCAAACATACCAGTTACCGTTAGCCCACATAGAACATTAAATATTTGCCGCGGCGTCATCTCAGAATCTGATCTTCAATTTGTCCCCGAATCCGAAATTTTAGAAAACCTTAAAGACCAAAGAGTTATTGCTGTCAAACGTATTTCTATTTTCCGTGACAATAAGCCTATTCCAACAAAACACATTATTTTAACAATAGACTCCCCTAAATTACCACGCTCCATAAAAGCTGGTTACCTTGAATGCCCCATAAGACAATACATTCGAAATCCTCTACGCTGTTTCAATTGCCAACGTTTTGGCCACTCTAAAAATTCATGCCGAGGAAAATTAACATGTGCCCGCTGCAGTGCTATTGGCCATGATAGCGAAAATTGCAAAGCCCCAATCTGTTGTGTGAATTGCAAAAAGGATCACCCATCCTATTCAAAATCGTGTGAAAAATGGAAAATGGAAAAGGAGATACAAACAACTAAAACAAAACAAAACATATCGTATCCCGAAGCAAGAAAAATAGTTGAATCAAGAACCCCTACCGTTGGAAAATCATATGCCTCCGTCATAGTTAACAAAAAAACCTATCAGACTATAGCAACACAAACTGACAGTCTTCTTAAACCTAGCTCTCCAGTCGAAACTACAATAGTCAATCCCCCTAAATTACAATCCAACCCAAATCGGGCTTCAAACTCCTCACAGTCTTCTACCTCTAAACCACCAAACTTTAATAAACCTCAACAAACTGTTAAAAGCAAGTTGCCTGACAGAGTTCATAACTCTGCCTCCAAAAAACATTCCAACTCACCCTCCCGTCTCAACATGATAAAGAAAAAGAAAATAACAAAATTGCCCACTCCAGCTTTAAATAAAACTAATAAAACAAACAGTGCAAAGCAAGATGATTTAATCAGCCTTCATCCTTCCGATGGGGAGGATTGTATGTCTACCGCTTCAGAGGATGATGACGTGAATGTTTTAATATAAAATAAAATAATGACCAATCTCATTTCATGGAATTGCCGAAGTTTTATTAATAAACGAGATGAAATACGAGAAATAATCTCTGATCATCGACCTATATGCTTTGCCTTCCAAGAAACATACTTAAGACAATACGATAGTGTTAAAATCCGTGGCTATCAGTGTTTTAGGAAAGATTTTACACATTCTGACAGAGCTACAGGTGGTGTAGCCCTTTTAATTTCTAATAATATTCCACATTCTAGTATCACTTTAAATACCAATATCCAGGCTATTGCAGTCCAGATCCATATACACATACTTATCACCATCTGCACTGTTTATTTACCGCCAAATATGACTGTTCGCCAATGTGACCTCAATAGGCTTATTTCACAACTGCCGACTCCTTTTTTAATTCTTGGTGATTTTAACGGGCACAATTTACTTTGGGGTAGTCCTGATATTAATCCTCGGGGACAAATCATTGAAGACTTAATCACTGACAATAACTTATGCATTTTAAATAATGGTGACAACACTTATTTTCATGAACCTACCAGAACTTTTCATGCAATAGACCTGGCCATTTGCTCTCCCATTCTTTATCCATATTTTAATTTCTTTGTTAGTAACGACCTTCATAATAGTGACCATTTTCCTTTATTTTTATCTTTTTATAATTTTAATGATCATCATCCTAGAAATCCACATTATATTTATGACAAGGCCAACTGGACTACTTTCACTATAAATGCAACTATCACATATGAAATGATAGAGGGTGATATCAACAGAGCAATCACTGAAGTCACAAATTGTATTATAAGTGCAGCCGATATTGCTATTCCAAAATCCTCTGGACGTCTCAGTAAACATTCAAAGCCATGGTGGAATGATGAATGCAACAATGCGAAAAGACAGCAACAAAAAGCTTGGAGAATTTTTAGGAGGTACCCAACTACTGCGAATTATATTGCATTCAAAAAAGCAAGGGCAGCCGCACGAAGAATCCGCAGAATCTCCCAAAGAAATTACTGGATAAAATATGTGTCCAGTATTACCTCCAATGTAAGCAGTAAACAGCTTTGGCATCGTGTCAAGAAAGCAATGGGACTATATTCTAATCAAAGTATTTCATTTTTAAAAGATAATGGCCAAACTATAACTTCTACTAAAAATATTGCAAACACCATTGGTAAAACCTTATCTCACATCTCCAGTTCTAATTCATATTCCGAACCTTTTTTGTCTCATAAACATAATTCTGAACGATCATCAATCAATTTTCACTCCCGCTCTTCACCAGACTACAATAGACCTTTTACAGAAAATGAATTAAAAAATAGTTTGAAACATTGCCATAACTCTGCTCCCGGACCCGATGGTGTTACCTACATTATGATTAAACATTTATCTAAACAGTCTCTTAAAAATCTCCTTCATCTTTACAATAGAATCTGGACTGAAAATATATTCCCTGTTGCTTGGCACGATGCTATTGTTATTCCTTTTCCTAAGCCAGGCAAAGATGCTACTGACCCAAAAAATTACAGGCCCATTGCTCTTACAAGCTGTCTATGTAAGCTGCTAGAAAAAATGGTAAATACTAGATTAGTTTTTATTCTCGAAAGAAATAATTTGATTTCTCCATGGCAAAGTGGTTTTCGACGGGGCCGTTCTACGGTTGACAATATTTTATTATTAGAGACAAATATTCGCAAAGCTAATGTGAGACGTAACCATTTGGTGTCAATTTTTTTCGATATAGAAAAAGCTTACGACAAAACATGGCGCTATGGTGTTTTAAAAGATCTTTTTAATATGGACTTTCGAGGAAATCTCCCCATTTTCATTCAAAACTTCTTAAGAGTCAGACGCTTTAGGGTTCGAATAGGATCAGTTTATTCAGATATCTATTTCCAGGAGGAGGGTGTGCCTCAAGGCAGTGTTCTGAGCGTCACACTTTTTTCTTTGAAAATAAATGATATTCTAAAACAATTACCACAATCTGTAAATGGAAGTTTATATGTTGACGACCTGCAAATTTCTTGCCAGGGGAATGACATGCGTTTCATTGAACGCCAATTACAACTTGCCATCAAGAATATCATCAACTGGACAAATAGAAATGGTTTTACATTTTCTACTGACAAAACACAGTGTGTGCATTTTTGCCGCAAACGAGGGCTTCATCCTGACCCAGAAATTCTTATGAACAACAGGCCAATTTCGGTTGTTGACACTGCTCGCTTTTTGGGTGTTATTTTTGACAGTAAATTGAATTTTAAACCACATATTTTACACTTACGAATTAAGTGTGACAAAGCTCTTAATATTCTAAAAGTCCTTTCTAATACTTCTTGGGGTGCCGATCGTCCATCTCTCCTGAAAATATATAGAGCTGCTATTCGGTCTAAAATTGATTATGCCTGCCATGTTTATGGATCAGCACCCGATTCTTACCTGAAGAGACTTGACACAACACATCATAGTGCACTAAGAATTTGTTCAGGAGCCTTCCGTACTACTCCCATCTTTAGTTTATATGCTGACTGTGTGGAGCCTTCTCTCACTTACATCAGACAAAGACTTTCATGTGAATTGTACTTTCGCATCCTCTCGCATCCTAATCATCCACTTCATTCACTTTTAAATAGTAACGATCATAATCTTTATGTGAATCGCCCATCTTGCATCCCACATTTCACTCTTAGAATTAAGAACTTTCTTGCTGGCACCTCTCATATTCATACCAAAATTCGTCCTCGGTCTCTTTTAAACATGACACCTTGGAATTTCCAGGTTATTTCTTGTCTTCATCTGTTCAATGGGTTTGACAAATCTAACACAGATGCTTCTATTTTTCAGTCCCTTTACTTATCTCATCGCTCCCATTATAAGGACTACGTCGAGATTTTTACCGACGGATCAAAGACCACTAATAAAGTCGGCTGTGGTGTTGTCATTGGTAACACCACTTTTAGCTATCAACTGCCTAACTCCTTTTCCATTTTCTCTGCAGAGTTTTTAGCTATTGAGGTTGCGCTTAACCCGATCAGGTTATCGCTTTTTTCGGCACCTTGTCAGTTTATCATGGGTCTTCCATTCATAACTTTTGAACAAATTGAAATATTTGAAAAATTCAGATTGCATAATAAAATTTAAAAATAGTATTTTTACGGAAAAAATAATGGACACGATGGATAGGTATTTCTTCTTTATATGGATTCTAAGGTTTAAGGCAAAAGAAAAATGGCTTGGGTCACCAACGACCCACGATAACTTGATCGGGTTAATTTTATTTCATCTCATCCAAATCGTAAATTCATTATATATACAGACTCAAAGAGTGTTCTTGATTCTCTTTCATCTACCTCTTGTAATCCATCTTTCACTTCAATTTTAAAAACTTACAACGACCTTCAAAAAAAGGGATTTGACATTTTGTTTTGCTGGGTTCCTGGTCATGTTGGCATCAAAGGCAATGAAGCAGCAGACAAAGCCGCAAGGCAGGCTTCTATTCTTTTAAACTGTCCTGTACCATACGATGACATGAAGCACACACTTAAAACCTATTTTAAAAATATTTGGCAAAGGGAGTGGAATAGCCAAACCAATAACAAATTGCAAGAAATGAAACCTGAAATTTTAATCTGGCCTACACTCACCCCCAGAAAATGTGATGTCATTATTACTAGACTAAGAATCGGCCATTCAAGACTCACACATAAATACTTATTACTTGGAGAACAACAACCTGATTGTCCAAAATGTCATTTTAGTGCACTAACCATTCGCCATATTCTAACCGACTGCCCTTGCCTTCGTCATCTGTATCGACATTATTTTAATTCATCTTCACCCAATTTGACAACCCTTTAAGGTGCAAATCCTCATTATCACTTGACAAATTTTTTTAAAGGAGGCTGGTTTTTACTTCAACATCTGATTTTATTGTTTACATTGTTCATTCTATTTTACATCTGTTTTTTATTGTATACACTGTTTTTATTATCTTTTTTCTTATTTTTAATGTGTTTTTTAAATGACAATCTGGATGGGTTCACCCATCCAGAAGCTGTTTTTATCCTTTTACATTTTTGTGTGGCGCAGCATGTCCAAATATGGACCTTGCGCCAATAAAAATCATTCAACCAACCAACCGGAATTAGGGGTGATGACTGAAGAGATATAATTAATCGTCTGCTGCTTTCAAAGTTCTGGATCAATAGGGATATTTCTTAATGCATCGTCAAGGTAGTTTAACTTGGCCGGACTAGGAAGTGGCTGTAAGTCAGATCTGGCGTTGAGATCAGCAGCCCAAAACTCCAGGTGACCATAGACGATAGTATCCCCCAAATAAATTGAGGGCCATTCATTCATGCCACCCGGGGACGGGACCTGAGGATTCTCCATTGAGTCAGTCGGTAGAGACTGTAACCCAGAGTCAGGAACAGGAAGAGGACTGATGGCGATGTTAGTACAAGATGTAGAATAACGACGAAGCTGCTCCACGAAATCCTTGTATTTACGCTAGCGTCGCTTCCTTCTGATGGCTTCAAGGGTTCTCTCTGGTAAATAGATGGAATATCCGGCATTGATGCCCCCAGGGGGGTACCTCCTTTAGGTATTCAGGGGGAGTTACGCACCCCGGGCCCGAGTGATCTTTTTTTCTCTCCTTTTATTTATTTATTTTTTATTTTATTTTATTTTTATTTCATTTTAATTTTTTTTTTTTACTTTCTACCTTCCTCTTTTATTTCTTCTATTTTTTTTTTTTTTTTCCCGCTAATAAGTTTTTGGCATTTTTTCTTGCTTTTTTGTCGTTAGTTTTTTTGGTTTTTTACTACCAATCAGGTGTTGGTACTTTTTCTTGTTTATTGTTCTTGTAAAAAAATTAAAAAAAAAAAAAAAAAATTTGAAAAACTTACAAAAAAATGAAACTGCTTACCTTGTTTTACTCACCATTTTGGTTTCTACTTACCCTGTTTATTTTCACTCACCTTTATTTTTTGGTCTTGTTCTTGTTGTTTATACTAATATTATTTAACTTCTAAAACATTAACCAAGCTGAGACCGGTGTAGATGTGGCGCTGGTTATTGGGTTGGCGATTTGGTGAGGGTCTCACGGTAGTCTAGCCTTGGGATCACACTGGGAGACTGGTGCCCTTGGTGAAGGTGAGACAACGGTGACTACTCGAACGAGAAACACCGGACTAACACGACTACCACATGTGATTCACGATCTGGGTCGACGGTCTGGTAGCTGGTGAGTGGTTATGGGTGTCCCAGGGAGCGATTTTAATGGACACAACCAACTTTGGGGTAGTCCTGATATTAATCCTCGAGGACAAATTATTGAAGACCTAATCGCTGATAATAATTTATGTATTTTAAATAACGGTGACAATACATATTTTCATGAACCTTCTAGAACATTTCATGCTATAGACTTGGCCATCTGCTCTCCAACTCTGTATCCTTATTTTAATTTCTTTGTGAGTAACGACCTTCATCATAGCGACCATTTTCCTCTATTTTTATCTTTTTATTGCTTTAATGATCATCATCCTATAAATCCACATTATATTTATGACAAGGCCAACTGGGCTACTTTTACTATAAATGCAACTATCACATATGAAATGATCGAGGGTGATATCAACAGAGCAATCACTGATGTCACAAACTGTATTATGAATGCAGCTGATATTGCTATTCCAAAATCCTCTGGACGTCTGAGTAAAGATTCAAAGCCATGGTGGAATGATGAATGCAATAATGCAAAAAGACAGCAACAAAAAGCTTGGGGAATTTTTAGGAGGTACCCGACTACTGCTAATTATATCGCATTCAAAAAAGCAAGGGCAGCCGCACGAAGAATCCGCAGAATCTCCCAAAAAAATTCCTGGATTAAATATGTGTCCAGCATTACCTCTAATGTAAGCAGTAAACAGCTTTGGCATCGTGTCAAGAAAGCAATGGGAATATATTCTAATCAAAGTATTTCGTTTTTAAATGATAATGGCCAAACGATAACTTCTACTAAAAATATTGCAGACACCATTGGTAAAACCTTATCTCACATCTCCAGTTCTAATTCATATTTCGAACCTTTTTTGTCTCATAAACATAATTCTGAACGATCATCAATCAATTTTCACTCCCGCTCTTCACCAGACTACAATAGACCTTTTACAGAAAATGAATTAAAAAATAGTTTGAAATATTGCCATAACTCCTCTCCCGGACCCGATGGTGTTACCTACATGATGATTAAACATTTAACAAAACAGTCTCTCAATAATCTCCTTCATCTTTACAATAGGATCTGGACTGAAAATATTTTCCCTGTTGCTTGGCACGATGCTATTGTTATTCCTTTTCCTAAACCAGGCAAAGATGCTACTGACCCCAAAAATTATAGACCCATTGCCCTCACAAGCTGTCTATGTAAGCTGCTAGAAAAGATGATAAATACTAGGCTTGTTTTCATTTTAGAAAAAAATAACTTGATTTCTCCATGGCAAAGTGGTTTTCGACGGGGCCGCTCAACGGTTGACAATGTCTTATTGCTGGAGACTAATATTCGAAAAGCTAATGTGAGACGTAACCATTTGGTGTCAGTTTTTTTCGACATGGAGAAACCTTATGACAAGACTTGGCGCTATGGTATCTTAAGAGATCTTTTTAATTTGGACCTTAGAGGAAATCTCCCTATTTTTATAAAAAACTTTCTTAGAGTCAGACGCTTTCAAATTCGCATTGGGTCAGTTTATTTACATTATTATTTTTAGGAGGAAGGTGTGCCTCAAGGCAGTGTTTTGAGCGTTACACTTTTTTCTTTAAAAATAAATGATATTTTCAAACAGTTGCCTCCAAGTGTACATGGAAGCTTATATGTTGACGACCTGCAAATTTCTTGCCAGGGAAATGACATGCGCTTCATAGAACGCCAGTTACAACTTGCTATAAACAATATCAGTAAATGGACAAATAAAAATGGTTTTAAATTCTCAACTGACAAACACAATGTGTGCATTTTTGTTGTAAACGAGGTCTTCATCCAGATCCTCAGATTTTGATGAATAACAGGCCAATTTCAGTTGTTGACACTGCTCGATTTCTGGGTGTTATGTTTGACAGAAAATTGACTTTTATTCCACATATTTCATATTTAAGAACTAAATGTGATAAAGCACTAAATATTTTAAAAGTCCTTTCTAATACTTCTTGGGGAGCAGACCGTCCATCGTTACTCAAAATATATCGGACTACTATTCGCTCCAAACTAGATTATGCTTGCCAGGTTTATGGATCAGCAGCTCATTCTTACCTTAAAAAACTGGACACAACACACCACAGTGCACTTAGAATTTGCGCAGGAGCATTCAGGACTAGTCCTGTTTTTAGTTTATATGCTGACTGTGTGGAGCCTTCTCTCACTGATATAAGACAAAGACTTTCACTTGAATTGTACTATCGCATCCTTTCACATCCTAATCATCCACTTCACTCACATTTAAATAACAACGATCATAATCTTTATGGTAATCGGCCATCTAACGTCCCTCATTTTGCTCTTAGAATTAAGAACTTTCTTGTGGGCACTTCTCATATTCATACCAAAGTTCGTCCCCGTTCTTTTTTAATCATGACGCCTTGGAATTTCCAAGTTATTTCTTGTTTTCATCCGTTTAAGGGATTTGACAAATCTAACACAGATGCTTCCATTTTTCAAACACTTTTCTCATCTCATCGCTCTGCCTACAAAGACTATATTGAGATTTTTACTGATGGCTCCAAAACAACTAATAAAGTCGGTTGTGGTATTATCATTGGTAATACAACTTTTAGTTATCAACTCCCTAATTCTTTTTCCATCTTCTCTGCAGAGTTCTTTGCCGTTGAGGTTGCCCTTAACATCATTTCATCTCATCACAGTAGAAAATTCATTATATATACAGACTCAAAGAGTGTTCTTGATTCTCTCTCTTCTAGCTCTTGTAACCTGACTTTCATTTCAATTTTAAAAACTTACAACGACCTTTTGAAAAAGGGATTTGATATATTGTTTTGCTGGGTTCCTGGCCACGTGGGCATTAAAGGCAATGAAGCAGCAGACAAAGCCGCAAGGCAGGCTTCCATACTTTTAAACTGTCCTGTTCCTTATGAAGACGTTAAGCACACACTTAAAAGCTATCTTAAAAATATGTGGCAAAGGGAGTGGAATAACAAAAATAGTAATAAATTGCGACAAATAAAGTCTCAAATTTCAGTCTGGCCTACAATTTCACCTAGAAAATACGATGTTATTATTACTCGACTACGAATTGGGCATTCCAGACTCACACATAAATACTTACTACTTGGACAACAGGAACCTGAGTGTCCAAAGTGTCATTTCAGTGCTTTAACCATTCGTCATGTCCTCACCGACTGCCCTTGCCTTCGTCATCTCTATCGAACACATTTTAATTCATCTTCACCCAATCTGACGAACCTTTTAGGTGTGATCCCTCATCATCGCATGACTAATTTTTTAAAAGAAGCTGGTTTTTATCATGACATTTGATTTTATATTTTACACTGTTCATCTTTTTATTATATACACTGTTCATCTCCTTTTACTTCGGTTTTTTATATTTACACTGTTCATAACTTTTTACATCATTTTATTTTATACACTTTTTATTCTGCTTTCTATTATTTCAATCTTTGTCTTGTGTTTTATTATTTTACCTATTGTCTTAATTTTCAATGTGTTTTTTACTGACCATCTGGATGGGTAAAACCCATCCAGAAGCATCCTTATTTTTTATCCTTTTGTTTGGCGCAGTATGTCCCATTGCGGACCTTGCGCCATTAAACAACAATCAACCAACCAACCAACCATATGAGGATGTTAAGCACTCCTTTAAAGTTTTTTTTTTAAAAATATGTGGCAAAGAGAGTGGAATTGTCAGACAAATAATAAATTACAGGGAATCAAACCACACATTTCAGTCTGGCCGACACATACTCCTAGGAGTTATGATGTGATAATCACTCGTCTCAGGATTGGGCATTCGAGACTTACACACAAACATTTACTTCTTGGAGAACAGGAACCTACCTGTCCCAATTGCCACTTCAGCTTACTAACCATTAGCCATATCCTCACCGATTGCTCTTGCCTTCGTCATCTGTATAGGCATTATTTTAATTTATCATCACCAAATTTGACTAACCTGTTGGGTATTAATCCTCATTATCATCTGACCAACTTTTTAAAAGAGGCAGGTTTTTACTACGATATATGATTTTATTATTTACTTTATCATTCTTTATCGCTGATTTTATCATTTACACTGCCATTTTCTACATCTCATTTTATTATATACATTGTTTATAATCTTTACATATTGTTTTATCTTATACACTGTTTACTCTATTTTTTATTATATTTATCTATTATTATATACATCTTTTCTATTCTTTTTCTTTTTTAGACTATGGATGGGATCCCCCATCCAGAGTATAATGTTTGGCGCAGCATATCCAATTCTGGATCTTGTGCCACAAAAAACCAACCAACCAACCACAAAGACTTTGCGCTGCTTTTCTACGTTATTTAGTAGGAAGTTATTACTCGTTCCATTGTAACTCAGTACTGGACCTTTCCAAAGGTTCTTTTACGAAATTTTTGTTAACAACGATAGTATTAGTCTGTGAATTTTTTAAACGTAAAAAATGCATAATATGGATCTAATTAGACTCTTTTACTGTGAAAGAATTAAAAGCATATAAATTGACTCTATTCAAGAAAAATAAAACAAATCTGGTGAGAAACAACCACACGACTTCCATTACCCACTATTACACGTATTATATTCATTTCTTGGTGATAGTGCGAAAAGAAGACATAAAATTGACCTAAAGAAGTAGAAACCAAAAAAAGTTCCGGTGAGAGAAACTTGATAAATGTATAAAGACATATACTCTGTTTCATGTAAAGATACATGTATAAAGACACGTAAAATAGATTTTACATAGCCAGTTAAAAATAAGAAAAAAAGAAATTTGTAGAGTTATTTTTTTGAAACACCAATTTCCGAAATCTAAAACTGACCTACCTAATCAAGATGACTGTTAATATTCCTGTAATAACCACGTAATACATGAGAAATAATATGTAAAATGGATTTATGTAACAATTTTCAAGAAAATCATTAGAGCCGTTTTTGATATACCAACTTTTACCAAAACTGGCCATACTAAATTATTGACCGGGAAACAATTACATACAAAAGGATATTTAAAAGGAAGTTAATATGGCGAGTTTGAAAAAAAATTCGTACAGCTGTTTTTAAAGGAACACACTTGCGAGATCTGAAATTGAGCTATTTATACAGGTCGCCTATCAATTTTCCTAAACTAACCAACTATATCATTCGAAAAGACATCTAATAAAGTGTTTATGTAGAAACTTTGAAGAAAATCAATAAAGCTGTTTTTGAGATACGGACTTACGGTCTCACTTCTGATATCCCACTTCTGGTTTTCCAATTTTCACCAAAATTTGGAAAAGTCATGTGTACACAAGACTTGTCTCAATTCTGAAGTTTCGGAGATATGGTAGCCAAAAGATTCACCACATACATACATACACGCACGCACACTCACATAGACCAATTGCCAAAAACTACTTTTTTGGACTCAGGACACCTTAAAACGTGTAAATCAGGTGAAAACTCGATATCGAATTTTTGGACAGAATACAATACTTCCATAATCTACAGTAGTCGGGTAATGGAAGTAATAATATACATAAGTAATAAAACAAAAATTAATAAAATATGAAATAATAAAATGAAATATGGAATAATAAAATTTGTTTATTTAACCCTAGAACACTAGTGGTACGTAAATTTGGTGCTTTTCTGCCCTTTCGCTACTACCGATACACTTAATTGACCTTAAATGCTTCGAAATAATTATTCAGTTAATGAAAAATTAGTAATACTGGATAAAACCGCAAATGATTAAACATATTTAAAAAACAACATTGTGATATAAGCAAATAAAACGTTTTTTACATGAGCACATAAATTTTACGTATCTTTAGTGATAGCGGCATATATGAACCCGCTAGTGTTCTAGGGTTAAAAATATTCAGAATTATATAGTTATTATAATAGCTTAATTTAAAATAGTATATTCGAGTGACAGACTATAACCGATACTTTAATGTATATATACATATATATAATTTTGCTGAATAATAAAATTTTCACTTTAAACTATGCCCTTAAAACCTACCCTGCTACGTACATATGTCAGTTGTACGAAAAAAATAATTTATTTAAGTTATTATAATGAAAGTTTGTAAAAGTTAAAACTTCCTGTATATTTCTTTAGCAGTTTAAAGTCTTTATTTTCATGAATTTTAAATAATTTGCGACTTAAGGCAGTAAAACTTGAGTAAAAAGGGAATTTCTGAAGGAAATTATGAATATTGAAGATAAAATTCTTTTAGATAACAAACATTTATTACAACATAAATCTTCTCAAAATGACTGTTGTAAAAATTTTCATTTTTGTAACGAAAAAATCCTCTATATCTAACTTGTTCTATGTGCTTGTTTCAAATTGTAAATATTCATTTATGATAATAATTTTAACTAAAAAGTTTTACGATGTGTGCAAATTTAGAAGTATTATTTCTATTATTTAATTATAAGTAAAATACATCATTAAAAAAAAAAAAAAAAATGCATTAAAAACATAAATTTGATTGAAGTTTTATCATTATACGAAAAACTGTGATGAATATAAAAGTTTAAAATTTAATATCGGATTTCTTTTTTTTTATTATTCTGAATATATACAGGGTGGTTATAATTAAACTTCCTCTATAAACAGCATTCTACAGCGCAAACGGGTGAACAGAATGCAACGAAATTTGGTATACACACTATACACGAGATGCGCTCACGGAATTAAAAAAAAAAAGTTCCGAAATATCTACCAGAGGGCGCCTTTTCCGAAAAAAAAAAAAAAATTTAACTCGTTATCGCCCAGTGTCCTCATTTGAGGACAGTTATGACACGTATATTTTTTGCGGTTTCTTGAAATGATTTTTGTTTTTTAGTGCTTTTTCACTGTAAATGATCCCTGAAAGTTTTATGTGCCTTCTATTAATTATTATTTCATAATTTCGATAGTCATTTTATGATTTTTCATTCGTCGCACATATATTTGCTTTTTGCGCAAGTATATTAACATAAATCAAGTTGAATATTATTATATATTATAATACTTTATTTTCGAGATCTTTGTCAGCATATAATAGAAAATTAATCTGGTATCTCAAAGTTTTTCTATCTTAAAGTTTTCTCGCTAGAAACACTAATCTTTAATAAATGAGGATAGGCTTTAAATTTAAAACTGTCAGAATTATTGTTTAAGTCAACATATTTTACTGACAGTTATATATATTAATTTAGAAGTGAAATAATCAGCTAATAATATTTTGCAAAATTAATTCGGGCGTTAACGGGTTAATTTAACGCAATAAACGGTCAAAACGGAATACAGAAGCAATTTTAACATTTATTGACTAGTTTCTAATCACCTCGTCATCGAACCACATTAAATAAAGGTAAGATACTTGTGAGCATCCGAGTGGCAAACTGTCTCGTCGAAGTGACAGCATCCACACAGCAGGAGCCCACACAGGCTCGAACACCCCGAAGCCCTAGACACCACAACGACACCAGCACGAGCCAGCCGGAGTGATTCAGGGAACCGAGCGAGGGCACGGTCCCCCACCACCAGGTGCGAGGCACGAGCACCGACCCCCGCAGACACCCAGGGGGGTACCTTCTTCAGGTATTCAGGGGGAGTCACGCCCCCCGGGCCCGAGTGATCTTTTTTTCTCTTCTTCTTTTTTTTTTTTTTTAAACCTTCTTTTCTTTTCTTTTTTTCACTTTTTTTTTCTCTAAGTTTTTGGCTTTTTTCTTGCGTTTTCGTCCTTGTTTATATTTTTGGTTTTTGCTGCCAATAAGGTT
This sequence comes from Salticus scenicus, assembly GCA_963930645.1. Classification (NCBI taxonomy): domain Eukaryota; kingdom Metazoa; phylum Arthropoda; class Arachnida; order Araneae; family Salticidae; genus Salticus; species Salticus scenicus. The sequence continues at coordinate 139,538,812 of OZ005657.1, forward strand.
TTGGTACTTGTTCTTGTTCATTGTTCTTGGAAAAAAAGTAAAAATAAAAATAAAAATTTGAAAAACTTAAAAAAAAAAAAAAAATGCAACAACTTACCTTGTTTTACTCACCTTTTTGTGTTCTACTTACCTTATTTGTTTTCAATCACCTTTATCTTTTGCTCTTGTTCTTGTTGAATTTACTAAAATTACTTAACTTCTAAAACATTAACCAAGCTGTAAACGGTGTTGATGTGGCGCTGGTTATTGGGTTGGCGATTTGGTGAGGGTCTCACGGTAGTCTAGCCTTGGGATCACACTGGGAGACTGGTGCCCTTGGTGAAGGTGAGAAAACGGTGACTACTCGAACGAGAAACAGCGGACTAACACGACTACCACATGTGATTCCCGATCTGGGTCGACGGTCTGGTAGCTGGTGAGTGGTTATGGGTGTCCCAGGGAGCGATTCTGAAAACCCTTTGCTTTTCCGTCTGTTCAAGAAACGGGCTGACTTGTGGGTCCAAGGAAACCCTCGACCCTTTTTTCTTATCTCAATATGGCGTTAAGCAAAGGAAATACGAATAATGCGCTTGGCTCGGGTCCATCCCTCAATGCTAACTCTAATAATACTGCATGGGCAGATAGAATGGAAGAATTCTCTTCCACCTTACCTGAAAAAGTAATTTCCGCATACGACGAGGCAAGAGTTTTTGTAATCAAGCGTAATGAAGGTGACTTTTTTAAAACGTCACCATTTCTAATTCATAAAACTATTCAATCAGTTGTGGGTGAACCAAAGTCAATTAAGAAAATCAAATCAGGAGAACTTTTAATCGAAGTAGAAAACATAAAGCAAGCAAGTAACCTCAAAAAATGCACACTTTTTGCTGATATTCCCGTTACTGTTACTACTCACCGAACATTAAATACCAGTCGTGGAGTTATTTCAGAGCCTGACCTTCAATACATACCAGAAGCAGAAATACTTGAGAATTTAAAAGATCAGAAAGTTATAGCAGTTAGGCGCATTTCAATTTCCCGTGAAAATAAACAAATCCCAACTAAGCACATAATACTTACTTTTGATTCTCCGAAACTCCCACGCTCTATAAAAGTTGGATACCTGGAATGCCCTTTAAGACCATACATCCCAAATCCTCTGCGCTGCTTCAAATGCCAACGTTTTGGTCACTCAAAAAATTCTTGCCGTGGTAATCTCACGTGTGCCCGCTGTGGTGGTGTGGGCCATGATAATGAAAACTGTGAAGCTCCCGTATGTTGTGTAAACTGTAAAAAAGACCACCCATCTTATGCTAAAATATGTGAAAAATGGAAATTCGAAAAAGAGATTCAAACTGTGCGTACCAAAGAAAATATATCATATTTTGAAGCCAGGAAAATTGTTGAAGCCAGAACACCCACAATTGGGAAAATCCTTTGCTGCTGCTGTTGCTTCTATTAAAATACCCAAAAACTACAAAACAATCTCCACACAAACAGATAGTAATACTAAGAGCATCCCCCCTGTAGAAACCAAAAATAATTTGCAAAAATATCAAAAAACAGCCTACTCAAACACCTAATTTATCACAACAAACACCTAATTTTTCTAAGCCAACATATCCTAGAAAAAGCTCACAAATTCTGAAAAAACCCATGTCTCATAAAAATCGCAGCTGAACCTCTAAAGCATGGAAATTCTCAAAACAAGTTGGTTAAAAGGAAAAAAATACCTAAGCTAACAGAGTCTATAAAATCAAAAGAAAATAATATAGCTAAACAAGCGGACTCAATAAGCCTTCATCCTTCTGATGGAGAAGGTATGTCTACTGCATCAGAAGATGACGACGTAGATGTGTTAATCTAAAAACCAAATCATAATGACTAATTTCATTTGGTGGAATTGCAGAGGTTTTAACAATAAACGGGATGAAATAAAAGACATTGTCTTTGATCATCGACCTATTTGCTTTGCTTTCCAAGAAACGTATCTAAAGCAAAATCATAATACTAAAATTCGTGGCTACAACTGTCTAAGGAAAGGTTACATTCAGTCTGACAGAGCTACAGGTGGTGTGGCTCTATTAATCTCCAATAACATTCCTCACACAAATATATACTATTAAACACAAATATTCAAGCCATAGCTGCCCAAATCCACATCAATATGCTAATAACCATCTGTACTGTCTATTTAACACCTAATATCTCTGTACGAAAACAAGATCTGAATAATTTAATTTTGCAACTCCCTATCCCATTCTTAATTTTCGGTGATTTCAATGGACATAACCCGCTTTGGGGGAGCCCCAATGTTAATTCCCGTGGACATGTCATTGATGACTTCATCAATGATAATTCCTTATGTCTCTTAAACAATGGGGACAATACTTATTTCCACGAACCATCTGAGACTTTTCACGCAATAGACCTCGCAATCTGTTCTCCAATTCTTTACCCATATTTTAATTTTTTTGTTTCTGACAATCTGCATAACAGTGATCATTTTCCTTTATTTCTATCGCTCTATAATTTCAATCAAGTTAATCTTAGTAATCCTCATTACATTTATGACAAAGCCAATTGGACTACTTTCTCTTATAATGCCTCCATTACTTCTACTGATTGAGGGCGATATTAGCAGTGCAGTTTCAAATGTCAGCCATTGTATCATTAATGCAGCTGACATTTCGATTCCAAAATCATCTGGATCATTCTTTTAAACACTCTCGACCTTGGTGGAATGAAGACTGTAAAATTGCAAAAAGGCGCCAACAAACAGCGTGGGGGATTTTTCGGAGATATCCCACTACAGCAAATTATATTGCGTAAAAACAAGCTAGAGCAAGTGCACGAAGGATTCGAAGAAAATCCCAAAAGGAATCGTGGATTGATTATGTATCCAGCATTAAATCAAATACTAGTAGCAAACAATTGTGGCATCGTGTCAAGGAAGCCATGGGTATATATTCTAATGACAGTATCTCTTTTCTTAAAGATAATGGTCAGACAATCACTTCCACCCAAAACATTGCAAACACTATTGGTAAAACTTTATCCCACATTTCTAGCTCTAACTCATACTCGGAGCCCTTTCTATCATACAAACTACGTTCTGAATGCACTACAATTAACTTCAGATCTCGCTCATTATATGAATACAATAGCCCATTTACAGAAAATGAACTCAACAATAGCCTGAAAAACACTCATAACTCCGCTCCCGGTCCTGATGGTATCAGTTACCTTATGTTCAAACATCTTTCCAACGCTTCCCTCAAAAATCTACTTCATCTCTTCAATAGAATCTGGACCGAAAATATCTTCCCCATTGCTTGGCACGATGCTATTGTTATACCCTTTCCAAAACCTGGTAAAGATACTACAGAACCAAAAAATTATAGACCTATTGCCCTCACTAGCTGCCTTTGTAAATTGCTTGAGAAAATGATAAATACTAGACTTGTTTTCTATCTTGAAAAAAATAATCTAATTTCTCCATGGCAAAGTGGTTTTAGACAAGGCCGTTCTACCATTGACAATATCCTCTTGCTTGAGACTAATATACGGAATGCTATTGTTAGACGTAACCATTTGGTGTCAGTTTTCTTCGACATTGAAAAACCGTATAACAAAACCTGGCGTTATGGCATTTTAAGGGACATTTTTAATTTGGGTTTAAGGGGCAATCTTCCTATATTCATTGAGAATTTTTTAAAGGTGAGACGCTTTCAAGTTCGAATTAGATCAGTGTACTCAGACTTTTACTTCCAGGAGGAGGGTGTTCCTCAAGAAAGCGTCTTAAGTGTAACACTCTTCTCTATAAAAATTAATAATATACTAGAACAACTACCTCAAAATGTTCATGGGAACCTGTATGTTGACGACCTGCAGATTTCTTGCCAGGGAAATGATATGCGTTTTATTGAGCGCCAGCTTCAACTAGCTATCAATAATATTACCAAATGGACAGATAAAAATGGTTTCACTTTCTCAATTGACAAAACACATTGTGTGCATTTTTGCCGCAGACGAGGTCTTCATCCCGATCCAGAGATTTTTATTAACAATAAAATTATATCTGTAGTTGACACTGCCCGCTTTTTAGGCGTTATCTTTGACAAAAAACTGAATTTTATGCCACATATTTTAAATTTAAGGACAAAATGTGATAAAACATTAAATCTTTTAAAGGTACTTTAAAATACCTGTTGGGGAGCAGATCGCAGTTCTTTACTGAAAATCTACCGAGCTGTTATCCGTTCTAAATTAGATTATGCCTGTCAAGTTTATGGCTCAGCTCCCATTTCCTATCTTAAGAAATTAGACACAGTACATCATAATGCGCTTAGATTTTGTTCAGGGGCTTTCCGCACTTCTCCAATCCTTAGTCTTTATGCTGACTGTGTGGAGCCTTCTCTAGCCAATATTAGACAACAATTATCGTTGGATCTCTACTATCGCATTCGTTCACATCCTAATCATCCACTTCATCCCCATTTAAATAACAGCAATGAAAATCTTTTTCTGATTCGTCCATCTTGCATTCCACATTTTGGTCTTCGGATTAAAAACTTTCTTGCTGGCACCCCTCATCTTCACACAAAAGTTCGTCCTCGTTCCTTTTTAAATGTGACTCCTTGGAACTTCCAGGTTATTTCTCACCTTCATCCTTTTAGTGGTTTTAGAAAATCTGACACAGATGCTTCAATTTTTGGGGCACTTTATGCTGCTCATCGAAGCGTTTATCAGGATTATATTGAGATTTTTACTGATGGCTCTAAGACTTGCAATCAGGTTGGGTGTGGTGTTGTTTCAGGTGAAACCATTTTTAGTTATCGACTTCTTTGCTCATTCTCCATTTTCTCTGCAGAGTTTTTTTGCAGTTGAAGTTGCACTTAATTTTATTTCATCTCATCCCAACAGGAAATTCATCATTTACACTGACTCTAAGAGTGTCCTAGATTCTCTTTCTTCTAGTGCTTGTGCGCTTTCTTTTATGACAGTTTTAAAAACTTATAATGATCTTTTAAGAAAAGGCTTTGACATATTATTCTGTTGGGTTCCTGGTCACGTTGGCATCAAGGGCAATGAATTAGCAGATAAAGCAGCAAGACAGGCATTGATTGATATTAACTGTCCAGTTCCATATGAGGATGTTAAGCACTCCTTTAACGTTTTCTTAAAAAATATGTGGCAAAGAGAGTGGAATTGTCAGACAAATAATAAATTACAGGGAATCAAACCACACATTTCAGTCTGGCCGACACATACTCCTAGGAGTTATGATGTGATAATCACTCGTCTCAGGATTGGGCATTCGAGACTTACACACAAACATTTACTTCTTGGAGAACAGGAACCTACCTGTCCCAAATGCCACTTCAGCTTACTAACCATTAGCCAATATCCTCACCGTCTCACGGTAGTCTAGCCTTGGGAGCACACTGGGAGACTGGTGCCCTTGGTGAAGGTGAGACAACGGTGACTACTCGAACGAGAAACACCGGACTAACACGACTACCACATGTGATTCCTGATCTGGGTCGACGGTCTGGTAGCTGGTGAGTGGTTATGGGTGTCCCAGGGAGCGATTCTGAAAACCCTTTGCTTTTCTGTCTGTTCAAGAAACGGGCTGACTTGTGGGACTAAGGAAACCCTCGACCCTTTTTTCTTATCTCAATATGGCGACAAATAAAGGAAATACGAATAATGCGTCTGGCTCGGGCCAAGCTTTCAAAAATTCAAATGAGAAATCTTGGGCGGAAAGAATGGAAGAGTTTTCTTCCACTCTTAACGATAATAATGTATTTCTAAATTGCGAGGCAAGATTTTTTGTGGTAAAGAGAAATGAAGGAGATTTCTTTAAGACCTCTCCATTTCTGATTCAGAAATCATTGCAATCGATAATGGGTGATCCAAAGTCTGTTAAAAAACTTAGATCAGGTGAACTACTAATTGAGGTCGAAAATAACAAGCAAGCTAATAACTTAAAAAAATGTACCCACTTTGCCAATATACCAGTCACTGTAAGTACACATAGAACATTAAATATCTGTCGTGGTGTGATTTCTGAACCAGATTTACAATATATTCCAGAAAGTGAAATACTCGATAATTTGAAAGACCAAAAAGTTATTGCTGTTAAACGAATTTCAATCTTCCGTGATAATAAGCCTGTTCCCACCAAACACATTGTTTTGACAATAGACTCACCTAAACTTCCCCAATCAATAAAAGCTGGTTACCTTGAATGCCCAATAAGGCCATACATCCCTAACCCTCTAAGATGTTTTAATTGCCAACGTTTTGGCCACTCAAAGACCTCTTGCCGTGGTAAGCTAACATGTGCCCGTTGCAGTGCAATTGGCCATGACAGTGAAAATTCTGAAGCACCTGCCTGTTGTGTTAATTGTAAAAAGGATCACCCATCTTACTCAAAATTATGTGAAAAATGGAAAACTGAGAAGGAGATTCAAACTATTAAAACAAAACAAAATATATCATATCCCGAAGCACGGAAAATTGTGGAATCAAGAACACCCATTGTTGGGAAATCATATGCTGCCGCCATAGTTACCAAAAAAACGTATCAGTCTATCGCAATCCAAACTGACACTGTTCCCAATACCAACTCTCCAGTTGTAACTGCATTAAACAAAACCCCAACCTTACAATCCAATCAAAATCAGGCTTGTAACTCTTCACAGCCATCTTCATCCAAATCAAGAAAGTTAAAAAAAACGCCACAAAATTCTAAAACCTTATTGTCTGGAAAAATTCTTAATTCTACCTCTCTAAAGCATTCTAATTCACCCTCTCGTCTCAATATCATCAAGAAAAAGAAACTAACAAAATTGCCCACTCCTACTACAAATAAAAATAATAAAGGAAATCTTCCAAAACAAGATGATACAATCAGCCTCCATCCTTCTGATGGGGAGGACTGTATGTCCACTGCATCAGAGGACAATGACGTAGATGTTATAATCTAAAAAAAAAAAAAAGTATGACCAATTTCATTTCATGGAATTGCCGAGGTTTTATTAATAAACGAGATGAAATCAGAGATATTATCTCTGATCATCGACCTATCTGCTTTGCCTTCCAAGAAACATACTTAAGACAACACGACAATGTTAAAATCCGTGGCTACCAGTGTTTCAGAAAAGATTTTACACATTCTGACAGAGCTACAGGTGGTGTAGCTCTTTTAATTTCTAATAATGTTCCACGCTCTAATATCATTTTAAATACAGACATCCAGGCTATTGCTGTTCAGATCCATATACACATACTTATCACCATCTGCACTGTCTACTTACCGCCAAATATGACTGTTCGACAATGTGACCTCAATAGGCTTATTTTGCAGTTACCGACTCCTTTTTTAATTCTTGGTGATTTTAATGGACACAACCAACTTTGGGGTAGTCCTGATATTAATCCTCGAGGACAAATTATTGAAGACCTAATCACTGATAATAATTTATGTATTTTAAATAACGGTGACAATACATATTTTCATGAACCTTCCAGAACTTTTCATGCAATAGACCTGGCCATTTGCTCTCCTATTCTTTATCCATATTTTAATTTCTTTGTTAGTAACGACCTTCATAATAGTGACCATTTTCCTCTATTTTTATCTTTTTATAATTTTAATGATCATCATCCTACAAATCCACATTATATTTATGACAAGGCGAACTGGGCTACTTTCACTATAAATGCAACTATCGCATACGAAATGACTGAGGGTGATATCAACAGAGCAATCACTGATGTCACAAAGAGTATTATAAATGCAGCTGATATTACTATTCCAAAATCCTCTGGACGTCTCAGTAAACATTCAAAGCCATGGTGGAATGATGAATGCAATAATGCAAAAAGGCAGCAACAAAAAGCTTGGGGAATTTTTAGGAGGTACCCGACTATTGCTAATTATATCGCATTCAAAAAAGCAAGCGCAGCCGCACGAAGAATCCGCAGAATCTCCCAAAAAAATTCCTGGATTAATTATGTGTCCAGCATTACCTCCAATGTAAGCAGTAAACAGCTTTGGCATCGTGTCAAGAAAGCAATGGGAATATGCTCTAATCAAAGTATTTCGTTTTTAAAAGATAATGGACAAACTATAACTTCTACTAAAAATATTGCAAACACCATTGGTAAAACTTTATCTCACATCTCCAGTTCTAATTCCTATTCTGAACCTTTTTTGTCTCATAAACGTAATTCTGAACGTTCTTTAATTAACTTTCACTCTAGCTCTTCACCAGACTACAATAGACCTTTTACAGAAAATGAATTAAAAAATAGTTTGAAACATTGCCATAACTCTGCTCCCGGACCCGATGGTGTTACCTACATTATGATTAAACATTTATCAAAACAGTCTCTTAAAAACCTCCTTCGTCTTTACAATAGGATCTGGACTGAAAATACTTTCCCTGTTGCTTGGCACGATGCTATTGTTATTCCTTTTCCTAAGCCAGGCAAAGATGCTACTGATCCCAATAATTACAGACCCATTGCTCTTACAAGCTGTCTATGTAAGCTGCTAGAAAAGATGGTAAATACTAGGCTTGTTTACATTTTAGAAAAAAGTAATTTGATTTCTCCATGGCAAAGTGGTTTCCGACGAGGCCGTTCAACGGTTGACAATATTTTATTATTAGAGACAAATATCCGCAAAGCTAATGTGAGACGTAACCATTTGGTTTCAATCTTTTTCGATATAGAAAAAGCTTATGACAAGACATGGCGCTATGGTATTTTAAAAGATCTTTTTAATTTGGACTTTAGAGGTAATCTCCCCATTTTCATTCAAAACTTTTTAAGAGTCAGACGCTTTCAAGTTCGTATAGGATCAGTTTATTCAGATTTTTATTTTCAAGAGGAAGGTGTGCCTCAAGGCAGTGTTTTGAGCGTTACGCTTTTTTCTTTAAAAATAAACAATATTCTTAAACAATTGCCTCCAACTGTCCATGGGAGTTTATATGTTGACGACCTGCAAATTTCTTGCCAGGGAAATGACATGCGTTTCATTGAACGTCAGTTACAACTTGCTATAAAAAACATAATTAATTGGACAAATAAAAATGGTTTTAAATTTTCTACTGACAAAACACAATGTGTGCATTTTTGTCGTAAACGAGGTCTTCATCCTGATCCAGAGATTTTAATAAACAACAGGCCAATTTCAGTTGTTGACACTGCTCGCTTTCTGGGTGTTATTTTTGACAGAAAACTGAACTTTTTGCCACATATTTTACACTTGAGAACTAAATGTGACAGAGCACTTAATATTTTAAAAGTGCTTTCTAATACTTCTTGGGGAGCAGACCGCCCATCTTTACTTAAAATTTATCGTGCTACTATTCGCTCCAAACTTGATTATGCATGTCAGGTTTATGGTTCAGCCCCTCACTCCTATATTAAAAAACTTGACACAACACATCACAGTGCACTCAGAATTTGCTCAGGTGCTTTCCGCACGTCTCCAGTAGTTAGTTTATATGCTGACTGTGTGGAGCCTTCTCTCACTGACATCAGACAAAGACTTTCTTGTGAATTGTACTTTCGCATCCTTTCACATCCTAATCATCCACTTCATTCACTTTTAAATTGTAACGATCATAATCTTTATGTGAATCGCAAATCTTGCATCCCACATTTCGCTCTTAGAATTAAGAGCTTTCTTGCTAACACCTCTCACATTCATACCAAAATTCGTCCTCGGTCACTTTTAAACATGACGCCTTGGAATTTCCAAGTTATTTCTTGTCTTCATCCATTTAAGGGGTTTGACAAATCTAACACAGATGCTTCCATTTTTCAAGCACTTTTCTCTTCTCATCGTTATGAATATAAGGACTATGTCGAGATTTTTACTGACGGCTCCAAGACAACTAATAAAGTCGGTTGTGGTATCATCATTGATAACACTACATTTAGCTATCAACTCCCTAATTCATTTTCCATTTTCTCTGCAGAGTTTTTTGCGGTTGAGATTGCTCTTAACATTATTTCATCTCATCGGAGGAGGAAATTCATTATTTATACCGACTCGAACAGTGTTCTTGACTCTCTCTCTTCTAACTCTTGTAACCTGTCCTTCATTTCAATTCTCAAAACTTACAATGACCTTCTTAAAAAGGGATTCAACATTTTGTTTTGCTGGGTTCCTGGCCATGTTGGCATTAAAGGAAATGAAGCAGCAGACAAGGCCGCAAGGCAGGCTTCTCTTCTTTTAACCTGTCCTGTACCTTACGATGACATGAAGCACACACTTAAAAGCTATTTTAAAAATATTTGGCAAAGGGAGTGGAATAACCAAAACAATAACAAATTGCAAGAAATAAAACCTGAAATTTCAATCTGGCCAACACTCACCCCTAGAAAATATGATGTCATTATTACTAGACTAAGAATTGGGCATTCAAGACTCGCACATAAATACTTATTGCTTGGAGAACAACAACCTGATTGTCCAAAATGTCATTTTAGTGCACTAACCATTCGCCATATTCTCACCGACTGCCCTTGCCTTCGTCATTTGTATAGACATTATTTTAATTCATCTTCACCCAATTTGACAAGCCTTTTAGGTGCAAATTCTCATCATCACGTGACAAATTTTTTGAAAGAGGCTGGTTTTTATTTCGACATTTGATTTTATTCTTTACAATGTTTATCCCATTTTACATCTGTTTTTACTTTGAGATCTGATTTTATTGTTTACAAATTCATCCTATTTTACATCTGTTTTTTATTGTATACACTGGTTTTATTATATTTAATTTTATCTTGTATCTTGTCTTGTTTCTTTTTTGTCCTGTGACTGTTTATTGACTTTCTGGATGGGTAAACCCATCCAGAGGCTCTTTTTATTCTTTTACCTGTTTGTTTGGCGCAGCATGTCCTACTTTGGACCTTGCGCCAGAAAAAGGCATTCAACCAACCAACCAACCAATATCCTCACCGATTGCTCTTGCCTTCGTCATCTGTATAGGCACTATTTTAATTTATCATCACCAGATTTGACTAACCTGTTAGGGTATTAATCCACATTATCATCTGACCAACTTTTTAAAAGAGGCAGGTTTTTACTACGATATATGATTTTATTATTTACTTTATCATTCTTCATCGCTGATTTTATCATTTACACTGCCATTTTCTACATCTCATTTTATTATATACATTGTTTATAATCTTTACATATTGTTTTATCTTATACACTGTTTACTCTATTTTTTATTATATTTATCTATTATTATATACATCTTTTCTATTCTTTTTCTTTTTTAGACTATGGATGGGATCCCCCATCCAGAGTATAAAGTTTGGCGCAGCATATCCAATTCTGGATCTTGTGCCACAAAAAACAACCAACCAACCAACCCCCGCAGAGCACCCAGGCGCGGCCGCAGCGAACGGCACCCCACCACAACCCACCAGGAACCACCCCGGCAGGCAGGCAACAAAAGAGACAACAACTAATAACAAATATAAGCTAAACTAACACTAAAACTAATAATAACAATTGTATATAAACTTTACAGACAGTAGGGGCAGGGGCAATGCTAAAAACTAAATAATAAAGCCAGGTCAGGGTCACGAACAACCTGTTCACCATAACGAATGAGAGAAACCTAACACCCCACCAAAACAAGACAGTACAAGATACATTGTTTATTCATATAAGATAAAAGTGCTTAAAACGTATAGGCACGAAAAGAAAACACATAAACAAAACACAATAATCACAAACTAGTAAATAAAATGTTACAATAATATTTTACAATCTGCAGTAATCCAAATCTGGTTCTTTGGTTCGCGAGCAGAACATACAAGCGAACATCTTTAAAATCTTTGGGAAAATGCTCAAGTCTGATGCTGTCGACCAGGAAGCAGCGATAAACAACGTGGTCGATATCCTGGATCCCCGAGTTGCAGGGACAAAGAAAACTCTTGTTAAAAAATCGATGTTGATACGTTCCAAAGAACCCGTGATTTGTGATGATCTGGTTGAGGTAGAAGTTTCCCATAATTCTTCCAGAGTCGATCTTCGGAATTAGACTCTAAGTATGACGTCCTTTATCGGAGCTGTCCCACTCCAGTTTGCCAATTTTCTTCAGGTATTCAGGGGGAGTCACGCACCCCGGGCCCGAGTGATCTTTTTATTTTTTTATTTTTTTAAATATTTTTTTACCTTCCTCTCTTTTCCCCCAGGGGGGTACCTTCTTCAGGTATTCAGGGGGAGTCACGCACCCCGGGCCCGAGTGATCTTTCTTTCTCTCTCTTTTTTTTTTTTTTTTTTTTGTCCTTCTACCTTCCTTTATTTTATTTCTTTTAATTTTGTTTTTATTTTTTATTTATTTTATTTTTATTTATTTTTTTCTATTAAGTTTTTGGCATTTTTTCTTGTCCTTGTTTTTTTGGTTTTTACTGCCAATAAGCTCTTGGTACTTGTTCTTGTTTATTGCTCTTGTAAAAAAAAAAAAAAATGAAAAAAAATAAAAAATTTGAAAAACTTACAAAAAAATGAAACAACTTACCTTGTTTTACTCACCTTTTTCGTTTCTACTTACCCTGTTTGGTTTTACTCACATTTATTTTTTGGTCTTGTTCTTGTTGGTTCTACTAAAAATACTTAATTTCTAATACAGTAACCAAGCTGAGACCGGTGTAGATGTGGCGCTGGTTATTGGGTTGGCGATTTGGTGAGGGTCTCACGGTAGTCTAGCCTTGGGAGCACACTGGGAGACTGGTGCCCTTGGTGAAGGTGAGACAACGGTGACTACTCGAACGAGAAACACCGGACTAACACGACTACCACATGTGATTCCCAATCTGGGTCGACGGCCTGGTAGCTGGTGAGTGGTTATGGGTGTCCCAGGGAGCGATTCTGAAAACCCTTTGCTTTTACGTCTGTTCAAGAAACGGGCTGACTTGTGGGACTAAGGAAACCCTCGACCCTTTTTTCTTTTCTCAATATGGCGACAACTAAAGGTAATACGAATAATGCGTCTGGCTCGGGCCAAGCTATTAAATGCTCAAATGCTAATTCATGGGCAGAAAGAATGGATGAATTTTTTTCGACTGTTAGTGAGAATAATATTTTTGTGGATGGTTCTGATGCACGTTTTTTTGTTATCAAAAAAGGACTGAGGGAGACTTTTCAAAAACTTCCCCGTTCTTAATCCAGAAAGCGATACAATCAATTGCAGGTGAACCAAAATCTATCAAGAAACTTCGCACTGGTGAGCTTTTAATTGAAGTTCTAAATCATAAGCAAGGGAAAAATTTAAGACTCTGTACACAACTTGGCAATATTCCAGTTACTACAACCTTACACCGAACACTAAACACTAGCCGTGGAGTAATATCTGAAGCCGATTTGCAATATGTCCCCGATTCTGAAATTCTAGAAAATCTTAAAGAACAGAAAGTAATTGCAGTCCGTCGCATATCTATTTACCGTGACAATAGACAGATACCTACTAAACACTTAATACTGACCTTTGATTCACCTACTCTCCCGCGCTCAATTAAAGCAGGTTATCTAGAATGTAAAATCAGACCGTACATCCCAAATCCTTTACGTTGTTTCAATTGTAACGCTTTGGCCACTCCAAAACCGCCTGCCGTGGAAATCTCACATGTGCTCGCTGCAGTGCAGTGGGCCATGATAGTCAAAACTGTAAAGAACCAGTCTGCTGCATAAATTGTAAAAAAGACCATCCAGCATACTCTAAATCCTGTGAGAAAAGGAAAAGTGAAAAAGAGATTCAGACTATAAGAACAAAAGAAAACATTTCGTATTATGAAGCTAAAAAAATTGTTGATTCGAGAACACCTATTATTGGAAAATCATATGCTGCTGCTACTTCCACCAAAAAAACTTCTAGAACAATAGCTACACAAACCGCCTCTCTAAACAATACCAGCTCTCCGGTTGAAACTGTTTTAAGTAACTCTACAAAAATGCAACCTAAGCCTATTCAGGCTTCAAATTCCACGCAGCCTTCAAATACTATTCCAATGGAAACAGTTCAAATCAATTCCTCAAATCTACAAACCAAACCAAGTCAGACATCTACCTCCACACAGTCTTCTTTATCTAAACCAACAAATTCTAAAAAATCTCCATCAGTACCAAAAACTGCTCTGTCTGACAGGGAACATTCCTCAGTCTCCCTAAAAAATTCTAATTCACCCTTGCGTCCCCATATCATTAAGAAAAAGAGAATTGCAAAATTGCCCACTCCACTTTCAAACAAAACAAAAAAAATAAATCTTACTAAACAACAGGATTTAATAAGTCTTCATCCTTCTGATGGGGAAGGTATGTCTACCGCATCAGAGGATAATGACGTGGATGTTTTAATCTAAAACAAAAAATCATAATGACTAATTTTATTTCATGGAATTGCCGAGGTTTTACAAATAAACGAGATGAAATCAGAGAGATAATTTCTGATCATCGACCCATTTGCTTTGCCTTTCAAGAGACCTACTTAAGACAAAATGATAATGTAAAAATTCGTGGCTATAACTGTTTTAGAAAAGACTTTATTCATTCTGACAGGGCTACAGGTGGTGTAGCTCTTCTTATTTCTAATAATGTACCTCACAGTAATATTTCTTTAAATACTAATATCCAAGCTGTAGCAGTCCAGGTCCATATTCACATGCTTGTCACTGTTTGCAACATCTATATACCCCCAAATATGACTCTCAGCCCTCATGATCTCAATAATCTTGTGTTGCAGTTGCCAGCTCCTTTTGTCTTTCTTGGAGATTTTAACAGGCACAATCCACTTTGGGGTAGTCCCGACATTAATCAGCGTGGTCAAGTTGTTGAGGATTTTGTCACAGATAATAATCTTTGTATTCTAAATAATGGTGACAATACATATTTTCATGAACCTTCCAGAACATTCCATGCAATAGACCTAGCCATTTGCTCACCCATTCTGTATCCATATTTTAAATCCTTCATAGGTAGCAATCTACATAATAGTGATCATTTTCCTTTATTTTTATCATTTTATAATTTTAATGAACATCAACCTGGAAACCCGCATTATATTTATGACAAGGCCGATTGGGCTGCCTTCACTACTAATGCTGTAATTACGCATGACATGATTGGAGGTGATATTGACAAGGCTGTTACTGATGTGACTAATTGTATCATAAACTCTGCTAACGTTTCTATTGCAAAATCTTCTGGCTGCCACAATAAACACTCAAAGCTCTGGTGGAATGAAGAATGTAATGCTGCAAAAAGAAAGCAACAAAAATCGTGGGGGATTTTTAGGCGTTACCCTACCACTGCCAACTACATTGCATTCAAGAAAGAAAGAGCAAATGCTCGAAGAATCCGCAGAAAATCACAAAAAGGGTCCTGGGTTAAATATGTTTCCAGCATTACCTCCAATATAAGCAGCAAACAACTTTGGCATCGTGTCAAGAAAGCAATGGGAATTTATTCTAATCAAAGTATTTCCTTTTTAAATTATAATGGCCAAACTATAACTTCAACTAAAAATATAGCAGACACCATTGGTAGATCTTTATCTGACATATCCAGCTCTAATTCCTACTCCGAACCTTTTTTGTCATATAAACATAATTCTGAACGTTCAACAATTAATTTTCACTCCCGTTCTTCACCAGAGTACAATAGTCCTTTTACTGAAAATGAGTTAAAAAACAGTTTTAAAAATTGCCGTAACACTGCTCCTGGACCCGATGATGTTACCTATATTTTGATTAAACATTTATCAAAACTGTCACTTAAAAATCTCCATCTTTACAATAGGATCTGGACTGAAAATATTTTCCCTGTTGCTTGGCACGATGCTATTATTATTCCTTTTTCTAAACCAGGTAAAGATGCTACTGACCCAAAGAATTACAGGCCCATTGCTCTTACAAGCTGTCAATGTAAACTACTAGAAAAAATGGTTAATACTAGATTGGTTTTTATTCTTGAAAAAAATAATTTGATTTCTCCATGGCAAAGTGGTTTCCGACGAGGCCGTTCTATGGTTGACAATATTTTATTATTAGAGACAAATATCCGCAAAGCTAATGTGAGACGTAACCATTTGGTGTCAATTTTTTTCGATATAGAAAAAGCTTATGACAAGACATGGCGATATGGTATTTTAAAAGATCTTTTTATTTTGGATTTTAGAGGTAATCTCCCCATTTTCATTCAAAACTTTTTAAGAGTCAGACGCTTTCAAGTTCGTATAGGATCAGTTTATTCAGATTTTTATTTTCAAGAGGAAGGTGTGCCTCAAGGCAGTGTTTTGAGCGTTAAGCTTTTTTCTTTAAAAATAAACAATATTCTTAAACAATTTCCTCCAACTGTCCATGGGAGTTTATATGTTGACGACCTGCAAATTTCTTGCCAGGGAAATGACATGCGTTTCATAGAACGTCAATTACAGCTTGCTATAAAAAACATAATTAATTGGACAAATAAAAATGGTTTTAAATTTTCTACTGACAAAACACAATGTGTGCATTTTTGTCGTAAACGAGGTCTTCATCCTGATCCAGAGATATTAATAAACAACAGGCCAATTTCAGTTGTTGACACTGCTCGATTTTTGGGTGTTATTTTCGACAGAAAACTGAACTTTATGCCACATATTTTGCACTTGAGAACTAAATGTGACAGAGCACTTAATATTTTAAAAGTGCTTGCTAACACTTCTTGGGGAGCAGACCGCCCGTCTTTACTCAAAATTTATCGTGCTACTATTCGCTCCAAACTTGATTATGCATGTCAGGTTTATGGTTCAGCCCTTCACTCTTATATTAGAAAACTTGACACAACACATCATAGTGCACTCAGAATTTGCTCAGGTGCTTTCCGCACGACTTCAGTTCTTAGTTTATATGCTGACTGTGTGGAGCCTTCTCTCACTGATATTAGACAAAGACTTTCACTTGAATTGTACTATCGCATCCTTTCTCATCCTAATCATCCACTTCATTCTCATTTAAATAGTAACGATCATAATCTTTATGTGAATCGCCCATCTTGCATCCCTCATTTTGCTGTTAGAATTAAGAACTTTCTTGCTGGCACCTCTCATATTCATACCAAAGTCCGTTCTCGATCTCTTATAAACATGACACCTTGGAACTTCCAGGTTATTTCTTGTCTTAATCCGTTTAGTGGATTTGACAAATCTAATACAGATGCTTCTATTTTTCATGCCCTTTACACCTCTCATCGCTCTCATTATAAGAACTATGTCGAAATATTTACTGACGGCTCCAAGACTAGTAATAAAGTCGGCTGTGGTGTTGTCATTGGTAAAACCACTTATAGCTATCAACTCCCTAACTCGTTCTCCATCTTCTCTGCAGAGTTTTTTGCCGTTGAGGTTGCTCTTAACATTATTTCATCTCATCAAAGTAGAAATTTCATAATTTACACAGACTCGAAGAGTGTTCTCGGCTCACTTTCATCTATTTCTTGCAACCCATCTTTTATCTCGATTCTGAAAACTTATAACAACCTTAAGAAAAAGGGATTCGACATTTTATTCTGTTGGGTACCTGGACATGTAGGCATCAAAGGCAATGAAGCAGCAGACAAAGCCGCAAGGCAGGCATCAATTTTCTTAAACAGCCCTGTTCCTTATGATGACGTTAAGCATACACTTAGAAACTATCTCAGAAATATATGGCAAAGGGAATGGAACACTCAAAACAATAACAAATTGCAAGAAATTAAACCTCAGATTGCCATTTGGCGTACCCTCAGTCCTAGAAAATATGATGTTATCGTAACTCGTCTGAGAATTGGCCATTCCAGACTAACTCATAAATACTTACTACTTGGGCAGCAGCAGCCTACTTGTCCCAACTGCCACTATGATATACTTACCATTCGCCATGTACTCACAGATTGCCCTTGCCTAAGACATTTATATAGGAGATATTTTAATTCATCATCACCATGTCTGACAAACCTTTTGGGTATCAATCCACATCATCATTTGACAAATTTTTTAAAAGATGCTGGATTTTATCACTACATATGATTTTATATTTTACACTGTTCATCTTTTTAATATATACACTGTGATTTTATTTTTTACGCTGTTCATCTTATTATACACACTGTTCATATAATTTTACTTCTGTTTTTATCATATACACTGTACATAACTTTTTACATCATTTTATTTTATACATTATGTATGTTGTTCTCTTTTACTTTTTTAAATGTCTTTTATATTTTATTATTTTACCTATTGTTTAACTTTTATTGTGTTGTTTACTGACCATCTGGATGGGTAAAACCCATCCAGAAGCTAGTCTTTATTTTTATACCTTTGTTTGGCGCAGTATGTCCCATTGTAGACCTTGCGCCACTAAACGGCAACCAACCAACCAGTCGTCAGTTTATATGCTGACTGTGTGGAGCCTTCTCTCACTGACATCAGACAAAGACTTTCTTGTGAATTGTACTTTCGCATCCTTTCACATCCTAATCATCCACTTCATTCACTTTTAAATTGTAACGATCATAATCTTTATGTGAATCGCCCATCTTGCATCCCACATTTCGCTCATAGAATTAAGAGCTTTCTTGCTAACACCTCTCACATTCATACCAAAATTCGTCCTCGGTCACTTTTAAACATGACGCCTTGGAATTTCCAAGTTATTTCTTGTCTTCATCCATTTAAGGGGTTTGACAAATCTAACACAGATGCTTCCATTTTTCAAGCACTTTTCTCTTCTCATCGTTCTGAGTATAAGTACTATGTCGAGATTTTTACTGACGGTTCCAAGACAACTAATAAAGTCGGTTGTGGTATCATCATTGATAACACTACATTTAGCTATCAACTCCCTAATTCATTTTCCATTTTCTCTGCAGAGATTTTGCGGTTGAGGTTGCTCTTAACATTATTTCATCTCATCGGAGGAGGAAATTCATTATCTATACCGACTCGAACAGTGTTCTTGACTCTCACTCTTCTAACTCTTGTAACCTGTCCTTCATTTCAATTCTCAAAACTTACAATGACCTTCTTAAAAAGGGAGTCAACATTTTGTTTTGCTTTGTTCCTGGCCATATTGGCATTAAAGGAAATGAAGCAGCAGACAAGGCCGCATGGCAGGCTTCTCTACTTTTAAACTGTCCTGTACCTTACGATGACATGAAGCACACACTTAAAAGCTATTTTAAAAATATTTGGCAAAGGGAGTGGAATAACCAAAACAATAATAAATTGCAAGAAATAAAACCTGAAATTTCAATCTGGCCAACACTCACCCCTAGAAAATATGATGTCATTATTACAAGACTAAGAATTGGGCATTCAAGACTCACACATAAATACTTATTGCTTGGAGAACAACAACCTGATTGTCCAAAATGTCATTTTAGTGCACTAACCATTCGCCATATTCTCACCGACTGCCCTTGCCTTCGTCATTTGTATAGACATTATTTTAATTCATCTTCACCCAATTTGACAAGCCTTTTAGGTGCAAATTCTCATCATCACGTGACAAATTTTTTGAAAGAGGCTGGTTTTTATTTCGACATTTGATTTTATTTTTTACAATGTTCATCCCATTTTACATCTGTTTTTACTTTGAGATCTGATTTTATTGTTTACAAATTCATCCTATTTTACATCTGTTTTTTTATTGTATACACTGTTTTTATTATATTTAATTTTATCTTGTATCTTGTCTTGTTTCTTTTTTGTTCTGTGACTTTTTAATGACTTTCTGGATGGGTAAAAGCATCCAGAGGCTCTTTTTATTCTTTTACCTCTTTGTTTGGCGCAGCATGTCCTACTTTGGACCTTGCGCCAGAAAAAGGCATTCAACCAACCAACCAACCAGTTAGAGTACAGATGGCATCCGTAGAGACACTTTTGTAAAAGTGAAAAATAGGGATAATATATTTTCCTTGGCAAGATGATAATTTTCTTAATCCATGACTATTTAAATGAGTGTACCAAGCTTCAGAAGCGTAATGAATTATTGGTTTAATAACAGTATGGTAGCATATCTTTTTCATGTCATTTTTAACACATCAGGTAACTCCATTTATTTTTCTCAGGTAATATTTAAAGTTGTAATTTTTTCTCTCACTGTATCTAGATGATAAAGAAATTTGAATTTTGAATCCAAGTGAATGCCAAGAAACTTGTAGGTTTTCTCTACTTTTATATTTATTTCTCTTAGTTTAAAGATGGGAGGGCGATTTTAGCTTAATTCTTTTCCAAAAATCATAGCCTTTGTCGTCTAGCCTTGGGAGCACACTGGGAGACTGGTGCCCTTGGTGAAGGTGAGACAACGGTGACTACTCGAACGAGAAACACCGGACTAACACGACTACCACATGTGATTCCTGAGCTGGGTCACTAATCTGGTAGCTGGTGAGTGGTTATGGGTGTCCCAGGGAGCGATTCTTAAAACCCTTTGCTTTCCGTCCGTTCAAGAAATGGGCTGACTTGTGGGACTAAGGAAACCCTCGACTCTTTTTTCTTATCTCAATATGGCGACAACTAGAGGAAATACGGATAATGCGTCTGGCTCGGGCCAAGCTATTAAAAATTCAAATGAGAAATCTTGGGCGGAAAGAATGGAAGAGTTTTCTTCCAGTCTTAACGAAAATAATGTATTCCTGAATTGTGAGGCAAGATTTTTTGTGGTAAAGAGAAATGAAGGAGATTTCTTTAAGACCTCTCCATTTCTGATTCAGAAATCATTGCAATCGATAATGGGTGATCCGAAGTCTGTTAAAAAACTTAGATCAGGTGAACTACTAATTGAGGTTGAAAATAACAAGCAAGCTAATTACTTAAAAAAATGTACCCACTTTGCCAATATACCAGTCACTGTAAGTATACATAGAACATTAAATGTCTGTCGTGGTGTGATTTCTGAACCAGATCTACAATATATTCCAGAAAGTGAAATACTCGATAATTTGAAAGACCAAAAAGTTATTGCCGTTAAAAAAATTTCAATCTTCCGTGATAATAAGCCTGTTCCCACCAAACACATTATTTTGACAATAGACTCACCTAAACTTCCCCAATCAATAAAAGCTGGTTACCTTGAATGCCCTATAAGACCATACATCCCTAACCCTCTAAGATGTTTCAATTGCCAACGTTTTGGCCACTCAAAGACCTCTTGCCGTGGTAAACTAACATGTGCCAGTTGCAGTGCAATTGGCCATGACAGTGAAAATTGTGAAGCTCCAGTCTGTTGTGTTAACTGCAAAAAGGATCACCCATCTTCCTCGAAATCATGTGAAAAATGGAAAATTGAAAAGGAGATACAAACTACTAAAACAAAACAAAACAAAACAAAACATATCCCGAAGCACGGAAAATTGTGGAATCAAGGACACCCATTGTTGGAAAATCATATGCTGCTGCCATAGTTACCAAAAAAACATATCAGTCTATTGCAATCCAAACTGACACTGTTCATAATACTAGCCCTCCAGTTGTAACTGCTTTAAAGAATTCCCCAAGCTTACAATCCAATCCAAATCAGGCTTCTAACTCTTCACAGTCATCTTCATCCAAATCAAGAAACTTAAAGAAAATGCCACAAACTCCTAAAACCTTATTGTCTGAAAAAAGTCTTAACTCTATCTCTCTAAAACATTCAAATTCACCCTCTCGTCACAATATCAAGAAAAAGAAACTAATAAAATTGCCTACTCCAGCTACAAATAAAAATAATAAAGTAAATGTTCCAAAACAAGATGATTTGATCAGCCTCCATCCTTCTGATGGAGAGGACGGAATGTCTACTGCATCAGAGGACAATGACGTGGATGTTAATCTAAAAAAAAAATAATAATAATAATGACCAATTTCATTTCATGGAATTGCCGGGGTTTTATTAATAAACGTGATGAAATCAGAGATATCATCTCTGATCATCGACCTATATGCTTCGCTTTCCAAGAAACATACTTAAGACAACACGAAAAAGTCAAAATTCGTGGCTATACCTGTTTCAGGAAAGATTTTACACAGTCTGACCGAGCTACAGGTGGGGTAGCCCTTCTGATTTCTAATAATGTACCGCACTCCAATCTCCCTTTAAATACGAACATTCAAGCTGTTGCCATTCAGGTACACTCTCATTTATTAATGACCATCTGCACTCTCTATCTTCCACCTAATGATAAACCAGCATGACCTCAATAGCCTTATTTCTCAACTTCCAAATCCCTTCTTAATTTTTGGAGATTTCAATGGACATAATTTGCTGTGGGGAAGCCCTAATAATAACCCCCGTGGTCAAACCATTGAAAATGTTATTTCTGACAACAACTTGTGTATCTTAAATAATGGGGACAATACTTACTTTCACGAACCTTCTAGGACTTTCCATGCAATTGACCTCGCCCTCTGTTCTCCCAATCTTTACCCATACTTTAATTTTTTTGTGAGTAACGATCTACATAGTAGTGATCACTTTCCTTTATTTTTATCTTTTTATAACTTTAATGAACATCATCCGGGTAATCCACATTATATATATGACAAGGCCAACTGGACTGCGTTCACTATCAGTGCAACTATAACCCATGATATGACTGAAGGTGATATCAACAAAGCAATCACTGATGTCACTAATTGCATAATAAATGCAGCTAATTTTACTATTCCAAAATCTTCTGGGCGTCTCCAGAAACATTCAAAGCCATGGTGGAATGATGATTGCAATATTGCAAAAAGACAGCAGCAAAAAGCATGGGGAATTTTCAGGAGGTACCCAACAACTGCTAATTATATCGCATTCAAAAAAGCAAGGGCAGCCGCACGAAGAATCCGCAGGATCTCCCAAAAAAATTCCTGGATTAAATATGTGTCCAGCATTACCTCCAATGTAACCAGTAAACAACTTTGGCGTCGTGTCAAGAAAGCAATGGGAATATATTCTAATCAAAGTATTTCGTTTTTAAAAGATAATGGCCAAACTATAACTTCAACTAAAAATATTGCAAACACCATTGGTAAAACTTTATTTCATATCTCCAGTTCTAACTCATATTCCGAACCTTTTATGTCTCATAAACGTAATTCTGAACGATCATCAATCAATTTTCACTCCCGCTCTTCACCAGACTACAATAGGCGTTTTACAGATAATGAATTAAATAATAGTTTGAAACATTGCCATAACTCTGCTCCCGGACCCGATGGGTTTACCTATATTATGATTAAACATTTATCAAAACAGTCTCTTAAAAATCTCCTTCATCTTTACAATAGGATCTGGACTGAAAATATTTTCCCTGTTGCTTAGCACGATGCTATTGTTATTCCTTTTCCTAAGCCAGGTAAAGATTGCCCTCACAAGCTGTCTATGTAAGCTGCTAGAAAAGATGGTAAATACTAGGCTTGTTTACATTTTAGAAAAAAATAATTTGATTTCTCCATGGCAAAGTGGTTTTCGACGGAGCCGTTCAACGGTTGACAACATTTTATTACTGGAGACTAATATTCGAAAAGCTAATGTGAGACAAAACCATTTGGTGTCAGTTTTTTTTTTGACATGGATAAAGCTTATGACAAGACTTGGCGCTATGGCATTTTAAAAGATTTATATAATTTGGACTTTAGAGGAAATCTCCCTATTTTTATTGCCCCCAGGGGGGTACCTTCTTCAGGTATTCAGGGGGAGTCACGCACCCCGGGCCCGAGTGATCTTTCTTTCTCTTTTTTTTTTTTTTGTCCTTCTCCCTTCCTTTTATTTCTTTTATTTTTGTTTGTATTTTTCTTTATTTTCTTTATTATTTTTTTTTTGCTTATAAGTTTTTGGCATTTTTTCTTGCTTGTATTTTTGGTTTTTACGACCAACAAGGGTTTGGTACTTGTTCTTGTTTATTGTTCATGAAAAAAAAAATTGAAAAAAAATAAAAAATTTGAAAAACTTACAAAAAAATGAAACTATACTTACCTTGTTTTACTCAGCTTTTTGGTTTCTACTTACCTTGTTTATTTTCACTCACCTTTATTTTTTGGTCTTGTTATTGTTGTTTATACTAATATTACTGAATTTCTAAAACATTAACCAAGCTGAAAACGGTGTAGATGTGGCGCTGGTTATTGGGTTGGAGATTTGGTGAGGGTCTCACGGTAGTCTAGCCTTGGGAGCACACTGGGAGACTGGTGCCCTTGGTGAAGGTGAGACAACGGTGACTACTCGAACGAGAAACACCGGACTAACACGACTACCACATGTGATTCCTGATCTGGGTCGACGGTCTGGTAGCTGGTGAGTGGTTATGGGTGTCCCAGGGAGCGATTCTGAAAACCCTTTGCTTTTCTGTCTGTTCAAGAAACGGGCTGACTTGTGGGACTAAGGAAACCCTCGACCCTTTTTTCCTATCTCAATATGGCGACAAATAAAGGAAATACGAATAATGCGTCTGGCTCGGGCCAAGCTATCAAAAATGCAAATGAGAAATCTTGGGCGGAAAGAATGGAAGAGTTTTCTTCCACTCTTAACGAAAATAATGTATTTCTAAATTGCGAGGCAAGATTTTTTGTAGTAAAGAGAAATGAAGGAGATTTCTTTAAGATCTCTCCATTTCTGATTCAGAAATCATTGCAATCGATAATGGGTGATCCAAAGTCTGTTAAAAAACTTAGATCAGGTGAACTACTAATTGAGGTCGAAAATAACAAGCAAGCTAATAACTTAAAAAAATGTACCCACTTTGCCAATGTACCAGTCACTGTAAGTACACATAGAACATTAAATATCTGTCGTGGTGTGATTTCTGAACCAGATTTACAATATATTCCAGAAAGTGAAATACTCGATAATTTGAAAGACCAAAAAGTTATTGCTGTTAAACGAATTTCAATCTTCCGTGAAAATAAGCCTGTTCCCACCAAACACATTATTTTGACAATAGACTCACCTAAACTTCCCCAATCAATAAAAGCTGGTTACCTTGAATGCCCAATAAGGCCATACATCCCTAACCCTCTAAGATGTTTTAATTGCCAACGTTTTGGCCACTCAAAGACCTCTTGCCGTGGTAAGCTAACATGTGAGCGCTGCAGTGCAATTGGCCATGACAGTGAAAATTGTGAAGCACCTGCCTGTTGTGTTAATTGTAAAAAGGATCACCCATCTTACTCAAAATCATGTGCAAATGGAAAACTGAGAAGGGGATTCAAACTATTAAAACAAAACAAAACATATCATATCCCGAAGCACGGAAAATTGTGGAATCAAGGACACCCATTGTTGGAAAATCATATGCTGCTGCCATAGTTACCAAAAAAACATATCAGTCTATTGCAATCCAAACTGACACTGTTCATAATACTAGCTCTCCAGTTGTAACTGAATTAAAGAATTCCCCAAACTTACAATCCAATCCAAATCAGGCTTCTAGCTCTTCACAGTCATCATCATCCAAATCAAGAAGCTTAAAGAAAACGCCACAAACTACTAAAACATTATTGTCTGAAAAATGTCTTAACTCTACCTCTGTAAAATATTCAAATTCACCCTCTCATCTCAATATCAAGAAAAAGAAACTAACAAAATTGCCCACTCTCACTACAAATAAAAATAATAAAGCCAACGTTCCAAAACAAGAAGATACGATCAGCCTCCATCCTTCTGATGGGGAGGACGGAATGTCTACTGCATCAGAGGACAATGACGTAGATGTTATTATCTAAAAAAAAAAAATGACCAATTTCATTTCATGGAATTGCCGGGGTTTTATAAATAAACGTGATGAAATCAGAGATATCATCTCTGATCATCGGCCTATATGCTTCGCTTCCCAAGAAACATACTTAAGACAACACGATAAAGTCAAAATTCGTGGCTATACCTGTTTCAGGAAAGATTTTACACAGTTTGACCGAGCTACAGGTGGGGTAGCCCTTCTGATTTCTAATAATGTACCACACTCCAATATACCTTTAAATACGAACATTCAAGCTGTTGCCATTCAATTACACTCTCATCTATTAATGACCGTTTGCACCCTCTATCTTCCACCAAATGCATCCATAAACCAGCATGACCTCAATAGCCTTATTTCTCAACTTCCAACAACCTTCTTAATACTAGGAGATTTCAATGGACATAATTCGCTATGGGGAAGCCCTAATAATAATCCCCGTTGTCAAATCATTGAAAATATTATTACTGACAACTCCTTGTGTATCTTACCCCCAGGGGGGTACCTTCTTCAGGTATTCAGGGGGAGTCACGCACCCCGGGCCCGAGTGATCTTTTTATCTCTTCTTCACTTTTTTTTTTTTTTTTTTTTTTTTAACCTTTTCTTTTTTTCTTTCATTTTTTTTTTTTTTTTTTTTTTTCTCTCTAAGTTTTTGGCATTTTTCTTGCTTTTTCGCCCTTGTTTGTTTTTTTGGTTTTTAATGCCAATCAGGTTTTGGTACTTGTTCATTGTTCTTGAAAAAAAAAAAAAAATTGTAAAAAAAAAAATTAAAAATTTGAAAAACTTACAAAAAAATGAAACTACTTACCTTGTTATACTCACCTTTTTGGTTTCTACTTACCCTGTTTATTTTCACTCACCTTTATTTTTTGGTCTAGTTCTTGTTGTTTATACTAATATTACTTAACTTCTAAAACATTAACCAAGCTGAGACCGGTGTAGATGTGGCGCTGGTTATTGGGTTGGCGATTTGGTGAGGGTCTCACGGTAGTCTAGCCTTGGGAGCACACTGGGAGACTGGTGCCCTTGGTGAAGGTGAGACAACGGTGACTACTCGAACGAGAAACACCGGACTAACACGACTACCACATGTGATTCCCAATCTGGGTCGACGGTCTGGTAGCTGGTGAGTGGTTATGGGTGTCCCAGGGAGCGATTCTGAAAACCCTTTGCTTTCCGTCCATTCAAGAAATGGGCTGACTTGTGGGACTAAGGAAACCCTCGACTCTTTTTTCTTATCTCAATATGGCGACAACTAAAGGAAATACGAATAATGCGTCTGGCTCGGGCCAAGCTATCAAAAACTCAAATGAGAAATCTTGGGCGGAAAGAATGGAAGAGTTTTCTTCCACTCTTAACGGAAATAATGTGTTCCTGAATTGCGAGGCAAGATTTTTTGTGGTAAAGAGAAATGAAGGAGATTTCTTTAAGACCTCTCCATTTCTGATTCAGAAATCATTGCAATCGATAATGGGTGATCCAAAGTCTGTTAAAAAACTTAGATCAGGTGAACTACTAATTGAGGTCGAAAATAACAAGCAAGCTAATAATTTAAAAAAATGTACCCACTTTGCCAATATACCAGTCACTGTAAGTATACATAGAACATTAAATGTCTGTCGTGGTGTGATTTCTGAACCAGATCTACAATATATTCCAGAAAGTGAAATACTCGATAATTTGAAAGACCAAAAAGTTATTGCCGTTAAACGAATTTCAATCTTCCGTGATAATAAGCCTGTTCCCACCAAACACATTATTTTGACAATAGACTCACCTAAACTTCCCCAATCAATCAAAGCTGGTTACCTTGAATGCCATATAAGACCATACATCCCTAACCCTTTAAGATGTTTCAATTGCCAACGTTTTGGCCACTCAAAGACCTCTTGCCGTGGTAAACTAACATGTGCCCGTTGCAGTGCAATTGGCCATGACAGTGAAAATTGTGAAGCCCCAGTCTGTTGTGTTAACTGCAAAAAGGATCACCCATCTTATTCGAAATCATGTGAAAAATGGAAAATTGAAAAGGAGATACAAACTACTAAAACAAAACAAAACATATCATATCCCGAAGCACGGAAAATTGTGGAATCAAGGACACCCATTGTTGGAAAATCATATGCTGCTGCCATAGTTACCAAAAAAACATATCAGTCTATCGCAATCCAAACTGACACTGTTCATAATACTAGCTCTCCAGTTGTAACTGCATTAAAGAATTCCCCAAACTTACAATCCAATCCAAATCAGGCTTCTAACTCTTCACAGTCATCTTCATCCAAATCAAGAAACTTAAAGAAAATGCCACAAACTCCTAAAACCTTATTGTCTGAAAAAAGTCTTAACTCTATCTCTCTAAAACATTCAAATTCACCCTCTCGTCTCAATATCAAGAAAAAGAAACTAACAAAATTGCCCACTCCAGCTACAAATAAAAATAATAAAGTAAATGTTCCAAAACAAGATGATTTGATCAGCCTCCATCCTTCTGATGGAGAGGACGGAATGTCTACTGCATCAGAGGACAATGACGTGGATGTTATAATCTAAAAAAAAAAAAAAAAATAATAATGACCAATTTCATTTCATGGAATTGCCGGGGTTTTATTAATAAACGTGATGAAATCAGAGATATCATCTCTGATCATCGACCTATATGCTTCGCTTTCCAAGAAACATACTTAAGACAACACGATAAAGTCAATATTCGTGGCTATACCTGTTTCAGGAAAGATTTTACACAGTCTGACCGAGCTACAGGTGGGGTAGCCCTTCTGATTTCTAATAATGTACCGCACTCCAATATCCCTTTAAATACGAACATTCAAGCTGTTGCCATTCAGGTACACTCTCATTTATTAATGACCATCTGCACTCTCTATCTTCCACCAAATGCATCCATAAACCAGCATGACCTCAATAGCCTTATTTCTCAACTTCCAACTCCCTTCTTAATTTTTGGAGATTTCAATGGACATAATTTGCTGTGGGGAAGCCCTAATAATAACCCCCGTGGTCAAACCATTGAAAATGTTATTTCTGACAACAACTTGTGTATCTTAAATAATGGGGACAATACTTACTTTCACGAACCTTCTAGGACTTTCCATGCAATTGACCTCGCCATCTGTTCTCCCAATCTTTACCCATATTTTAATTTTTTTGTGAGTAACGATCTTCATAGTAGTGATCACTTTCCTTTATTTTTATCTTTTTATAATTTTAATGAACATCATCCGGGTAATCCACATTATATATATGACAAGGCCAACTGGACTGCGTTCACTATCAATGCAACTATAACCCATGATATGACTGAAGGTGATATCAACAAAGCAGTCACTGATGTCACTAATTGCATAATAAATGCAGCTAATTTTACTATTCCAAAATCTTCTGGGCGTCTCCAGAAACATTCAAAGCCATGGTGGAATGATGATTGCAATATTGCAAAAAGACAGCAGCAAAAAGCATGGGGAATTTTCAGGAGGTACCCAACAACTACTAATTATATCGCATTCAAAAAGCAAGGGCAGCCGCACGAAGAATCCGCAGGATCTCCCAAAAAAATTCCTGGATTAAATATGTGTCCAGCATTACCTCCAATGTAACCAGTAAACAACTTTGGCGTCGTGTCAAGAAAGCAATGGGAATATATTCTAATCAAAGTATTTCGTTTTTAAAAGATAATGGCCAAACTATAACTTCTACTAAAAATATTGCAAACACCATTGGTAAAACTTTATCTCATATCTCCAGTTCTAACTCATATTCCGAACCTTTTATGTCTCATAAACGTAATTCTGAACGATCATCAATCAATTTTCACTCCCGCTCTTCACCAGACTACAATAGACCTTTTACAGATAATGAATTAAAAAATAGTTTGAAACATTGCCATAACTCTGCTCCCGGACCCGATGGTATTACCTATATTATGATTAAACATTTATCTAAACAGTCTCTTAAAAATCTCCTTCATCTTTACAATAGGATCTGGACTGAAAATATTTTCCCTGTTGCTTGGCACGATGCTATTGTTATTCCTTTTCCTAAGCCAGGTAAAGATGCTACTGACCCAAAAAATTATAGACCCATTGCCCTCACAAGCTGTCTATGTAAGCTGCTAGAAAAGATGGTAAATACTAGGCTTGTTTACATTTTAGAAAAAAATAATTTGATTTCTCCATGGCAAAGTGGTTTTCGACGGGGCCGCTCAACGGTTGACAATATCTTATTACTGGAGACTAATATTCGAAAAGCTAATGTGAGACAAAACCATTTGGTGTCAGTTTTTTTTGACATGGAGAAAGCTTATGACAAGACTTGGCGCTATGGCATTTTAAATGATTTATATAATTTGGACTTTAGAGGAAATCTCCCTATTTTTATTGAAAACTTTTTAAGAGTCAGACGCTTCCAAATTCGCATTGGATCAGTTTATTCAGATTTTTATTTCCAAGAGGAAGGTGTGCCCCAAGGCAGTGTCTTGAGTGTTACTCTTTTTTCTTTAAAAATTAACGAAATTCTAAAACAACTGCCTCAAAGTGTCTATGGAACTTTATATGTTGACGACCTGCAAATTTCTTGCCAGGGAAATGACATGCGCTTCATAGAACGCCAACTGCAACTTACTATAAAAAATATCACTAAATGGACAAATAAAAATGGCTTTAAATTTTCCACTGACAAAACACAATGTGTGCATTTTTGCCGTAAACGAGGTCTTCATCCTGATCCTGAGATTCTAATTAATAACAGGCCAATTTCCGTTGTTGACACTGCCCGCTTTCTGGGTGTTATTTTTGACAGGAAATTAACTTTTATTCCTCATATTTCATATTTAAGAATTAAATGTGATAAAGCACTAAACATTTTAAAAGTCCTATCTAACACTTCTTGGGGAGCAGACCGTCAATCGTTACTAAAAATTTATCGGGCTACTGTTCGCTCCAAACTTGATTATGCTTGCCAGGTTTATGGATCAGCACCTCATTCTTACCTTAAAAAACTTGACACACCACACCACAGTGCACTTAGAATTTGCTCAGGAGCATTCCGCACTAGTCCTGTTTCTAGTTTATATGCTGACTGTGTGGAGCCTTCTCTCACAAATATTAGACAAAGACTTTCACTTGAATTGTACTATCGCATTCTTTCACATCCCAATCATCCGCTTCATTCACATTTTAATTGCAACGATCATAATCTTTATGTGAATCGCCCATCTTGCATCCCACATTTCGCTGTTAGAATTAAAAACTTTCTTGCAGGCACCTCTCATATTCATACCAAAGTTCGGCCCCGGTCTCTTTTAAACATGACACCTTGGAATTTCCAAGCTATTTCCTGTCTTCATCCATTTAGTGGTTTTGACAAATCTAACACAGATGCTTCCATTTTTCAAGCGCTTTTCTCATCTCATCGCTCTGAATATAAGGATTATGTTGAGATTTTTACTGACGGCTCCAAGACAAGTAATAAAGTTGGCTGTGGTGTTGTCACTGGTGATACCATTTATAGCTATCAACTCCCTAGTACTTTTTCCATTTTTTCTGCAGAGTTTTTTGCAGTTGAGGTAGCTCTAAATATTATTTCGTCTCACTGCAGCAAAAAATTCATTATCTATACGGACTCAAAGAGTGTTCTTGACTCTCTTTCTTCTAGCTCTTGCACTCTTTCTTTTATCTCTGTTTTAAAAACATATAACGACCTTCTGAAGAAGGGATTTCATATCTTGTTCTGTTGGGTTCCAGGCCATGTTGGCATCAAAGGCAATGAAGCAGCAGACAAAGCCGCAAGGCAGGCTTCTATTCTTTTAAACTGTCCTATACCTTATGATGACATTAAGCACACACTAAAAAGCACTTTCAGAAATAATTGGCAAATGGAGTGGAATAATCAACAAAATAATAAATTACTTGAAATAAAACCTCAAATTGCAGTCTGGCCTACACTTAGTCCTAGAAAACATGATGTCATAATTACTCGTTTAAGAATTGGGCATTCAAGGATCACACATAAATACTTACTACTTGGACAACCGGAACCTGACTGTCCGAAATGTCATTTCTGTGTGCTTACCATTCGCCATCTGCTCACTGACTGTCCTTGTCTTCGTCATCTGTATAGGCATTATTTTAACTCATCTTCACCCAATCTGACAAGCCTCTTAGGTGCAAATCCTCATCATCAATTGACAAATTTTTTAAAGGAGGCTGGCTTTTACTTTGACATCTGATTTTATTGTTTACAATGTTCATCCTATTTTTCTTCTGTTTTTTATTGTATACTGTTTTTATTATTTTTGATTTTATCTTGTATGTAGTTTTACTTCTTTTTTCTGTGTTTTTTAATGACTTTCTGGATGGGTAAACCCATCCAGAGGCTTCATTTTCCTTTACCTCTTTGTTTGGCGCAGCATGTCCTACTTTGGACCTTGCGCCAAAAAAAGCCATTCAACCAACCAACCTTGTGTATCTTAAATAACGGGGACAATATTTACTTTCACGAGCCTAAAAGGACTTTCCATGCAATTGTCCTTGCCATCTGCTCTCCCAATCTATATCCATATTTTAATTTTTTGTGAGTAACGATCTACATAGTAGTGACCACTTTCCTTTATTTTTATCCTTTTATAATTTTAACGACCATCATCCTGGTAATCCACGTTTTATTTATGACAGGGCCGACTGGACCTCCTTTACTATGAAAGCTACTATTACGCAATCAATGATTGAGGGTGATATTGACAAAGCAGTTGCTGATGTCACTAACTGGATCATCAACTCTGCTAACATCTCAATTCCAAAATCGTCTGGTCGTCTTGCTAAATACCCAAAGCCTTGGTGGAATGAAGAATGTAACATTGCAAAGAAAAAGCAACAAAAAGCATGGGGCATTTTTAGGCGTTACCCAACAACTACAAACTATATTGCATTCAAACAAGCAAAGGCGAGTGCACGGAAAATACGCAGGAAAGCTCAGAAAGATTCCTGGGTTAATTACGTTTCAAGTATTACCTCCAATATTAGCAGCAAAAAATTGTGGCATCGTGTCAAGAAAGCAATGGGTATTTATACTAATCATAGCATCTCTTTTTTAAAAGAAAATGGCCAAACTATTACCTCAACCAAAAATATTGCAGATACTATTGGTAGAACATTATCTAACATCTCTAGTACAAATTCCTATTTTGAACCCTTTCTGTCTTTCAAACGTAATTCTGAACGCTCAACAATAAACTTCATGTCCCGCTCATCACCAAATTACAATACTTTATTTACTGGAAGAGAACTGAGAGACAGTTTAAAACGTTGTCATAACTCTGCTCCTGGGCCTGATGGAATTACTTACATTATGATCGACCATTTATCCAAAGCGTCCCTTAATAACCTGCTTCTTCTCTATAATAGAATCTGGACTGAGCATATATTTCCTGCTGCTTGGCACGATGCTATTGTTATTCCTTTTCCAAAGCCTGGGAAAGATGCTACCGATCCAAAAAATTATAGACCCATTGCTCTAACTAGCTGCCTATGTAAATTGCTTGAGAAAATGGTAAATACTAGACTGGTTTATATTCTTGAAAAGCATAATTTAATTTCCCCTTGGCAAAGTGGTTTTCGACGGGGCCGTTCTACGGTTGACAATATTTTATTATTGGAGACAAATATTCGGAAAGCAATTGCAAGACGTAACCATTTGGTGTCAATTTTTTTTATATGGAAAAGGCCTATGACAAGACATGGCGCCATGGCATTTTAAAAGACCTTTTTAATTTGAACTTTCGGGGGAATCTTCCTATTTTTATTGAGAATTTTTTGAGAGTCAGACGCTTCCAAGTTCGTATTGGTTCAGTTTTTTCAAATTTTTACTTTCAGGAAGAAGGTTACCTCAAGGCAGTGTCCTGAGTGTCACACTTTTCTCTTTAAAAATCAATAATATCCTAGAACAAATACCACAAAGTGTCCATGGTAGTCTTTATGTTGACGACCTGCAAATCTCTTGCCAGGGAAATGACATGCGCTTCATTGAACGCCAACTACAACTTGCTGTAAAAAACATAATAAAATGGACTAATAAGAATGGTTTTACTGTTTCTATTAACAAAACACAGTGTGTGCACTTTTGTCGCAAACGGGGTCTCCAGCCTGATCCACAGATTTATATAAATGACAGACCTATTTTGGTTGTTGACTCTGCCCGCTTTTTGGGTGTAATATTTGACAAAAAACTTAATTTTAAGCCACATATATCATATTTAAGGACGAAATGTGACAAAACTTTAAACATTTTAAAAGTACTCTCGAACACATCTTGGGGTGCAGATCGCAATTCTTTACTTAAAATCTACCGTTCTGTTATTCGCTCAAAGCTAGATTATGCCTGTGAAATTTATGGGTCAGCTCCTTTTTCTTATCTGAAAAAGATTGACACAGTGCATCACAGTGCTCTTAGGATTTGCTCAGGGGCTTTTCGAACTTCGCCAATTCTCAGTTTATATGCAGACTGTGTAGAGCCATCCCTCTCTAATATTAGACAACAGCTATCTTTGCAACTATACTATCGAATTCTTTCACATCCTAATCATCCGCTTCATCCTCATATCCGTAGTAATAATGACAACCTCTTTTTAAATCGTCCATCATGCATCCCACATTTTGGTCTCAGAAAAAAAAACTATCTTCCAAGCATTTCCCATCTTCCCACCAAAGTTCGTCCTAGAGATCTTTTAAATATGACGCCTTGGAATTTCCAAGTTATTTCTTGCATTTATCCTTTCAAAGGTTTTGACAAGGCTAACACAGATGCTTCCATCTTTAAGACCCTTTTCACAGCACATCGTAACAACTATATGGATTATACAGAAATTTTTACTGATGGCCCTAAGACTGTTGATAAGGTTGGTTGTGGTGTCGTTTCTGATAACATTACTTTTAGCTATGAACTTCCTAACTCTTATTCTATTTTCTCTGCAGAGTTTTTTGCTATTGAGGTTGCCTTTAACTATATTTCATCTCATTCCAATCGAAAATTCATAATCTATACTAACTCAAAGAGTGTTCTTGATTCTCTTTCATTCAGCTCTTGTAACCTCTCTTTTATCTCAATTTTAAAAACTTATAACGACCTTCTAAAAAAGGGATTTGACATTTTGTTTTGCTGGGTTCCCGGTCATGTTGGCATTAAGGGAAATGAGGCAGCGGACAAAGCCGCAAGGCAGGCGTCTATTCTCCTAAATTGTCCTGTACCATACGATGACATTAAGCACACACTTAGAAGCACTTTTAAAACTATTTGGCAACGGGAGTGGGATAGTCAACATAATAATAAATTACGAGAAATAAAACCTCAAATTGCAATCTGGCCTACCCTTATCACTCGAAAATCTGATGTTATAATTACTCGTCTTAGAATAGGGCATTCAAGGATTACACATAAATATTTACTACTTGGGGAAGAGGAACCTGATTGTCCGAAGTGTCATTTCTCTGTCCTGACTATTCGCCATTTGCTCACCGACTGCCCTTGTCTTCGTCATCTTTACAGACATCACTTTAATTCATCCTCACCAAACCTGACGAGCCTTTTAGGTATTACTCCTCATCATCAATTGACAAATTTTTTTAAAAATGCTGGTTTTTATTATGACCTCTAATTTTAGTATTTACACTCTTTTTTACATTTTACATCTGTTTTTATTATCTACCTTTCATTATGTTTTACATCTGTTTTTATTATCTACACTTTCATTATATTTTACATCTGTTATATTATCTACACTTTCATTATATTTTACATCTGCTTTTATTATCTACACTGTATTTTATGTTTTTTCCTTTTAGCTGTTCTTTAGACAATCTGGATGGGTGAACCCATCCAGAAGCTGCTTCTTGTTTTTTATATAATTGTTTGGCGCAGCATATCCCACTGCGTATTTTGCGCCAATAAAAGCCAACCAACCAACCCTATTTTTATTGAAAACTTTTTAAGAGTCAGACGCTTCCAAATTCGCATTGGATAAGTTTATTCAGATTTTTATTTCCAAGAGGAAGGTGTGCCCCAAGGCAGTGTCTTGAGTGTTACTCTTTTTTCTTTAAAAATTAAC
Source organism: Salticus scenicus (assembly GCA_963930645.1). Classification (NCBI taxonomy): domain Eukaryota; kingdom Metazoa; phylum Arthropoda; class Arachnida; order Araneae; family Salticidae; genus Salticus; species Salticus scenicus. The sequence goes on from OZ005657.1 coordinate 139,574,670, forward strand.
GATATTCTAAAACAACTGCCTCAAAGTGTCTATGGAACTTTATATGTTGACGACCTGCAAATTTCTTGCCAGGGAAATGACATGCGCTTCATAGAACGCCAACTGCAACTTGCTATAAATAATATCACTAAATGGACAAATAAAAATGGTTTTAAATTTTCCACTGACAAAACACAGTGTGTGCATTTTTGCCGTAAACGAGGTCTTCATCCTGATCCTGAGATTCTGATTAATAACAGGCCAATTTCCGTTGTTGACACTGCTCGCTTTCTGGGTATTATTTTTGACAGGAAATTAACTTTTATTCCTCATATTTCATATTTAAGATTAAAATGTGATAAAGCACTAAACATTTTAAAAGTCCTATCTAACACTTCTTGGGGAGCAGACCGTCCATCGTTACTAAAAATTTATCGGGCTACTGTTCGCTCCAAACTTGATTATGCTTGTCAGGTTTATGGATCAGCACCTCATTCTTACCTTAAAAAACTTGACACACCACACCACAATGCACTTAGAATTTGCTCAGGAGCATTCCGAACTAGTCCTGTTTCTAGTTTATATGCTGACTGTGTGGAGCCTTCTCTCACTGATATTAGACAAAGACTTTCACTTGAATTGTACTATCGCATTCTTTCACATCCCAATCATCCGCTTCATTTACATTTTAATAGCAACGATCATAATCTTTATGTGAATCGCCCATCTTGCATCCCACATTTCGCTGTTAGAATTAAAAATTTTCTTGCAGGCACCTCTCATATTCATACCAAAGTTCGGCCCCGGTCTCTTTTAAACATGACACCTTGGAATTTCCAAGCTATTTCCTGTCTTCATCCATTTAGTGGTTTTGACCAATCTAACACAGATGCTTCCATTTTTCAAGCGCTTTTCTCATCTCATCGCTCTGAATATAAGGATTATGTTGAGATTTTTACTGACGGCTCCAAGACAAGTAATAAAGTTGGCTGTGGTGTTGTCACTGCTGACACCATTTATAGCTATCAACTCCCTAGTACTTTTTCCATTTTTTCTGCAGAGTTTTTTGCAGTTGAAGTAGCTCTAAATATTATTTCGTCTCACTGCAGCAAAAAATTCATTATCTATACGGACTCAAAGAGTGTTCTTGACTCTCTTTCTTCTAGCTCTTGCACTCTTTCTTTTATCTCTGTTTTAAAAACATATAACGACCTTCTGAAGAAGGGATTTCATATCTTGTTCTGTTGGGTTCCAGGCCATGTTGGCATCAAAGGCAATGAAGCAGCAGACAAAGCCGCAAGGCAGGCTTCTATTCTTTTAAACTGTCCTATATCTTATGATGACATTAAGCACACACTAAAAAGCACTTTCAGAAATAATTGGCAAATGGAGTGGAATAATCAACAAAATAATAAATTACTTGAAATAAAACCTCAAATTGCAGTCTGGCCTACACTTAGTCCTAGAAAACATGATGTTTCCTAGAAAACATGAATTACTCGTTTAAGAATTGGGCATTCAAGGATCACACATAAATACTTACTACTTGGACAACCGGAACCTGACTGTCCGAAAGGTCATTTCTGTGTGCTTACCATTCGCCATCTGCTCACTAACTGTCCTTGTCTTCGTCATCTGTATAGGCATTATTTTAACTCATCTTCACTCAATCTGACAAGCCTCTTAGGTGCAAATCTTCATCATCAGTTGACAAATTTTTTAAAGGAGGCTGGCTTTTACTTTGATATCCGATTTTATTGTTTACAATGTTCATCCTATTTACATCTGTTTTTATTGTATACTGTTTTTATTATTTTTGATTTTATCTTATATGTAGTTTTACTTCTTTTTTCTGTGTTTTTTAATGACTTTCTGGATGGGTAAACCCATCCAGAGGCTTCATTTTCTTTTACCTTTGTTTGGCGCAGCATGTCCTACTTTGGACCTTGCGCCAAAAAAAGCCATTCAACCAACCAACCAACCATAGCCTTTGTCTTGCTTTGTGAGATTCTGAAATTCCTTGAGAGACAAAAATCTGCAAAGATATTGCAAAGACTCCTTCGTTAGTGAAATTTTCCAACTGTGCCCTGGATGAACCTGATGTAATTAATACGAAATCATCAGCGTATGCATAAATGTCAGATAGGTTATTTTCAAATCTGTCAAATATATCATTAATGAGGACCAGCCACAGAATTGGCCCCAAACAGGAACCCTGTGGACAGCCTTTACCTATTTGTTGATAACTTTCTGTATATATTGATGAAATATATCTGTTTGTAAGATAACTTTTAATTATATTTAATAGATATTCTGGAGTCTGCAGTTTCTCTAAAGATGTTATTATTTGGCTCCAGGATGCATTATCAAACGCACCTGTTATATCAAAGAATATCGCTGATGTATAGACATAATTTTTGTTCATTTGCATATGTTGTCTATAACATTTTTCAGACATATAGTGGTATTTCTTGCTTCTCTATAACCATACTGATTTTTATGGAAATAATTATTTGATTTTAAAAAATATGATAGTCTGTTTATTATTATCTTTTCCAGTGTTTTACTAATAGTGTTAAGAAGTCAAACTGGTCTGTATGAAGATGGATCTATAGGAACTTTGCCCTGTTTGCTAAAAAAGACAACATAACATTTTTTCCAAATTTTTTGGAAAGTAACCATTTTCCAGTTTTCTCCAGGGGGAGTCACGCACCCCGGGCCCGAGTGATCTTTTCTCTCTCTCTCTTTTTTTTTTTTTTTACCTTCTACTTTCTTTTTTATTTCTTTCACTTTATTTTTTATTTTTATTTTTTTCTTCGCTAATAAGTTTTTGGCATTTTTTCTTGCTTTTTTGTTCTTGTTTTTTTTTTTTTTTTTTTTTTTGGTTTTTACTACCAATAATGTTTTGGTATTTGTTCTTGAAAAAAAAAAAATGGAAAAAAATATTAAAAATTTGAAAAACTTACAAAAAAAAAAAATATGGAACTACTTACCTTGTTTATTTTCACTCACCTTTATTTTTTGGCCTTGTTCTTGTTGGTTATACTAAAAATAATTAACTTCTAAAAAACATTAACCAAGCTATGTCCGGTGTAGACGTGGCGCTGGTTATTGGGTTGGCGATTTGGTGAGGGTCTCACGGTAGTCTAGCCTTGGGAGCACACTGGGAGACTGGTGCCCTTGGTGAAGGTGAGACAACGGTGACTACTCGAACGAGAAACACCGGACTAACACGACTACCACATGTGATTCCCAATCTGGGTCGACGGTCTGGTAGCTGGTGAGTGGTTATGGGTGTCCCAGGGAGCGATTCTGAAAACCCTTTGCTCTTCCGTCTGTTCAAGAAACTGGCTGACATGTGGGACTAAGGAAACCCTCGACCCTTTTTACTTATCTCAATATGGCGACAAACAAAGGAAATACGAATAATGCGTCTGGCTCGGGCCAAACTAGTGAAAATTCAAAGGCAAAAGCTTGGGCGGACCGAATGGAAGAATTTTCTTCCACTCTGAATGATAGCAATGTATTTATGCCCTCAGGAGCTAGATTTTTTGTGATAAAAAGAAAAGAGGGTGATTTTCTAAGGACATCTCCTTTTCTTATACAGAAAGCATGTCAATCAATAATGGGCGATCCAAAGTCTATAAAAAAACTAAGATCGGGCGAACTTTTAATTGAAGTCGAAAATACCAAACAAGCTAACAACTTACAAAAATGTAATCAATTTGCAAATATTCCAGTCACTGTTGATGTCCATAGAACATTAAATACTTGCCGTGGTGTCCTATCTGAACCTGACTTCCAGTTTATACCAGAAGCCGAAATTCTTGAAAACCTCAAAGAGCAAAAAGTTATCGGAGTAAAACGTATATCCATATTTCGCGACAATAAACTAATTCCAACTAAACACATTATCTTAACTATAAATTCCCCAAAACTCCCAACATCAATAAAAGCTGGGTATCTTGAATGCCCCGTCAGACAATACATACCAAATCCGTTACGCTGCTTCAACTGCCAACGTTTTGGCCATTCTAAAACTTCCTGCCGTGGAAAACAGACATGTGCCCGTTGCAGTGCCATTGGCCATGAGAGCCAAATTTGCGAAGCCACAGTATGTTGTGTAAATTGTAAAAAAGATCACCCGTCATATTCTAAGTCTTATGGAAAATAGAAAAAGAGATTCAAACCATTAAAAGAAAACAAAATATATCATACCCAGAAGCCAGAAAAATAGTAGAATCAAGAACACCCATCGTTGGTAAATCATATGCTGCTGTTACTTCCACCAAAAAAACTTGTAAAACAATAGCTACACAAACTGACTCTCTAATCAATACCAGCCCCCCAGTTGAAACTGTTTCACGTAATTCTATAAAAATACCCATTACTAGCTCTCCACTCGAAACTACAGTCAACAATTCCCAAAACTTACAATCCAAACCAAATCAGTCTTCTAACTCTTCACAGTCCTCTTCATCAAAATCAAGAAATTTAAAGAAAATTCCACAAACCGCTAAAACCTTATTGTCTGAAAAAAGTCTTAACTCTACCTCTCTAAAACATTCTAATTCACCCTCTCGTCTCAATATCATTAAGAAAAAGAAATTAAAATTGCCCACTTTGACTTCAAATGGGAAAAATAATAAAGTAAACCTTACAAAACAAGATGATATGATCAGCCTTCACCCTTCTGATGGAGAAGACGGTATGTCTACTGCATCAGAGGATAATGACGTGGATGTTATAATCTAAAAAAAAAAAAATCATGACTAATTTCATCTCATGGAATTGCCGAGGTTTTATTAATAAACGAGATGAAATAAGAGAAATAATCTCTGATCATCGACCTATATGCTTCGCTTTCCAAGAAACATACTTAAGACAACACGATATTGTTAAAATCCGTGGCTATCAGTGTTTCAGGAAAGATTTTACGCATTCTGATAGAGCTACAGGTGGCGTAGCCCTTTAAGTCTCTAATAATATTCCACATTCATGTATCACTTTAAATACCATTATCCAGGCTGTTGCAGTTCAGATCCACATACACATACTTATCACCATCTGCACTATTTATTTACCGCCAAATATGACCATTCGCCCAAGTGACCTAAATAGGCTTATTTCACAACTGCCGACCCCTTTTTTAATTCTTGGTGATTTAAACGGGCACAGTCCACTTTGGGGTAGTCCTGATATTAATCCTCGTGGATAAACTATTGAAGACTTAATCACTGACAATAATTTATGTATTTTAAATAATGGTGACAATACCTACTTCCATGAACCTTCCAGAACTTTTCATGCAATAGACCTGGCCATCTGCTCTACAACTTTGTATCCGTATTTCAATTTCTTTGTTAGTAACGACCTTCATAATAGTGACGATTTTCCTTTATTTTTATCTTTTTATAATTTTAATGATCATCATCCTACAAATCCACATTATATTTATGACAAAGCCAACTGGACTACTTTCACTACAAATGCAACCATCACATACAAAATGACTGAGGGTGATATCAACAGAGCAATCACTGCTGTCACAAACTGTATTATAAATGCAGCTGATATTAGTATTCCAAAATCCTCTGGACGTCTCAGTAAACATTGAAAGCCATGGTGGAATGAAGAATGCAATAATGCAAAAAGACAGCAACAAAAAGCTTTGGGAATTTTTAGGAGGAACCCAACTACTGCTAATTATATCGCATTCAAAAAAGCAAGGGCAGCCGCCCGAAGAATCCGCAGAAACCCCCAAAAAAACTCTTGGATTAAATATGTTTCCAGCATTACCTCCGATGTAAGCAGTAAACAGCTTTGGCATCGTGTCAAGAGAGCAATGGGAATTCATTCTAATCAAAGTATTTCATTTTTAAAGGATCATGGCCAAACTATAACATCTATTAAAAATATTGCAAACACCATTGGTAGAACTTTATCTGACATATCCAGCTCTAATTCCTACTCCGAACCTTTTTTGTCATATAAACATAAATCTGAACGTTCATCAATTAATTTTCACTCCCGTTCTTCACCAGAGTACAATAGTTCTTTTACTGAAAATGAATTACAAAATAGTTTGAAAAATTGTCATAACTCTGCTCCTGGACCAGATGGTGTTACCTACATTATGATTAAATATTTATGAAAACTGTCTCTTAAAAATCTCCTTCATCTTTACAATAGGATCTGGACTGAAAATATTTTCCCTGTTGCTTGGCACGATGCTATTGTTATTCCTTTTCCGAAACCAGGTAAAGATGCTACTGACCCAAAAAATTACAGGCCCATTGCTCTTACAAGCTGTCTATGTAAACTACTCGAAAAAATTGTAAATACTAGATTGGTTTTTATTATGGAAAAAAATAATTTGATTTCTCCATGGCAAAGTGGTTTCCGACAAGGCCGTTCTACGGTTGACAATGTTTTATTATTAGAGACAAATATCCGCAAAGCTAATGTGAGACGTAACCATTTGGTTTCAATATTTTTCGATATAGAAAAAGCTTATGACAGGACATGGCGCTATGGTATTTTAAAAGATCTTTTTAATTTGGACTTTAGAGGAAATCTCCCCATTTTCATTCAGAATTTTTTAAGAGTCAGACGCTTTAAAATTCGTATAGGATCAGTTTATTCAGATTTTTATTTTCAAGAGGAAGGTGTGCCTCAAGGCAGTGTTTTGAGCGTTACGCTTTTTTCCTTGAAAATAAATGATATTTTAAAACAGCTGCCGCAAAGTGTCCATGGGAGTTTATATCTTGACGACCTGCAAATTTCTTGCCAGCGAAATGACATGCGCTTCATAGAACGTCAATTACAACTCGCTATAAAAAATATCACTAAGTGGACAAATAAAAATAGTTTTAAATTTTCAACTGACAAAACACAATGTGTGCATTTTTGTCGTAAACGAGGTCTTCATCCTGATCCTGAGATTTTGATAAATAATAGGCCAATTTCCGTTGTTGACTCTGCTCGATTTCTGGGTGTTATTTTCGATAGGAAACTGAACTTTATGCCACATATTTTACACGTGAGAACTAAATGTGACAGAGCACTTAATATTTTAAGTCTTTTCTAACACTTCTTGGGGATCAGACCGTCCATCTTTACTCAAAATTTATCGAGCTACTATTCGCTCCAAACTTGATTATGCTTGTCAGGTTTATGGTTCAGCCCCTCACTCTTATATTAACCCGATCAAGTTATCGTGGGTCGTTGGAGACCCGAGCCATTTTTCTTTTGTCTCAAACCTAAGAATCCATATATAGAAGAAATACCTATCCATCGTGTCCATGATTTTTTCCGTACAAATACCATTTTTAAATTTTATTATGCAATCTGAATTTTTCAAATATCTCAATTTGTTCAAAAGTTATGAATAGAAGACCCATGATAAACTGACAAGGTGCCGAAAAAAGCGATAACCTGATCGGGTTAAAAAACTTGACACAACACATCATAGTGCGCTCAGAATTTGCTCAGGTGCTTTCCGCACGACTCCAGTCTTTAGTTTATATGCTGACTGTGTGGAGCCTTCTATCACCGATATTAGACAAAGACTTTCTTGTGAATTGTACTATCGCATTCTTTCACACCCTTTTCATCCACTTCATTCTCATTTAACCTTTTGAAAGGGGCTGTGACAGCATCTGTCACGCTTCACCATAGGATTTCGTAAGAGCCCCTTTCAAAAGGTTAAACAGTAACGATCATAATCTTTATGTGAATCGCCCATCTTGCATCCCACATTTCGTTCTTAGAATTAAAAACTTTCTTGCTGGCACCTCTCATATTCATACCAAAGTCCGTTCTCGTTCTCTCTTAAACATGACACCTTGGAACTTCCAGGTTATTTCATGTCTTCATCCGTTTAAAGGATTTGACAAACCTAACACAGATGCTTCTATTTTTCAGGCCCTTTACTCATCTCATCGCTCTCATTACAAGGACTACGTCGACATTTTTACAGACGGCTCTAAGACAAGCAATAAAGTCGGTTGTGGTGTTGTCATTGGTAACACCAGTTTTAGCTATCAACTGCCTAATTCATTTTCCATCTTCTCTGCAGAGTTTTTTGCCGTTGAGGTTGCTCTTAACATTATTTCATCTCATCAAAGTATAAATTTCATAATTTACACAGACTCGAAGAGTGTTCTCGACTCACTTTCATCTATTTCCTGCAACCCATCTTTTATCTCGATTCTGAAAACTTATAACGACCTTAAGAAAAAGGGATTCGACATTTTATTCTGTTGGGTACCTGGACATGTAGGCATCAAAGGCAATGAAGCAGCAGACAAAGCCGCAAGGCAGGCATCAATTTTCTTAAACAGCCCTGTTCCTTATGATGACGTTAAGCATACACTTAGAAACTTTCTCAGAAATATATGGCAAAGGGAATGGAACACTCAAAACAATAACAAATTACAAGAAATTAAACCTCAGATTGCCATTTGGCGTACCCTCAGTCCTAGAAAATATGATGTTATCGTAACTCGTCTGAGAATTAGCCATTCCAGACTAACTCATAAATACTTACTACTTGGGCAGCAGCAGCCTACTTGTCCCAACTGCCACTATGATATACTTACCATTCGCCATGTACTCACAGATTGCCCTTGCCTAAGACATTTATATAGGAGATATTTTAATTCATCATCACCATGTCTGACGAACCTTTTAGGTATCAATCCACATCATCATTTGACAAATTTTTTAAAAGATGCTGGATTTTATCACTACATATGATTTTATATTTTACACTGTTCATCTTATTATACACACTGTTTATATAATTTTACTTCTGTTTTTGTCATTTACACTGTACATAACTTTTTACATCATTTTATTTTATACATTACTAGCTGTGAATACCCGCTTCGCTGGGTCATTTTTAATAGCACAGTTATTTGTTATTAATAATCCATCAATACTTACTTGACAATTTGTTATATAAAAGACACATTTTTTTTTTATTGATTAATTTATTGATTTTTTTTTGTTTATACATAAATTATACATAAATATCTTATGACTAAGTATACAATAATATCTTAAATTATCTTAAATCAATTTATATACTAAACATTTCTACTGAAATACATTCTTATACACTACGTTTACTGTTTTGTGTTCTGGTGCATAAACAAATAAATTATCTTTCTGTCCCACGCGTGAAAAAGCTACATAGAGTTGGCCATGTGAAAAACAGGATTCTTTTAAATTAACCCCACAAAATCGGAACGTCTGACTTTGGGCCTTATTGATAGTTATACTATAAGTTAATCTTAGTGGAAATTGTAATCTTTTAAAACAAAATGGTAAGTCATTCGCAATTAATGGAATTCTTGGTATAAAAACCAAGTTCCTTTTTCTTTGCCAGTTAGAATTTCTGCCTCAATGATGTTGTTCAAAATTTGTTTTACACATAATCTTGTACCATTGCATAATTTTGGCGCATTAAGATTTCGCATTAATATGACTGGTGATCCAACTTTTAGCTTCAATTCATGAGAAGGCATACCAGGTGGCTCTAATGAATTTAAGAACTCTATCGGAAAGTTCAAATTTTCATCTTGATTCATCATTGAATCTATTGATTTATAGATTTTTTCCTCTCCCGGTATCATATCCTGTACTCTTTCATTTATTTGTTTTACTACACTATTTTTTGTAGCCAAAATTGCTCGTTCATACAACCATGTTTTATTCAAGTAATTTTGTTCTATTGATGGATAAATTTTTTCTATAAGTTGTTCTTCGGTATCTACTACATGACACAACTCTTTTGATAAAATTATTTTACCAGACTGTAGATCTAGTGGGTAGGTGCCATTTCCAATTTTCAGAAGATTGTCGGCAAACTCTTGTGCTTTTGGATCTCCAGTTATTAGTGCTCGCATATTTTCGGTTAGTGATAACTTTTCACCATTATTCCAAAAAATTGATCGTTTTAAACACGCATTTATTTCGTCAGCTGGTGTTGATTTTGGTATAACTGGTAATGTTTGTCGGAAATCTCCAGATAGTAGCAATAAAACTCCGCCCATTAGTTTTGTATTCTTCCGAAGATCTTGTAGTGTTTTATCCAGTGCTTCAAGTGATTTTCGATGAGCCATTGTGCACTCATCCCATATTATAATTTTGCACCGTATTAAAATTTGGCCACGTACAGAAAATTTTGTGACATTACAGACTGGGAATTCTTGATCAGCTACATTTAATGGCAAATTAAATGCAGAATGGGCTGTTTTTCCACCTTCCATTGATGTCGCGGCGATTCCAGAAGATGCCAATGCTAATGCGATTTCATTTTTTACTCGGATTGTAGCTAGGATTAAATTGATAAGGAAAGTTTTGCCTGTACCTCCTGGTGCATCTAAAAAGATAATCCCTCCTGTACTTGTGTCAATACGACTTATTATTGTGTTGTATACTATTCGTTGAGTTTGTGTTAATTTTGGTTTATTTTCATTGATATAACGTTGCAATTCTTCTACATTATAATTAAGTTCTTTTGTTAATTCTGAGTTAAACACGCTTGATCCGCCTCTTTCAGGAGATTGCACCCCAAGAGCAACTAAATTTTGATTGCACATTGCGAAACATCGATCTTCTAAAATTATTAAAGCTTCATTATAAATATTATCGTTGAAACCAATATTCATATCTTGATTGTCTCTACGCACTCTTGCTAGAATATCATCACTCATACTATCACGATATTTCATCCATAGTCTATTCGGATTTGAAGGATTACATGTTGTTATAATTATAGCAAAGAGTTCACGTAATTGATTTACTGTTGCTGTTTCTGCAGCCTCTTTCATTGCCTGTTCCCATTGATTGTCATTTTCTAATAAGCCACGACGCTGACAGGCTTCACGATATGTCTCGCAAATGTAACCATCTACCGTTCGAATATCTTCAAAGGAAGTTGGTCCACGTACTTCATGGAGTAGTAAACGTAAATAAAAGCACTCAGCATTTTTTGGGTGTACCGTATATACTCGACCGATAGCATTATCTTTAAATACACCCTCAAATCCTTCAACCGGAACTCCTCTCTTTCGTCGATTAAATACTCTTCGTGATGAGTCCCACGTGTAATAACTGGGAATATCTCCATAAAAAAGAGTCTTAGCAAAGGGATCATTGAGACACAATTTGAAAAATGCCGTCAAGGTTGTATTAACAGGTTGGTTTGCAACTTTTTGTGCTGTTTGATTAGTAAAATATACTCGTTGTCCATTTTCAAGGTGAACTGCTAAGTGAAAAACAGCTGGATCTCTGTCATGAATCGAAAACCCTAATATACGCCAAACTGCTTCGTTACTATTATTTATATACCGTCCCATTTGATATCATAAATTTCATCGTTTCGATTTTCATCAGTAATTCCAAAAACAGCCATATCGCTTCCTTTGTTAATATATTTACACACATACTTAATTGACTTGACAGAACTGCAATATTCTACATTAATATGAGCATCAAACATTTTTGATAATAAAGGATTATAAGGGACAACCCATCGATTATCAATTTCAATTTCTTCGCCTCGTACTCTGATTTTTGCTGTAAATCCTCCTTCACTCGGTGGTCGACGTCGATATTTCGGGTATGCATCATCTCCTGTTTGCGTCTCACTCAAAAATAATCTTGGATATCGTTTTGAACATTTATTATCTTTCATACAGGGTGATTGCACATTAAGCGCTCCGCAAGGCCCATGTATCATGTCTTTCACGATTATTCTATACAGAACAGGATCTTCATCCGGATTTGGAAATTCTGCTTTGATAACGTCATCGATCTGATTTGAGTGAATTTTTTCTTTCAGCCAAATTAAATTGTGTGAGTGTGGCAATCCTCTTTTTTGCCACTCAATGGAGAACATCCAACTGATAACATTTCCAAAAATAGAACTCTTCACAATAGTATTAATAAATTTGTTTCTCTTTTTCTTTGTAATCTTTTTCTGATTTTATCTGTCTCTAGAATCATTAAACTTCTCTTCAGTCTGGTTATTTCGCCTGAGATAATAATTTTCCCGAAGTAATGATAGACGCTGTTCTCTTTCTTCCGTGGTTTCATTTCTTCGCGACATCTTTTGCCTATTCGATACAATTCGAGAACGCGAGTATTCGCTCTTACGTTTTGGCATCGTTAGTGATATTTTTCACACTGCACTAAAAAAGAACACTAAACTTAATAAGATTTAATTCTTCACTGTAAAAATTATTACTCACTGTTATTTACAATCACACTACTTATGTTTTCTTTTGTTACGCAATTCTTGTAAAAAATCGACTAAAGCACGGGCTTGACTTTTCGTCTTATATAGTCGCGAAAATTATCCCCACTAATTACTAAATTTTCTGGATTGTTCTACAAATTTCAACTTTTAAATTTTTTAGAAAATTTGAAAAGTATCGAGAATGATCCAGAATAATTTCGACCAATTAAAATATTGACATACATTTTAGAGATTTCCAGAAATTTCTAAAATATTTTTGATCGTCTAAAACATTAGTATATACTTTGGAGCTTTTTCGATCATTTTAGAATATTCTAGATCATTCCAGAGCTTTCTTAATCATTCTAGAATGTTCTAGATCAATTTAGAATTTTCTAGAACATTCTTGGTTGGCTCAAATTTTAAGACTTTCTAGATCATTCCAGAAATTTCTAGAACGATCCAGATCATTTCCGACCAATGATAATCACACATTTTTAGAGTTCACATCTTTCAACCCCTGTATCTGCAACACCCTTAGAGGTATCGACTTGCAACCACCATAGTGCACGATGGGAGCCTTGTACCTATTGCTACATACAAACACTATTCGTCTACGATATGTAGTTTTAGCTGCAAAGTGAAATATAGGGACACACACCTCAATTTTTATATATATATACAGATGTATGTTGTTCTCTTTTACTTTTTTAAATGTCTTTTATATTTTATTATTTTACCTATTGTTTAACTTTTATTGTGTTGTTTACTGACCATCTGGATGGGTAAAACCCATCCAGAAGCTAGTCTTTTTATACCTTTGTTTGGCGCAGTATGTCCCATTGTGGACCTTGCGCCACTAAACGGCAACCAACCAACCAACCATCAATTACACTGTCATCTATTAATGACCGGTTTGCACCCTCTATCTTCCACCAAATGCATCCATAAACCAGCATGACCTCAATAGCCTTATTTCTCAACTTCCAACTCCCTTCTTAATACTAGGAGATTTCAATGGACATAATTCGCTATGGGGAAGCCCTAATAATAACCCCCGTGGCCAAATCATTGAAAATATTATTACTGACAACTCCTTGTGTATCTTAAATAACGGGGACAATACTTACTTTCACGAGCCTTCTAGAACTTTCCATGCAATTGACCTTGCCATCTGCTCTCCCAATCTATATCCATATTTTAATTTTTTTGTGAGTAACGATCTACATAGTAGTGACCACATTCCTTTATTTTTATCCTTTTATAATTTTAACGACCATCATCCTGGTAATCCACGTTTTATTTATGACAGGGCCGACTGGACCTCCTTTACTATGAAAGCTACTATTACGCAATCAATGATTGAGGGTGATATTGACAAAGCAGTTGCTGATGTCACTAACTGCATCATCAACTCTGCTAACATCTCAATTCCAAAGTCGTCTGGTCGTCTTGCTAAATACCCAAAGCCTTGGTGGAATGAAGAATGTAACATTGCAAAGAGAAAGCAACAAAAAGCATGGGGCATTTATAGGCGTTACCCAACAACTACAAACTATATTTCATTCAAACAAGCGAAGGCCAGTGCACGGAGAATACGCAGGAAAGCTCAGAAAGATTCCTGGGTTAATTACGTTTCAAGTATTACCTCCAATATTAGCAGCAAAAAATTGTGGCATCGTGTCAAGAAAACAATGGGTATTTATACTAATCATAGCATTTCTTTTTTAAAAGAAAATGGCCAAACTTTTACCTCAACCAAAAATATTGCAGATACTATTGGTAGAACATTATCTAACATCTCTAGTACAAATTCCTATTTTGAACCCTTTCTGTCTTTCAAACGTAATTCTGAACGCTCAACAATAAACTTCATGTCCCGCTCATCACCAAATTACAATACTTTATTTACAGGAAGAGAACTGAGAGACAGTTTAAAACGTTGTCATAACTCTGCTCCTGGGCCTGATGGAATTACTTACATTATGATCAACCATTTATCCAAAGCGTCCCTTAATAACCTGCTTCTTCTCTATAATAGAATCTGGACTGAGCATATATTTCCTGCTGCTTGGCACGATGCTATTGTTATTCCTTTTCCAAAGCCTGGCAAAGATGCTACCGATCCAAAAAATTAAAGACCCATTACTCTAACTAGCTGCCTATGTAAATTACTTGAGAAAATGGTATATACTAGACTGGTTTATATTCTTGAAAAGCATAATTTAATTTCCCCTTGGGAAAGTGGTCTTTGACGGGGCCGTTCTACGGTTGACAATATTTTATTATTGGAGACAAATATTCGGAAAGCAATTGCAAGACGTAACCATTTGGTGTCAATTTTTTTTTGATATGGAAAAGGCCTATGACAAGACATGGCGCCATGGCATTTTAAAAGACCTTTTTACTTTGAACTTTCGGGGGAATCTTCCTATTTTTATTGAGAATTTTTTGAGAGTCAGACGCTTCCAAGTTCGTATTGGTTCAGTTTTTTCAAATTTTTACTTTCAGGCAAAAGGTGTACCTCAAGGCAGTGTCCTGAGTGTCACACTTTTCTCTTTAAAAATCAATAATATCCTAGAACAACTACCACAAAGTGTCCATGGTAGTCTTTATGTTGACGCCCTGCAAATCTCTTGCCAGGGGAATGACATGCGCTTCATTGAACGCCAACTACAACTTGCAGTAAAAAACATAATAAAATGGACTAATAAGAATGGTTTTACTGTTTCTATTGACAAAACACAGTGTGTGCACTTTTGTCGCAAACGGGGTCTCCATCCTGATCCACAGATTTTTATAAATGACAGACCTATTTTGGTTGTTGACTCTGCCCGCTTTTTGGGTGTAATGTTTGACAAAAAACTTAATTTTAAGCCACATATATCATATTTAAGGACGAAATGTGACAAAACTTTAAATATTTTAAAAGTACTCTCAAACACAACTTGGGGTGCAGATCGCAATTCCTTACTTAAAATCTACCGTTCTGTTATTCGCTCAAAGCTAGATTATGCCTGTGAAATTTATGGGTCAGCTCCTTTTTCTTATCTGAAAAAGATTGACACAGTGCATCACAGTGCTCTTACGATTTGCTCAGGGGCTTTTCGAACTTCTCCAATTTTTAGTTTATATGCAGACTGTGGAGAGCCATCCCTCACTAATATTAGACAACAGCTATCTTTGCAACTATACTATCGAATTCTTTCACATCCTAATCATCCGCTTCATCCTCATATCCGTAGTAATAATGACAACCTCTTTTTAAATCGTCCATCATGCATCCCACATTTTGGTCTCAGAAAAAAAAACTATCTTCCAAGCATTTCCCATCTTCCCACCAAAGTTCGTCCTAGAGATCTTTTAAATATGACGCCTTGGAATTTCCAAGTTATTTCTTGCATTTATCCTTTCAAAGGTTTTGACAAGGCTAACACAGATGCTTCCATCTTTAAGACCCTTTTCACAGCACATCGTAACAACTATATGGATTATACAGAATTTTTTACTGATGGCTCTAAGACTGTTGATAAGGTTGGTTATGGTGTCGTTTCTGATAACATTACTTTTAGCTATGAACTTCCTAACTCTTATTCTATTTTCTCTGCAGAGTTTTTTGCTATTGAGGTTGCCCTTAACTATATTTCATCTCATTCCAATCGAAAATTCATAATGTATACTGACAGAGTGTTCTTGATTCTCTTTCATCCGGCTCTTGTAACCACTCTTTTATCTCAATTTTAAAAACTTATAACGACCTTCTAAAAAAGGGATTTGACATTTTGTTTTGCTGGGTTCCCGGTCATGTTGGCATTAAGGGAAATGAGGCAGCGGACAAAGCCGCAAGGCAGGCGTCTATTCTCCTAAATTGTCCTGTACCATACAATGACACTAAGCACACACTTAGAAGCACTTTTAAAACTATTTGGCAACGGGAGTGGGATAATCAACATAATAATAAATTACGAGAAATAAAACCTCAAATTGCAATCTGGCCTACCCTTATCACTCGAAAATCTGATGTTATAATTACTCGTCTTAGAATAGGGCATTCAAGGATTACACATAAATATTTACTACTTGGGGAAGAGGAACCTGATTGTCCGAAGTGTCATTTTTCTGTGCTGACTATTCGCCATTTGCTCACCGACTGCCCTTGTCTTCGTCATCTTTACAGACATCACTTTAATTCATCCTCACCAAACCTGACGAGCCTTTTAGGTATTACTCCTCATCATCAATTGACAAATTTTTTAAAAAATGCTGGTTCTTATTATGACCTCTAATTTTAGTATTTACACTCTTTTTTACATTTTACATCTGTTTTTATTATCTACCTTTCATTATATTTTACATCTGTTTTTATTATCTACACTTTCATTATATTTTACATCTGTTATATTATCTACACTTTCATTATATTTTACATCTGCTTTTATTATCTACACTGTATTTTATGTTTTTTGTTTTTCCCTTTTAGCTGTTCTTTAGACAATCTGGATGGGTTCACCCATCCAGAAGCTGCTTCTTGTTTTTTAGTTAATTGTTTGGCGCAGCATATCCCACTGCGGATTTTGCGCCCTTAAAAGCCAACCAACCAACCCTTTTGGCGTTCGTCAAGCATAATTTTGCTGCTAATCCTCTTACTTATAATTTTGGTAAAGGTCCTCCCCATACAGTTGCTAATGGTAATTGGCCTTAGTTCCCCAGGACTATCAGGCTTGTTAACCTTGGAAATGAAAACTGTCCTGGCTGATGTCCACTCTCCAGGAATTCGACCACACCATAGGACGAGGTTGAAGATTTTAGTCAGACTTGCCCAGTTAACCCCTTTTAATGTCCTAGGTGTGACCTTGTCCGGACCAGCAGCCGACGAGTTCCTGGGAAAACTCGCCTTGATCTCATCGTAGGATATGGGAGCCAGATAATCCTCCAAGGCAAATAGAGCACCCCCATACCCGACTGCTGGCAGTGGAGGAAGTGGGCCGGGCGTGCGAGTGAGTAATGCATGCCAAAAGTCGTGACCAAATTGTCTGGTAACTTTAAAGCTAACGTCACGACCGGCTAGCGTCTCTTTAATTTGTGACGCTCTATTACGCTTATAATTAATTTGAGTTTTTGCATACTCCATTCGCCGCCGTTTGCGTCTCGAGAACTCAGCTCTTGATCTTCTTCTCCTGGTCCCAGATCCTTCGTTATTTTTGTTCCCGGACCTGGTCTGCGGAGGAGGAAATGCGAACCGCAGAATTGCTTCAACAGGGGCAGCACAGCTTCCCGAGAAAGAATGTCAAGTGAAGCAATGACCTGATCTAACTCTGAGAACGCGTCGGTTGAAAGAGGAAGAGACTTTAAATAGTCTTTCAACCAACACCACACTTCCAATGTGTCATCTTCATTTGATGTTGCATGGACAGATCGGTCTTCCGTTAATGAAGTGCTCGTCATTTGATCAATATCAGGAGTAGCGGCACCCTCGCTACTGGACGAGCTGCTCGGATCAGCATCAGGGAGCCCTTGAGCTATGAACTCCTCCACAAGGTGCTTATAAAATGCGTTACTCCCCTTGCCCTTAATCGCCTCTACCGATCTCTCGGGGAGAAGGGCCATAAGCTCTTGATTAATGAAGCAGACTCCCCGACTCACCAAGCGAGCTTCATTAACCGCCAGAATTCTTGTTTCTTCATCTGTCCATCTTGCCTTCTGCCGCTCGGTGTTAATCGCATTATTTGCAACCTCGGGATGCGCAGATCTTCGGTGCACCCCAAAACCAATTTTAGACGTGAATGTCCTGCTACACGTATCGCAAGTAAGTGCCTTCACAGCACCAGAGCCCATGCACGGGTTCGGACCGGAAAGTTCTCCCGGATCACGGGGAGACCGCCTAGCAATTTTTTTCTTTTTTAATCAACAAATTGACTTGTGCAATACAAAATTGCTAAGAGGTTTAAACACATTATGTTATCCCATTTTCGTCCGGGTTCTTCGCCCTCACGGAGGTCGTCATGCGCTGGTGGGACCGCCAAATTGCGACCCCACCAACGAGGACCCTCGACGAGATGACCTTTAATTCACTTCTTCGCAGGCCAAGGTCAATAAGGGCATCAGCAGAGTCCTTACAAAAGATGCCCTTCAAGTTCAAGGTGACAGAGGAGATGGTACAACTACCAGGTCTTAGGTCTTGGAAGTAGGGCCTAAGAATTTCGTATTTATTTCTTTTTGTTCTGTGTGCAATACCGAGATCTATTTGGTCATTCACAATCTGAACGTCTAAGAGAGCAGTTCTATTCGGAGAATAGATTACTAAGTCTGGTTTGTAATGACCTAATTCGAAATCAAAAGTACGCTCGCAATCAACCGTATAACCTCAGTTGTCGAAGCTACGTTGGAGATACTTGACCACATTATCGTGCCTTTTGATCCTTATCCCATTGGTTGCATGGCACTTTTGCAATATGTGATCAAGGGTTTGTCTTCATACAACCTCTTGAACAATTTTTGTCAGAGTACTGTCTTGTTTTGCCTCTCGAGACTTTTGCTTTGTTAAATAAGGTACCAAACCTTAATTGAAGGAGCTGAATATAGTCTCTTCCCGTAAGGAATTTAGTCCCATCGCCTATCCAGCGGTGTGCCTGAGGAACCTTAGAAGCCTCTCTAAGGCCTACACCATCGCATTTAGAGTATAAGTTTTTCTTGAAGTGGACAAGTACTTGGTTGTAACTTTTAATGATCTTACCATCAAGCTTACAAAGATTTTGTAGCCTATTTGATATACCATTGAGATGATATACCATTTTTTTTTAAATTTAAATTTGGCCACTAAATCAGGCCTCTACAAAACAACCCCCACCTCCAAAGACGAAGGGAAACATTGGCACGGAGCCCCTCATCCAATCCCTTGCTTCGGACACTTAAAGGTCGTCATTGTCTGATGACGCCTCCACGATGCACACCCGTATATGAGGACGTTAGCTGAGATTGAACGAAAGTCCTTCTTAGAGAGGCATTTAAACTTTACGGCATCTTTTGCAGATGAAGGTGCGACACAACCTCTCCAGTTAATCGTAAATGATGAAAAATTAACAGTCGTCGTAGATTAGTCCGGTTTGGAGAGATGGAATTTTTATATTGAGCAACTTTAAACTGATGGGACTTTTCTAAAGGGAACGGATCATTGATAATTTGTATATCTGTAACTAAAATTTCAGTTTCTTTATAAGCCACTATGTCGGGCTTGAAGGTTCTCCCATCGGCAGTCTTAAACTTCTCCTCCACGTGCACGTCCACCCTCGATGAGACATGGAACGCACCACGTGGTGGACAATCTTGTTGTGTCTCCGAATCCTGGTCTCATTGGTAGCAAAGCATTGTTGCAGCATATGATTTAGGGTTTCTGGTTCATCACAACCCCTCCTGCAAGTCCTGGGGCCTTCACGTCCTCTGGAAGATCTGGACAGGCACTGGAGGCAGTTGAGGCGGAGCTTAACCGCATTGACGAAGTCGCCGCCCTTCAGGAACAGAGTCCCGTCGGACAGCCACCTCGACGCAGCGGGCACCCCGCCAGCCTGCCTCAAACCCCGGCCATCACAAGACTCAAACCAGCTATTCTTAAACATCTTCAGAACCTTGGTTCTACTCGTAAGGACATCCGCACCAAAACGAAGTAAGGATAGGAGCCTAGCAGATCTGTCGCCAAGTCTCTTGTACATCCTTATTTTTTTAATAACATTTGGCCACCAGTCAGGCCTCTACAAGAAACACCCAACGCCCGAAGACGAAGGGATACATTGGATCGGGTCCCCTTACCCGATCCCCTGCTTCGGACATGTATATGTCGTCATCGACTGATGCCGCCTCCAGGCTTGTACACCACAGCGTTAATGAAGTCGCTGCCCTTCAGGAACAAAATCCCGTCGGACAGCCACCTCGACGCCGCAGGCACTCCAGCAGCCTGGCTCAACCCACGTCCGTCACAAGTCTCAAACCAGGTTTTCTTGAACATATTCAGAATCTTGGTCTTGCTAGTAATAAGATCAGAACCGAAACGAAGCAAGGATAACAATCTCGCCGATCGGTCACCAAGCCTCTTATACATTTGCACTGGAACACTCCATCTTAAACATGGAATTCCGAGTCCACCATCGTTCACCGAAGTGTACAAGGCCGAGTTCGGAACATCTTTGGGTAAATGCAAACAATCCCGGGCAAATTCTCGGATATGCAGATCTATACTTCTAAGATAGCCCAGATAAATCTTGGACGAAACCAATGAATGATAGAGTCCAGGGACGAGCATATTAACAAGAAGAAAAACCTTTTGTTGTGGTTTAAGAGAAGACTTTTTAAGTAATAACTAGCTGTGAATACCCGCTTCGCTGGGTCATTTTTAATAGCACAGTTATTTGTTATTAATAATCCATCAATACTTACTTGACAATTTGTTATATAAAAGAGACATTTTTTTTTTAATTGATTAATTTATTGATTTTTTTTTGTTTATACATAAATTATACATAAATATCTTATGACTAAGTATACATTAATATCTTAAATTATCTTAAATCAATTTATATATTAAACATTTCTACTGAAATACATTCTTATACACTACGTTTACTGTTTTGTGTTCTGGTGCATAAACAAATAAATTATCTTTCTGTCCCACGCGTGAAAAAGCTACATAGAGTTGGCCATGTGAAAAACAGGATTCTTTTAAATTAACCCCACAAAATCGGAACGTCTGACTTTGGGCCTTATTGATAGTTATACTATAAGCTAATCTTAGTGGAAATTGTAATCTTTTAAAACAAAATGGTAAGTCATTCGCAATTAATGGAATTCTTGGTATAAAAACCAAGTTTCCTTTTTCTTTGCCAGTTAGAATTTCTGCCTCAATGATGTTGTTCAAAATTTGTTTTACACATAATCTTGTACCATTGCATAATTTTGGCGCATTAAGATTTCGCATTAATATGACTGGTGATCCAAATTTTAGCTTCAATTCATGAGAAGGCATACCAGGTGGCTCTAATGAATTTAAGAACTCTATCGGAAAGTTCAAATTTTCATCTTGACTCATCATTGAATCTATTGATTTATAGATTTTTTTCCTCTCCCGGTATCATATCCTGTACTCTTTCATTTATTTGTTTTACTACACTATTTTTTGTAGCCAAAATTGCTCGTTCATACAACCATGTTTTATTCAAGTAATTTTGTTCTATTGATGGATAAATTTTTTTCTATAAGTTGTTCTTCGGTATCTACTACATGACACAACTCTTTTGATAAAATTATTTTACCAGACTGTAGATCTAGTGGGTAGGTGCCATTTCCAATTTTCAGAAGATTGTCGGCAAACTCTTGTGCTTTTGGATCTCCAGTTATTAGTGCTCGCATATTTTCGGTTAGTGATAACTTTTCAACATTATTCCAAAAAATTGATCGTTTTAAACACGCATTTATTTCGTCAGCTGGTGTTGATTTTGGTATAACTGGTAATGTTTGTCGGAAATCTCCAGATAGTAGCAATAAAACTCCGCCCATTAGTTTTGTATTCTTCCGAAGATCTTGTAGTGTTCTATCCAGTGCTTCAAGTGATTTTCGATGAGCCATTGTGCACTCATCCCATATTATAATTTTGCACCGTATTAAAATTTGGCCACGTACAGAAGATTTTGTGACATTACAGACTGGGAATTCTTGATCAGCTACATTTAATGGCAAATTAAATGCAGAATGGGCTGTTTTTCCACCTTCCATTGATGTCGCGGCGATTCCAGAAGATGCCAATGCTAATGCGATTTCATTTTTTACTCGGATTGTAGCTAGGATTAAATTGATAAGGAAAGTTTTGCCTGTACCTCCTGGTGCATCTAAAAAGATAATCCCTCCTGTACTTGTGTCAATACGACTTATTATTGTGTTGTATACTATTCGTTGAGTTTGTGTTAATTTTGGTTTATTTTCATTGATATAACGTTGCAATTCTTCTACATTATAATTAAGTTATTTTGTTAATTCTGAATTAAACACGCTTGATCCGCCTCTTTCAGGAGATTGCACCCCAAGAGCAACTAAATTTTGATTGCACATTGCGAAACATCGATCTTCTAAAATTATTAAAGCTTCATTATAAATATTATCGTTGAAACCAATATTCATATCTTGATTGTCTCTACGCACTCTTGCTAGAATATCATCACTCATACTATCACGATATTTTATCCATAGTCTATTCGGATTTGAAGGATTACATGTTGTTATAATTATAGCAAAGAGTTCACGTAATTGATTTGCTGTTGCTGTTTCTGCAGCCTCTTTCATTGCCTGTTCCCATTGATTGTCATTTTCTAATAAGCCACGACGCTGACAGGCTTCACGATATGTCTCGCAAATGTAACCATCTACCGTTCGAAGATCTTCAAAGGAAGTTGGTCCACGTACTTCATGGAGTAGTAAACGTAAATAAAAGCACTCAGCATTTTTTGGGTGTACCGTATATACTCGACCGATAGCATTATCTTTAAATACACCCTCAAATCCTTCAACCGGAACTCCTCTCTTTCGTCGATTAAATACTCTTCGTGATGAGTCCCACGTGTAATAACTGGGAATATCTCCATAAAAAAGAGTCTTAGCAAAGGGATCATTGAGACACAATTCGAAAAATGCCGTCAAGGTTGTATTAACAGGTTGGTGTGCAACTTTTTGTGCTGTTTGATTAGTAAAATATACTCGTTGTCCATTTTCAAGGTGAACTTCTAAGTGAAAAACAGCTGGATCTCTGTCATGAATCGAAAACCCTAATATACGCCAAACTGCTTCGTTACTATTTATATACCGTCCCATTTGATATCTTAAAATTTCATCGTTTCGATTTTCATCAGTAATTCCAAAAACAGCCATATCGCTTCCTTTGTTAATATATTTACACACATACTTAATTGACTTGACAGAACTGCAATATTCTACATTAATATGAGCATCAAACATTTTTGATAATAAAGGATTATAAGGGACAACCCATCGATTATCAATTTCAATTTCTTCGCCTCGTACTCTGATTTTTGCTGTAAATCCTCCTTCACTCGGTGGTCGACGTCGATATTTCGAGTATGCATCATCTCCTGTTTGCGTCTCACTCAAAAATGATCTTGGATATCGTTTTGAACATTTATTATCTTTCATACAGGGTGATTGCACATTAAGCGCTCCGCAAGGCCCATGTATCATGTCTTTCACGATTATTCTATACAGAACAGGATCTTCATCCGGATTTGGAAATTCTGCTTTGATAACGTCATCGATCTGATTTGAGTGAATTTTTTCTTTCAGCCAAATTAAATTGTGTGAGTGTGGCAATCCTCTTTTTTGCCACTCAATGGAGAACATCCAACTGATAACATTTCCAAAAATAGAACTCTTCACAATAGTATTAATAAATTTTACTTGTTTCTGTTTAAACACGCGCGCAATTATATCATGTCTGTCATGTGGCTTTTGTCCATACTGTAATTCATCTTGAATTTCTTTCCATGAAGAATTACACGTAAACGTTATAAATATATCAGGACGACCATATTTCCTTACATACGTCATTGCGTCTTGTGCATATTCAAGCATATGCCTAGGGCTACCAGTGAACGTAGAGGGCAAAATTACTAATCGTCCCAAATTTTCTATATCTCCATCATTGGCTACTGCATCCCGTAAATGAATATATTCATCCGATCGTAATTTATTTTGATTTTGGCGGATAAATAACAGTCTCTCTGCTTCAATTTTTGCTTGCATATCAACAATAAACTGTAAAAACAACTGCCGACAGTTGAGTATATGATTGTATTTATTTTCTCTCTCCATTATCCGATATGCATAAAATTCCTTAGAAGAAACTTTTTTGTTTGTTGGTCTATTTGTTTCTGGATTAATATGATAAATATTAAAATGGTAACCATCTTCACCGTGACAAAAAATTAATGGATACTGCAAGGCGTCATACATGTGATGAGTTTCAGCGATACGTTCCAACTTATTACTTCTTCGTTGTACCGCAATGTCTCTATAGCTACTTTCACTGTCCACCATGACTACAGCTATTTCATTTACTTGAGGTGCATTAAATCGTCTTTCGTGCTCACCAATTGGCCTTTTATCTGCTCGAATGATTATTTTATAACTATCTGAAACCATTTTTTCCATTGCTGTTTTGAATATATCTTTATTAATTCATTATTTTTATGAAGAAAGCGCTGTAAATAAAGAATTACATCTCGATGTAATCCTGTAAAAGTTGAAAGCCTTTGGTCCAGTTCGTGTTCTTCATTTCCTACAAAATAAACTTGTAAAAATTTCGGAGTATCATTTGGGAAAGACAATAATGATCCAATTTTATGATATACTTGTCCCTTTATTTTAAACACTGGATTGAATCCTGGTTCTTCGATTACTGCAGTTGCTCCAAATGAAGTCATTTGAAAGCATGCATTGTAACGCCTAATATTTTTTGAAAATTCTTTAGAATTATGTGTTTCTCCTTTCATAAATTCTAGGAATTCCGGTGGCAGAGATTTCAAGTCTGGTAATTTAATTTTACCATTCGAACAGCATGTACTCGGTGTTTCTCCTTTGAATTTTTTAGCTTTACAAAATTTACAAACTACATTCATTTTACCGATTACTACACTTGGATGTTGATTATAATTTCTAGTGGGATTATAATAAAACGCTTCATATTCAAGACTATATCCTCCCCGACGTTTTTCACGAATAGCATTTACGGTTGTTCCTGACGCTTGAGCTTCCATTTGATCATTTAGTCGAAGGTTACGCATTTTTATTGTATTTTGTATTCTTCTAGCATCTGTCTGTTCATTTGTTTCTCTTTTTCTTTGTAATCTTTTTCTGATTTTATCTGTCTCTCTAGAATCATTAAACGTCTCTTCAGTCTGGTTATTTCGCCTGAGATAATAATTTTCCCGAAGTAATGATAGACGCTGTTCTCTTTCTTCCGTGGTTTCATTTCTTCGCGACATCTTTTGCCTCTTCGATACATTTCGAGAACGCGAGAATACGCTCTTACGTTTTGGCATCGTTAGTGATATTTTTCACACTGCACTAAAAAAGAACACTAAACTTAATAAGATTTAATTCTTCACTGTAAAAATTATTACTCACTGTTATTTACAATCACACTACTTATGTTTTCTTTTGTTACGCAATTCTTGTAAAAAATCGACTAAAGCACGGGCTTGACTTTTCGTCTTATATAGTCGCGAAAATTATCCCCACTAATTACTAAATTTTCTGGATTGTTCTACAAATTTCAACTTTTGAATTTTTTAGAAAATTTGAAAAGTATCGAGAATGATCCAGAATAATTTCGACCAATTAAAATATTGACATACATTTTAGAGATTTCCAGAAATTTCTAAAATATTTTTGATCGTCTAAAACATTAGTATATACTTTGGAGCTTTTTCGATCATTTTAGAATATTCTAGATCATTCCAGAGCTTTCTTAATCATTCTAGAATGTTCTAGATCAATTTAGAATTTTCTAGAACATTCTTGGTTGGCTCAAATTTTAAGACTTTCTAGATCATTCCAGAAATTTCTAGAACGATCCAGATCATTTCCGACCAATGATAATCACACATTTTTAGAGTTCACATCTTTCAACCCCTGTATCTGCAACACCCTTAGAGGTATCGACTTGCAACCACCATAGTGCACGATGGGAGCCTTGTACCTATTGCTACATACAAACACTATTCGTCTACGATATGTAGTTTTAGCTGCAAAGTGAAATATAGGGACACACACCTCAATTTTTATATATATATACAGATAACTTTCCAGCAAGGTCTTCCCTAGGCTGAAATCTGTTTCCACTAGGGTCAAAAGAAACACAAAGATATTTAAATTCCTCTGTTGGAGCTAGCACTGGAATCTTCTGATCAAAAATAGTCAAAGTGGCCTTTTCGTGATAGATTAACCTTTTATTTTTCCCGTCTTTTAGCCAGGAAAGGAGGTGGGATTTTCTTGGATTAACAGTAAGTCCAACACGTTGCTGGCTGAACGAGCAACATGGTCGAGAATGCGCTGTAAATTCTTTTCCGAGTTTGACAGGAGGACTAAGTCGTCGGCAAACGCCAAAAAGGGGTACCACCCTTGGTCCAACCTGTATCCAAAGTTCTCAGGGATCCCATCAATCACCTGATCCATCACCATTAGAAAAAGCGCAGGGGACAGAGGATCCCCCTGTCGAACCCCACGAGAAGAGTGGATCGGCTTAGAAACAGACCTCTTGAAGCAGAGAGATGTTCTTGCATTCTGGTAAGTAAATTTCAGATAGTTGATAAAGGTGGATGGCACTCCACGCTTTTTCAAGAGACTAAAAATGGCCAAGTGGCTAACAGAATCGAAAGCTTCTGCAAAATCCAAGAGACATCCTGCAACGGGATGAATACTC
The DNA here is from genome assembly GCA_963930645.1 of Salticus scenicus. NCBI lineage: Eukaryota > Metazoa > Arthropoda > Arachnida > Araneae > Salticidae > Salticus > Salticus scenicus. The sequence continues at coordinate 139,601,372 of OZ005657.1, forward strand.
TTCATGGCGTCAATGCAAACATTATTAAAGATTTTCAAGCATTTCGCTATACCGTCAAAAGGTTGAAAACCAAATTGCAACGGAGAAAACTTAAGACAGTTGGTGAGTCTCGAAGCAAGAATCTTGTGGAATTGCCGTAATAGGACTGATGCTATTGCGATGGGTCGAAGCTCGGATGGTGAACGAACATTGAAACTTTTGGGTATAAAAAAGGTACGACTATTAGAATAAAATCAGGAACCCAGCTCAGCGTCATCCAAAGGGTGAACAGCTTCGCCCGGGCACGTGCAGGAATTTTTACGGCTCCAGCCACAGTAAGACCATCAGGACCAGCCGATGAAGAAAATTTAATTTTATGGTCTTCAACTTCAGTCACAAGGATAGTTTCGGATAGAGATTCGAATTTAACATCAACATTTTCATCCTCTTCCACTACATCTTCATAAAACGTACTAGTAAATACGTTTTCCCAAAAGGGGAAGACGTCAGCAGCAGTTAAATCACTGGAGATTGAATTATTACACAAAATAGAACTTAAGGCGGCAGAACGATTCTTTTTATATATCCTCAGAAGATTCATGTAATCAAGCCTTTTCATCTTTCTTCTAGACAACGAGCCTTTCGTCTTCCGAATACGCACAGGACAGGAAAATTCCTTCATCTCTGTGCGCATTTCTACCGGAAGACTAGATACAAGGAAGGCTAAACAACAGTCCTAGGCTTTTTGTGGATCAGTGAAAATATAATCAAAGGCAGAATCCAGAAGATTGAGTTCATCATTTGAAGGTGGATGCTTAGTGGTCATATTAAGGTTAATAACATAGCTATAAAAAGTAGATGCAGGTGAAATACCGGAAGCAGTCAGTAAAGGCTCAACTTTAAGATCTGTTAACTTAGGTATACATGTAGTGGACTCAAAAGAATCAAAGGATTTACAAGAAGGAAGATCTACATACATAGGTAGCTGAGAACAGGAAGACTCCACAGAACACTCGGGCACTGAGAGAAGGATGGCATTAACATCCGGATCACGACTAGCAGTGGGAGAGACATTATTTACTAGAATAGGTGCTACTCAAAGTGGGACTGAAAGGCGCTACGGTTGACAAAGGCACCACATCAGAATTATCCACACCAGCAAGATCAAAGTCATGAGAAGGATCGTCGATAAGAGTGCTGTTCAAGGCTGAACTGGAAGGCACAGCAGATGACAATGGTGCCACATCAGGGCCAGCGATGTCAGCGACAGGATCAACCGTAGACAGGGCAGCAGAGTGGCGAACAAAGTACTCACCTGTTCTCGATAGGCCACCGCACGCCTCTTTCCTTTAATCGACTCCAAAGTACGCCCAGGACATAGAGGCAATAACAGTTGATTAATGTTCTTAATATTAGGTTGCTCAAATAAGATACGGGCCTCATTCACAGCCATCTCTGTGGTTTCGGCCAAAGTCCAACGGGAAGATATCGAGAGAGCTGCAGCTTGAGTAGCGAAAAACTGAGACGGATGGGCAGCTCGTTTATGGATGGTCACTCCAGCCTTGTTCTTAAACTTCCTCATACATATATTACAAACAGAAGGATCATCAGAGAGACCGGGCTCAGTCGAACCAATGGGATCAATTGCTGCAGCGCTACAATCTGTAGCGCCGCCTTTTCTTTCATTGTTTGGATTTGTAGCAACTGAGTAAGTTCCATAAGGGTTGCTAACCCCAGTGGAACTGCGCTGAAGGGGAGAGCCTCGTTAGTTCACCCCAGACGACGCACAGAACCAAAGTTCTGTACTTTATCCGAGGCTATCCAGCGGGCACCACGCAGAGGTGAGGATCCCCAACAACTGTAACCAGTAACCCTCAAAAGGCAAGTTCCTGCTCCGGGTCTCCTTCCCCCTACGGGGCCGGTTCCAGAACACAGGAACACAAAATTGAGCGTAAAAAAGGATCAGGGCGTCACCGGAGTGGCGCCCCGCTCCTCCCAATACTCAACCGTCCTTAAGAGAGTCATAAGGACTTTGAGAGAGTAATAAGGATTTTTTTTTTACAAACTTCGCAGGCATACCTGCTAAACCCCCCCCCCCAAAAAAAAAACCAACATGTTGGTCCTAACCAACTCCAGTCTTCGGCCACGCCGAACGCAGCGTCATAGAACTGTAAATCTTCCATATAGTCCAGTTGCCAATCAATGTTCTTGTTGACAAAATTCTAGCATCCTTCTTAGAAATAATGCCGAGACCGACAAGATCCCTAAAAGATCTTTCGCTCATTACTCCACGCAAATTCAAGGTACATGAAGAGAAATAGGCACCAGCAGGTCTGATGTTAAGTTGCTCTTTTAAGACTTCGTACTTTTTTATTTTATTTTGGTGCGCTTGTGTTAATGGGAATTGGTCGTTTACAATCTGAATGTCCACCACAACAACACGGTCCATATTATAGAGCACAAGATCGGGCTTCAGAATATTATCGTCGAGAGTAAACCTTAGCTCCCTGTGGACCGTATAGCCTCTATTCTCCGCAGCCGTAGCAACATATTTAGCAATGGCGTCATGCCTTCTGATTCTTGCACCATGTGTACTGAAACAGCTCTGTAAGATGTGGTTGAGCGTTTCCGCTTGGCTACAGCCCCTCTGGCAGAGCCGATCTTTGCCAGGCCTGCCCCTGGCGGCTCTGGATCTGGAGTAAAGAACGTTATACCGTGCATGGATACAAGACACAAAGTCCTTTTTTTTTAATCATATAAATGACATGTGCAATACAAGTTGCTAAGGAACAAACACATTATGCGATCCCAGTATCATCAGGGAACTTCGGCCTCAAGGAGGTCGTCATACGCTGGTGGGATCGCCAAATTGCAACCCCACCAACGAGGACCCTTGACGAGATGACTCTAAGCTCACTCTTCCGCAGGCCCAGGTCAATCAGGGCATCGGCGGATGGCTTGCAGAAGATGCCCTTCCAATTTATAGTAATTGAAGAGATGGTACACTTGCCGGGTCTAAGATTTTTAAAGTAAGGTCTAAGGACTTCATATTTATTAGTCTTAGTTCTATGAGCTAGTCCAAGATCAATCTGATCATTAACAATTTGGACATCGAAAAGTGCTGTTCTATTTGGTGAATATAGTACCAGGTCTGGCTTATAATGACCCATCTCAAAATCAAAAGTTCGTTCACAGTCCACTGTAAAACCACGGTTGTCAAAACTGCGCTGAAGGTATTTAACTATATTATCATGTCTCTTAATTCTAATTCCATTTGTTGCATGACATTTCTGTAATATATGATCGAGAGTTTCTATTTTCATGCAACCCCTAGAACAACTCTTGTCAATATAATGTCTCGTTTTTCCCCTTGAGACTCTTGCTTTATTATATAGGGTTCCAAATCTTAACTGAAGAAGTTGGATGTAATCTCTACCTGTGAGGAACCTAGTTCTATCACTAATCCAACGGTGGGCCTGAGGAACTTTATAGGCCTCACTAAGGCCAACACCGTCACACTTGGAATATAAGTTCTTTCTTAAATGAATAAGCACCTGATTATAATTTTTAATGAATTTACCTTCAAGGACACAAAGTTTTTGTAATCTACTTGAAATTCCAGTTCTTTTGATAGCCAATAGAGGTACAAACCATCTTAAACAGGGTATACCCAACCCTCCATCATTAATGGAAGCATAGAAACAGGAGTTGGGCAGGTCGTGTGGTAAATGCAAAGTAGATCTTAGAAATTTTCTTATAGTTAAATCGAGCTTGTTCAGTTGTCCAGCTTGAATATTTCCAAACACTAACTGATGATATAGAGCAGGAATTACATTTGACCGCAGGAGAAAGATCTTCTGTTGAGGCTTTAGTAAGGAGGTCTTAAGAAGCTCAAGTTTATCACAAACATTAAGGGAGTCCTTTTCTCTACCAGAAGGGGAGAAGTTATCCAAGATACGTAAAGATCTCATTTACTTCGATAGTACGAAGTTACCTATTATTAACAGCTACAACTTCATCTTTCTTATAAAGAACCCTCTTCTTCTTTCCTTGTTTAACCCAATGCATGGTCAAAGACTTTCGATATTAAGATTTAAACCAATATTCGGTAGCACTACACTGATCTGGTCCAACAATTTCTGCAAATTCTTAGCGGAAGAAGCGATCAAGGTTAGGTCGTCTGTATAGGCTATGTGACTCAAACGAACTCCAATAAATTCATAACCAAATATATTGTCTATTGAATTAAGCACTTCATCAAAAACTGTTAAAAAAATTATGAAGAAAGGGGATCGCCTTGGCAAACTCCCCGTTTAGGGTGAACTTTTGCACTAATGTTACCTCTAAACGCAAGTTGAGTAAATGAATTCTTATAAAAATACATAAAATACTTAATTAAATGTTTGTTAATGTTCCTTTTTAGAAGACAACTGAAAATAGCTGCGTGACTCACCCGATCAAATACTTTTTCCATATCCAGAAGTGCAATAGAAAGCGACTTAAACTTTTGCTTGGCATCAGAAATAATATTATCCAAAGTTAAGATACCGTCAGCAATTCCGTCAAACGGAAGAAAACCAAGTTGTCCACTATTAAAATTACAAACTTTATATAGTCGCTTCGCGAGAACTTTGTGGAAGTGACGTAGAATAACAGAAGCTATTGTAATAGGCCTCAATATAGAGGGAACTCTAACATCTGATCTTTTCGGGATAAATATAGTTCTGGAGGCTAACAGAAAATCAGGCACCCAGCCAAAGATTAAATAACTTAACTTTAATTCGGCTACTGGTCTTCTGCCAGGTCCAAATGGGAATACCATCCGGGCCCGGTGAAGTATTATGATTCAGCTTACAAATTTCAATTTCATCAGAGGTAATAAAACCAAGACCGTCAGTCGGAGGACCGAAGAGAGGAAGATCTTGACCAAGAATAGGAGGAGGGAGGGTCATGGAAGTTGGTTTCAATAAAGCATTTTCTCTAGAAAGAAAAGACATCATTTACATGAAGACTATCGTCAATGGAAGTCTTATTGAAGATTCGAGAGGCGGCAGTCGTTCTATTTCTCTTATACACCTTCTGCATCATTGCATAATTTTGTCTTCTTATTTTTCTGTTTGACAACGGCTTCTTCACTGAGGTATTTACAGGCACGATCCTTTCAGTTGTCTCTACCCTTGGGGTAAACTGCTCCAGAAGAAAAGCAATGCATAGTCTCCTCGCACGATCTGATCAACCAGACAGCACCTTAGGGCCTCGTCCAAAAAATTGGTTTCGAAGTCAGGTGGTGGTAATCATTGTCATTCAATCGCACAACGAGACCGTCAATATTTAAAGAGGAGAGCTCGATGTTATCTCTCGGAGGTTCCAAAGGGAGCGGATCTAACAAGCAGCCTGGAAAAGAGTCACTAGTATGATCAGACAAGTCAATTGATGAAAGAACTTTATCTTTTTGGGCAACATGTTGCTCGGTGGTAAGAGCTGCCAGAAGTTCACCATCAACATCAGGAACAGGTACTAAACGGTCTCCACTTCTAGTAGCAGCAAAAGAAACGCCAGACGAGGACATCGTCGGAGACTCGTTACGGGGCTCAGAAGGACTGGAGAGATGATTGGTGGTGGATGGATTATTAAGCTGTTGCAAATACATCTCAACAACGTCTCGATAGGATTTTTGTTTTCGTTTGCCTTTGACGGCTTCATACGTTCTGCCTTCAACATGGGGGAGCAAGGCTTGATTTATGTTAGCAGTAGAATTTTCAATAATAAGCTGGGCCTCCATCCTGGCCATCATATGAATTTCAGCAGTGTCCCACCTACGCTTCTTAGGCTCCTCCAGATTGGCAGCATGGAAAATAACAGAATGGGCCGCTCTCAAGTGAACGCCCAAACCACGCTTGGTCGAGAATCCCCGCTGGCACTGCTCGCAATGAAATAATCCTCCAGCACCATCAGAAACGGGCATAATGTGTGAAGCTGCATCAGGCCCAGCCGTGCTGGTCCCGCTGAAAGAGTTACTAGTGTTTGTTGAAACTGAATGACGGGCAAGAGGGCTGCAATCCCCCATACCCCGTGGTGAAAGACATTGCCCCGTTAGTGCTAGCGTACCGTGCGACCGAGGTCACGACAGCTACTAGCAGAGCCAGCGAGAAGTTGGTCTCCCTTATGGAGTCCGGACTTGGGGTTGTCTAACACCGTGTAACTACTCTTCTTTCCTAGTCAGGAGGTCCGCCTTTCGTTCGCATTTTGGACCCGGGAAAAGCCTATCTTGCATCGTGATGAACAAGTTAATCAAAACACAGAAACAAACAATTCCTCAACCAAAAAGGTTTCCGACGTATTCCCTTCCAGAAGTTAATAAGGCGGTCTCGCTCCAGTCCCTCACCCAAAGGGCTACCGGTTCCGGAACACAAGACGTACTTTTTTTTTTTCCATTTCAAGCCTACACAAATACATAAGACAAAGACACAAGAAGAAAAAAAAACTAAAAAGAAGAAGAAATACACAAATCAACTAAATCATAAAAAGAGGACAACTTGAAAAGTGTTACATTTGGCCACCAGTCAGGCCTCTACGTACAAAAACCCAACGTCCAAAGACGAAGGGAGAAATTGGATCGGGTCCCCTTACCCAATCCCCTTCCTCAGACAGCATGTCGTCATAGACTGATGCATCCTATACACTTGCGCACCATAAAGAAGTGTATTCGCTGAAATAACTCTAAAGTCCTTTTTAGAGAGACATTTGTGGAAAATGGCGTCCTTGGCAGAAGACGGTGCAATGCACCCCCTCCAATTTACTGTGACCTTTCATTATATTTTACATCTGTTATATTATCCACACTTTCATTATATTTTACATCTGCTTTTATTATCTACACTGTATTTTATGTTTTTTGATTTTCCCTTTTAGCTGTTTGTTATTCCTTTTCCAAAGCCTGGCAAAGATGCTACCGATCCAAAAAATTATAGACCCATTGCTCTAACTAGCTGCCTATGTAAATTGCTTGAGAAAATGGTAAATACTAGACTGGTTTATATTCTTGAAAAGCATAATTTAATTTCCCCTTGGCAAAGTGGTTTTCGACGGGGCCGTTCTACGGTTGACAATATTTTATTATTGGAGACAAATATTCGGAAAGCAATTGCAAGACGTAAACATTTGGTGTCAATTTTTTTTGATATGGAAAAGGCCTATGACAAGACATGGCGCCATGGCATTTTAAAAGACCTTTTTAATTTGAACTTTCGGGGGAATCTTCCTATTTTTATTGAGAATTTTTTGAGAGTCAGACGCTTCCAAGTTCGTATTGGTTCAGTTTTTTCAAATTTTTACTTTCAGGCAAAAGGTGTACCTCAAGGCAGTGTCCTGAGTGTCACACTTTTCTCTTTAAAAATCAATAATATCCTAGAACAACTACCACAAAGTGTCCATGGTAGTCTTTATGTTGACGACCTGCAAATCTCTTGCCAGGGGAATGACATGCGCTTCATTGAACGCCAACTACAACTTGCTGTAAAAAACATAATAAAATGGACTAATAAGAATGGTTTTACTGTTTCTATTGACAAAACACAGTGTGTGCACTTTTGTCGCAAACGGGGTCTCCATCCTGATCCACAGATTTTTATAAATGACAGACCTATTTTGGTTGTTGACTCTGCCCGCTTTTTGGGTGTAATTTTTGACAAAAAACTTAATTTTAAGCCACATATATCATATTTAAGGACGAAATGTGACAAAACTTTAAACAGTTTAAAAGTACTCTCGAACACATCTTGGGGTGCAGATCGCAATTCCTTACTTAAAATCTACCGTTCTGTTATTCGCTCAAAGCTAGATTACGCCTGTGAAATTTATGGGTCAGCTCCTTTTTCTTATCTGAAAAAGATTGACACAGTGCATCACAGTGCTCTTAGGATTTGCTCAGGGGCTTTTCGAACTTCTCCAATTCTCAGTTTATATGCAGACTGTGTAGAGCCATCCCTCTCTAATATTAGACAACAGCTATCTTTGCAACTATACTATCGAATTCTTTCACATCCTAATCATCCGCTTCATCCTCATATCCGTAGTAATAATGACAACCTCTTTTTAAATCGTCCATCATGCATCCCACATTTTGGTCTCAGAAAAAAAAACTATCTTCCAAGCATTTCCCATCTTCCCACCAAAGTTCGTCCTAGAGATCTTTTAAATATGACGCCTTGGAATTTCCAAGTTATTTCTTGCATTTATCCTTTCAAAGGTTTTGACAAGGCTAACACAGATGCTTCCATCTTTAAGACCCTTTTCACAGCACATCGTAACAACTATATGGATTATACAGAAATTTTTACTGATGGCCCTAAGACTGTTGATAAGGTTGGTTGTGGTGTCGTTTCTGATAACATTACTTTTAGCTATGAACTTCCTAACTCTTATTCTATTTTCTCTGCAGAGTTTTTTGCTATTGAGGTTGCCTTTAACTATATTTCATCTCATTCCAATCGAAAATTCATAATCTATACTAACTCAAAGAGTGTTCTTGATTCTCTTTCATTCAGCTCTTGTAACCTCTCTTTTATCTCAATTTTAAAAACTTATAACGACCTTCTAAAAAAGGGATTTGACATTTTGTTTTGCTGGGTTCCCGGTCATGTTGGCATTAAGGGAAATGAGGCAGCGGACAAAGCCGCAAGGCAGGCGTCTATTCTCCTAAATTGTCCTGTACCATACGATGACATTAAGCACACACTTAGAAGCACTTTTAAAACTATTTGGCAACGGGAGTGGGATAATCAACATAATAATAATTTACGAGAAATATAACCTCAAATTGCAATCTGGCCTACCCTTATCACTCGAAAATCTGATGTTATAATTAACTCGTCTTAGAATAGGACATTCAAGGATTACACATAAATATTTACTACTTGGGGAAGAGGAACCGGATTGTCCGGAGTGTCATTTCTCTGTGCTGACTATTCGCCATTTGCTCACCGACTGCCCTTGTCTTCTTCATCTTTACAGACATCACTTTAATTCATCCTCACCAAACCTGACGAGCCTTTTAGGTATTACTCCTCATCATCAATTGACAAATTTTTTTAAAAATGCTGGTTTTTATTATGACTTCTAATTTTAGTATTTACACTCTTTTTTACATTTTACATCTGTTTTTATTATCTACCTTTCATTATATTTTACATCTGTTTTTATTATCTACACTTTCATTATATTTTACATCTGTTATATTATCTACACTTTCATTATATTTTACATCTGCTTTTATTATCTACACTGTATTTTATGTTTTTTGTTTTTCCCTTTTAGCTGTTCTTTAGACAATCTGGATGGGTGAACCCATCCAGAAGCTGCTTCTTGTTTTTTTATGTAATTGTTTGGCGCAGCATATCCCACTGCGGATTTTGCGCCAATAAAAGCCAACCAACCAACCAACCAACCCTTTTAGCTGTTCTTTAGACAATCTGGATGGGTGAACCCATCCAGAAGCTGCTTCTTGTTTTTTATTTAATTGTTTGGCGCAGCATATCCCACTGCGGATTTTGCGCCAATAAAAGCCAACCAACCAACCAACCAATTTACTGTGATCGAAGAGAAGTTGACATTAGGTCGTAGATCGAAGAGAAGTTGACATTAGGTCGTAGATTTGTTTGGGACCGGTACTTTGGTTGATATTGATTAATGATGCTTTCAGGATGTATGATAATACTTATTCTACCTTGATTGGTTACGCAGATGATTTTGTGTTGTTAAATTCGGGAATTTCTAGAGCTCAATTGGAGGTTGTGACGAATAACAGTATTAAAACCTTTGAAGATTATTGTACTAATAAACAGTTAAAAATTTCGCATGGCAAGACTAAAGATATGGTTTTTGGTGTTGCTTTGGCTCGTCCGCCTATTTTTAAGCTTAATGAGGTTAATATTAAAGTTGTGTTGGTACATAAGTTTTTGGGTCTTAATATAGATACTAGATTTAGTTTTTTATATCATTTGGAGATTATCAGAGATGAAGTTATAGATTATGGTAGAAATATTCGAAAAATTAGTGGTTTAAATTGGGGGATGAAGCCGGAGCTGAAGAAACTTTGGTATACAACTGTTGTAAAACCTAAAATTTTGTATGCCTGTGAGGTTTGGTTTAACTTAATTAATGTGCATGGTTTTAGGAAACTCTCTTCCTGTCAGAGGGTGTTTATTATTGGAATTATGCACTTTTATAGGTCTGTTTCAACCATGGCTATATGTAATATTACTGGTATCCCTCCCATTGACTTGGAAGCCTCTAGGTTAATTAATAAATATAGGTGCAAATATGAAGGTTTTTCTCTTTTTTATGATGGTAAATATTTTGGCATTCAGGACTTTGAAGATAAAACTTTTAGATACAATATTTATCCTACGGCCCCATTCAACAGTTTTAAAATTTTTCATTACTATATTCCCTTTCGTAAGTGTCTGAATATCTTTACTGACGGTAGTAAGAATGAGTATGGTGTCGGTTGTGCATGGGTGGCAGTTTTGAATGGTATTATTGTTGATAAGGGTTTATATAGGCTCTCTGAGTTCAATTCTGTTTTTCAGGCTGAGGGCATGGCTATCCTAAAATCTTTAGAATGGGCTAGAGATAATCAATATAAGAGGCTTGTAATTTATACTGACAGTTTGTCTAATCTCCTTGCTCTTGATGATCTTTACCCTAAGTCAACAATTGTTTCTAATATTCTGAAAATTATAAACTCTTTTCCTGGTAAAATCACTTTGTGTTGGATAAAAGGCCACTCGGGCAATACTGGCAATGAGCTGGCAGATTCTTTTGCCAAAAACGCTATTAATTTGGGTGTTAACATTAATATTCCTTTCCCTACTTCATTTCTGAATAAAATTCTGATCAATGATACTCTGAATATTTGGCAGAATATCTGGAATACTTCAACTAAAGGCAGAATCACTTTTGAAATTTTCCCTGAGGTGTCTTTTGATATAAAAATTAAAAATCAAGTCTTACTTTATTTTGTAACTGGTCATGGTTCTTTTCCTACTTTTTTATTTAAAATCAATAAAAGGTCTGATTCTGACTGCCCCTGTGTTGTTCTTGGTGATCCTCTCCATTTTCTCTCAGTTAAATGTTCCTTCAGTAATATGTATATTAAGAGATATACTAGTGAAAGCCTACATAATTACTTTAAAAGAATTGACAATTGTAATTATTTAATTAAACGAGTAAAAAGTATTTATAATCATCTAAATAAAAAATTTTCGTTTATTTCTTATGTTTTTTAGCATTTTAATCTTTTGTAGTAGCTGTTTATTGTTTTTATGTTTCGTTTATATGTAACAGCCTCTTTTAATATAAATATAAATATTTTTACATAGGTGTAGGAAATAGAACGTTCAGTATTATGTTATTGTATATATCTGCTTCTCAATTTGTGTTTTATTTATTGTGCATAAAGACTGTATTAATTAGTGTATTGTTGATAACGTGTTGAATTGTGTGAATTTTGAAAATTAATTTAATGTTGTTAATGAGAACTTATAGAATGTAGTCATGAATTACTGTTTTATTATTTTGGATATAATTTGAATATAAAATATAAGTTGTACTTGTTTTATTGGTCTATCTAGATGTTATGGATCGTTTTAAATTTCTTTTGAAGTACTTATGGTGTATTAATTTAAGAAGATTTAATTGTGTCTTTATGTTAACTATATTTTGTAATCCTATGAGATTAATAGGAATTGTTTTATTCTATTGACTTTTATGGTCACTGGATTTATATCATTATGCTTTTAAAATAATGTAAATTTCTGCTGTGAACCATGTAAAACTTCTGCGTATAAATTCTTGTTAATTTTTTTTTCTGTATTTATGCTCTGTACTATGCTGCTTTTTGTACTTTGTTGCTCTGTACTATAATGCTTTTCGTTTTTTGTTGTGGTTTGTTTCAATGGTGTAAGGGAAACGTTTTCCCGCCATCCTCGGGCCTTCGGGCCGGCCATAAACCTGCGGGTTGGTCGGTGGTTGGGGAGTTTCAGTTTCAGTTTAGGTCGTAGATCAGACAAATTTGTTGAGATGGCATTCTTGTATTTTGAAACTTTAAAATTATGAGCTTTCTCTAATGGGTATTGATCATTAACGATTTGAATATCGGTGACAAGGATTTCATTTTCTTTATAGGCGACGATATCGGGTGTAAAAGTTCTTCCATCTGTAGTTTTAAACTTTTCTTCTACGTGGCACGTCCATTCTCTATGGGACATGGACCGTACCACGTAGTGAACGATCTTATTGTGTCTCCTGATTCTTGCCTCGTGGGTGGCGTAGCATTTTTGAAGGATGTGATTGATGGTCTCAGGCTCCTCACATTCTCTTCTACATGTTTTAGGGCCTCCCCGTCCTCTCGAGGACCTTGACAAGCAGGGGAGGCAATTGAGCCGGAGCTTCACAGCGTTTATGAAGTCGCTGCCCTTCAGGAACAAAGTCCCGTCGGACAGCCACCTCGACGCCGCTGGCACCCTAGCCGCCTGCCTCAACCCACGACCATCACAGGTCTCGAACCAAGCTTTCTTAAACATGATGAAAATTTTTGACTTGCTGGTAATAAGGTCGGGGCCGAAACGAAGTAGCGACAGCAACCTCGCCGACCGGTCACCATACCTTTTATAGACCTGGACCGGAACGCTCCAACGAAGACATGGGATTCCTAGTCCACCGTCATTTACTGACGTATACAAAGCAGAATTTGGGACATCTTTAGGCAAATGTAAACACTAACGGACAAACTTGCGAATACGCAGATCAATACTCCTCAAGAAGCCAAGATGGATTTTGGAAGAAACAAGGGAGTGATAAAGTCCTGGAATAAGCATATTTACCAAAAGAAAAATCTTTTGTTGCGGCTTGAGAGGAGACTTTTTGAGTAAGACTAATTTTTCAGCAAGATCTTCTCTAGGCTGAAATCTTTTACCACTTGCATCGAAAGATACGCCAAGATATTTGAATTCTTCCATAGGAGCCAGAACAGGAATCTTTTGACCAAAAATTTTCAATGAAGCTTTCTCATGATATATTAATCTTTTATTTCTACCATCTTTTAACCAGGAAAAGAGGTGTGACTTCCTGGGGTTAATAGCATGACCGACACTGCTGGCAGAACGAGCAACCAGATCCAAAGTGCGCTGCAAATTCTTTTCTGAGTTGGAAAGGAGTACAAGATCATCGGCAAACGCCAAAAAGGGGTACCATTCTTGATCCAGCCTGTACCCAAAGAACTCAGGGATACCGTCTACAACCTGGTCCATCACCATTAAAAAGAGCGCAGGGGACAGGGGATCCCCCTGTCGAACCCCACGAGATGGGTGGATCGGTTTCGATACAGACTTCTTAAAGCAGAGAGAAGTTCTTGCGTTATAATACGTAAATTTAAGATACTTGATAAAAGACGACGGCACACCACGCTTCTTTAAAAGACGAAAGATAGCCGAATGGCTTACGGAATCGAAAGCCTTAGCGAAATCTAAAAGGCACCCAACAAGGGGATGAATATTCTTCTTTGCATCCACACAAACATCATTAAGGATTTTTAAGCTTTTAGCAATGCCGTCAAAAGGTTGAAACCCAAATTGTAACGGTGAAAACTCCAAACAGTTGCCGAGTCTTGACGCAAGAATCTTATGAAACTGCCGTAAAAGCACAGACGCAATAGAAATTTTCCGAAGCTCTGAAGGAGAACGAACATTGGACCCTTTAGGAATAAAAATAGTGCGACTATCAAGAATGAAGTCCGGAACCCAGCTCAGCGCCATCCAAAGGGTGAATAACTTCGCCCGGGCACGTTCCGGAATCTTCAAGGCTCCAGCCACTGTACGACCATCAGGACCAGCAGCAGACGAAAATTTAATTTTATGGTCTTCGACCTCAGACACCAAAATAGGATCGGATAAAGACTCAAATTTTTCTTCAACATTTTCTTCCTCCTCTTCAACATCTTCATAATTCGTACTGGTAAAAACGTTTCCCCAAAAGGGAAAAACGTCAACAGCCGTCAAATCGTCAGAAATGGAATTACTAGAAAAGATAGAATTTAGAGCAGCAGAACGGTTCTTTTTATATATTTTCTGAAGATTTATGTATTCAAGCCTTTTAAGTTTCCTCTTAGACAGCGAGCCTTCAGTCTTCCGAATGCGCACAGGACAGGAAAATTCCTTCATCACTGTGCGCATTTCAACCGGCAGACTAGCAACAAGGAAGGCTAAACAGCAGTCCTTAGCTTTCTGTGGTTCAGTATAAATAAAATCAAAAGCAGAATCAAGCAGATTGAGTTCGTCATTTGAGGGTGGAGGCTTAGTGGTCATATTGAGATTAATAACATAATTATAAAAGACAGAAGCAGGAGAAATTCCTAAAGCAGGCTGCAAAGGTTCAACGATAAGATCAGTTAACTTTTCAACAGATTTACAGGATGGAGGATCGATATATATAGGTTGCTGAGAAGAGGAAGACTCCATAGACAACTCCCCCATGGGGGTACCTTCTTCAGGTATTCAGGGGGAGTCACGCACCCCGGGCCCGAGTGATCTTTTTATCTCTTCATTTTTTTTTTTTTATCCTTTTACCTTCTTTTCTCTTCTTTTTTTTTATTTTATTTTATTTTTTTATTTTTTTATTTTTTATTTTTTTTTATTTATTTTTTATTTTTTATTTATTTTTTTTATTTTATTTTTTTCTCTTTTTAAGTTTTTGGCATTTTTCTTGCTTTTTCGCACTTGTTTGTTTTTTTGTTTTTTAATGCCAATAAGATTTTGGTACTCGTTCTTGTTCATTGTTCTTGAAAAAAAAAAATTGTAAAAAAAAATTAAAAATTTGAAAAACTTACAAAAAAAATGAAACTACTTACCTTGTTATACTCACCTTTTTGGTTTCTACTTACCCTGTTTATTTTCACTCACCTTTATTTTTTGGTCTTGTTCTTGTTGTTTATACTAATATTATTTAACTTCTAAAACATTAACCAAGCTGAGACCGGTGTAGATGTGGCGCTGGTTATTGGGTTGGCGATTTGGTGAGGGTCTCACGGTAGTCTAGCCGTGGGAGCACACTGGGAGACTGGTGCCCTTGGTGAAGGTGAGACAACGGTGACTACTCGAACGAGAAACACCGGACTAACACGACTACCACATGTGATTCCCAATCTGGGTCGACGGTCTGGTAGCTGGTGAGTGGTTATGGGTGTCCCAGGGAGCGATTCTGAAAACCCTTTGCTTTCCGTCCGTTCAAGAAATGGGCTGACTTGTGGGACTAAGGAAACCCTCGACCCTTTTTACTTATCTCAATATGGCGACAAACAAAGGAAATACGAATAATGCGTCTGGCTTGGGCCAAACTAGTGAAAATTCAAAGGCGAAAACTTGGGCGGACAGAATGGAAGAATTTTCTTCACCTCTGAATGAGAGCAATGTATTTATGACCTTAGAAGCTAGATTTTTTGTGATAAAAAGAAAAGAGGGTGATTTTCTAAGGACATCGCCTTTTCTTATACAGAAAGCATGTCAATCAATAATGGGCGATCCAAAGTCTATAAAAAAACTGAGATCGGGCGAACTTTTAATTGAAGTCGAAAATGCCAAACAAGCTAACAACTTAAAAAAATGTAATCAATTTGCAAATATTCCAGTCACTGTTGATGTCCATAGAACATTAAATACTTGCCGTGGTGTCATATCTGAACCTGACCTCCAGTTTATACCAGAAGCCGAAATTCTTGAAAACCTCAAAGAGCAAAAAGTTATCGGAGTAAAACGTATATCCATATTTCGCGACAATAAACCAATTCCAACTAAACACATTATCTTAACTATAAATTCCCCAAAACTCCCAACATCAATAAAAGCTGGGTATCTTGAATGCCCCGTCAAACAATACATACCAAATCCGTTACGCTGCTTCAACTGCCAACGTTTTGGCCATTCTAAAACATCCTGCCGTGGAAAACAGACATGTGCCCGTTGCAGTGCCATTGGTCATGACAGTCAAAATTGCGAAGCCACAGTATGTTGTGTAAATTGTAAGGGGGATCACCCGTCATATTCTAGGTCTTGTGAGAAATGGAAAATAGAAAAAGACATTCAAACCATTAAAACAAAACAAAATATATCATACACAGAAGCCAGAAAAATAGTAGAATCTAGAACACCCATCGTTGGTAAATCATATGCTGCTGTTACTTCCACCAAAAAAATTTGTAAAACAATAGCTACACAAACTGACTCTCTAATCAATACCAGCCCCCCAGTTGAAACTGTTTCACGTAATTCTACAAAAATACCCAATACTAGCTCTCCACTCGAAACTACAGTGAACAATTCCCAAAACTTACAAACCAAACCAAATCAGTCTTCTAACTCTTCACAGTCCTCTTCATCAAAATCAAGAAATTAAAAAAAAATTCCACAAACTGCTAAAACCTTATTGTCTGGGAAAAGTCTTAACTCTGCCTCTCTAAAGCATTCTAATTCACCCTCTCGTCTCAATATCATCAAGAAAAAGAAACTAACAAAATTGCCCACTCCTACTACAAATAAAAATAATAAAGGAAATCTTCCAAAACAAGATGATATGATCTGCCTCCATCCTTCTGATGGAGAAGACGGTATGTCTACTGCATCAGAGGATAATGACGTGGATGTTATAATCTAAAAAAAAAAAAATCATGACTAATTTCATCTCATGGAATTGCCGAGGTTTTATTAATAAACGAGATGAAATAAGAGAAATAATCTCTGATCATCGACCTGTATGCTTCGCTTTCCAAGAAACATACCTAAGACAAAACGATATTGTTAAAATCCGTGGCTATCAGTGTTTCAGGAAAGATTTTACACATTCTGATAGAGCTACAGGTGGTGTAGCCATTTTAATCTCTAATAATATTCCACATTCATGTATCACTTTAAATACCGATATCCAGGCTATTGCAGTTCAGATCCATAAACACATACTTATCACTATCTGCACTGTCTATTTACCGCCAAATATGACCATTCGTCCAAGTGACCTAAATAGGCTTATTTCACAACTGCCGACACCTTTTTTAATTCTTGGTGATTTAAACGGGCGCAGTCCACTTTGGGGTAGTCCCGATATTAATCCTCGTGGACAAAATATTGAAGACTTAATCACTGACAATAATTTATGTATTTTAAATAATGGTGACAATACCTACTTCCATGAACCTTCCAGAACTTTTCATGCAATAGACCTGGCCATCTGCTCTCCATCTTTGTATCCGTATTTCAATTTCTTTGTAAGTAACGACCTTTATAATAGTGACCATTTTCCTTTATTTTTATCTTTTTATAATTTTAATGATCATCATCCTACAAATCCACATTATATTTATGACAAGGCCAACTGGACTACTTTCACTATAAATGCAACCATCACATACGAAATGACTGAGGGTGATATCAACTGAGCAATCACTGATGTCACAAAGTGTATTATAAATGCAGCTGATATTAGTATTCCAAAATCCTCTGGACGTCTCAGTAAAAAATCAAAGCCATGGTGGAATGAAGAATGCAATAACGCAAAAAGACAGCAACAAAAGGCTTGGGGAATTTTTAGGAGGTATCCAACTACTGCTAATTATATCGCATTCAAAAAAGCAAGGGCAGCCGCACGAAGAATCCGCAGAAACTCCCAAAAAAAATTCCTGGATTAAATATGTTTCCAGCATTACCTCCAATGTAAGCAGTAAAAAGCTTTGGCATCGTGTCAAGAGAGCATTGGGAATTCATTCTAATCAAAGTATTTCATTTTTAAAGGATAACGGCCAAACTATAACATCTATTAAAAATATTGCAAACACCATTGGTAGAACTTTATCTGACATATCCAGCTCTAATTCCTACTCTGAACCTTTTTTGTCATATAAAAATAATTCTGAACGATCATCAATCAACTTTCACTGCCGCTCTTCACCAGGCTACAATAGACCTTTTAAAGAAAATGAATTAAAAAATAGTTTGAAACATTGCCATAACTCTGCTCCCGGACCCGATGGTGTTACCTACATTATGATTAAACATTTATCAAAACAGTCTCTTAAAAATCTCCTTCGTCTTTACAATAGGATCTGGACTGAAAATATATTCCCTGTTGCTTGGCACGATGCTATTGTTATTCCTTTTCCTAAGCCAGGCAAAGATGCTACTGACCCCAATAATTACAGACCCATTGCTCTTACAAGCTGTCTATGTAAGCTGCTAGAAAAGATGGTAAATACTAGGCTTGTTTACATTTTAGAAAGAAGTAATTTGATTTCTCTATGGCAAAGTGGTTTCCGACGAGGCCGTTCAACGGTTGACAATATTTTATTATTAGAGACAAATATCCGCAAAGCTAATGTGAGACGTAACCATTTGGTTTCAATTTTTTTCGATATAGAAAAAGCTTATGACAAGACATGGCGCTATGGTATTTTAAAAGATCTTTTTAATTTGGACTTTAGTGGAAATCTCCCCATTTTCATTCAAAACGTTTTAAGAGTCAGACGCTTTCAAGTTCGTATAGGATCAGTTTATTCAGATTTTTATTTTCAAGAGGAAGGTGTGCCTCAAGGCAGTGTTTTGAGCGTTACGCTTTTTTCTTTAAAAATAAACAATATTCTTAAACAATTGCCTCCAAGTGTCCATGGGAGTTTATATGTTGACGACCTGCAAATTTCTTGCCAGGGGAATGACATGCGTTTCATTGAACGTCAATTACAACTTGCTATAAAAAACATAATTAAATGGACAAATAAAAATGGTTTTAAATTTTCTACTGACAAAACACAATGTGTGCATTTTTGTCGTAAACGAGGTCTTCATCCTGATCCAGAGATTTTAATAAACAACAGGCCAATTTCAGTTGTTGACACTGCTCGCTTTCTGGGTGTTATTTTTGACAGAAAACTGAACTTTTTGCCACATATTTTACACTTGAGAACTAAATGTGACAAAGCACTTAATATTTTAAAAGTGCTTTCTAATACTTCTTGGGGAGCAGACCGCCCATCTTTACTTAAAATTTACCGTGCTACTATTCGCTCCAAACTTGATTATGCATGTCAGGTTTATGGTTCAGCCCCTCACTCCTATATTAAAAGACTTGACACAACACATCACAGTGCACTCAGAATTTGCTCAGGTGCTTTCCGCACGACTCCAGTCCTTAGTTTATATGCTGACTGTGTGGAGCCTTCTCTCACTGACATCAGACAAAGACTTTCGTGTGAATTGTACTTTCGCATCCTTTCACATCCTAATCATCCACTTCATTCACTTTTAAATAATAACGATCATAATCTTTATGTGAATCGCCCATCTTGCATCCCACATTTCGCTCTTAGAATTAAGAGCTTTCTTGCTGGCACCTCTCACATTCATACCAAAATTCGTCCTCGGTCACTTTTAAACATGACGCCTTGGAATTTCCAAGTTATTTCTTGTCTTCATCCATTTAAGGGGTTTGACAAATCTAACACAGATGCTTCCATTTTTCAAGCACTTTTCTCTTCTCATCGTTCTGAGTATAAGGACTATGTCGAGATTTTTACTGACGGCTCCAAGACAACTAATAAAGTCGGTTGTGGTATCATCATTGATAACACTACATTTAGCTATCAACTCCCTAATTCATTTTCCATTTTCTCTGCAGAGTTTTTTGCACTTGAGGTTGCTCTTAACATTATTTCATCTCATCGGAGGAGGAAATTCATTATCTATACCGACTCGAAGAGTGTTCTTGACTCTCTCTCTTCTAACTCTTGTAACCTGTCCTTCATTTCAATTCTCAAAACTTACAACGACCTTCTTAAAAAGGGATTCAACATTTTGTTTTGCTGGGTTCCTGGCCATGTTGGCATTAAAGGAAATGAAGCAGCAGACAAAGCCGCAAGGCAGGCTTCTCTACTTTTAAACTGTCCTGTACCTTACGATGACATGAAGCACACACTTAAAAGCTATTTTAAAAATATCTGGCAAAGGGAGTGGAATAACCAAAACAATAACAAATTGCAAGAAATAAAACCTGAAATTTCAATCTGGCCAACACTCACCCCTAGAAAATATGATGTCATTATTACTAGACTAAGAAGTGGGCATTCAAGACTCACACATAAATACTTATTGCTTGGAGAACAACAACCTGATTGTCCAAAATGTTATTTTAGTGCACTAACCATTCGCCATATTCTCACCGACTGTCCTTGCCTTCGTCATTTGTATCGACATTATTTTAATTCATCTTCACCCAATTTGACAAGCCTTTTAGGTGCAAATTCTCATCATCACGTGACAAATTTTTTGAAAGAGGCTGGTTTTTATTTCGACATTTGATTTTATTCTTTACAATGTTCATCCCACTTTACATCTGTTTTTACTTTGAGATCTGATTTTATTGTTTACAAATTCATCGTATTTTACATCTGTTTTTTATTGTATACACTGTTTTTATTATATTTAATTTTATCTTGTATCTTGTTTTGTTTCTTTGTTAATGACTTTCTGGATGGGTAAACCCATCCAGAAGCTCTTTTTATTTTTTTACCTGTTTGTTTGGCGCAGCATGTCCTACTTTGGACCTTGCGCCAGAAAAATGCATTCAACCAACCAACCAACCAAACATAGACAACTCTTTCACTGATGGAAGAACGGCATTCACATCCGAGAAACTAACCACAGAGGGAGAGAGAAGATCATCAGGACAGGTACTACTCATAGTGGACGGCGCCCCGGTTGGTAAAGGTACCATATAAGAAATATCCACAGCAACAAAATCAGGGTCATGAGAAGGATCGTTATCCAAAGAGCTGCTCAAGGCTGAACTGGAAGGCTCCGATGTTAAGGCCACATCAGGTTCAGCAACTTCCGCAACAGGATTAACAACAGACGGGGCAGCAGAGAGCGAGGCGAGCAAAGTGCTAACCTGCTCCCTGTATGCCGCCGCACGCCTCTTCCCCTTGATAGACTCCAGAGTTCGCCCCGGACACAAAGGCAAAAACAGTTGATTTATATTCTTGATATTTGGCTGCTCATATAAAATACGAGCTTCATTAACCGCCAATTCTGTAGTCTCAGCCAAAGTCCAACGTGATGAGGTCGAAAGAGCTGCAGCTTGCAAGGCAAAAAATTGGGATGGATGGGCAGCTCTTTTATGAATGGTTACCCCTCTTAAACTTCTTTAAACAAGTATCGCAAATGGTAGGATTACCAGAGGGACCAGGCTCAGTCGATCCAATTGATTCAATTGCCGCAGCGCTACCATCTGTAGCGCCGCCTTTACTTTGGTTTTTAGAATTCGTAGCAACTGAAAAAGTTCTATAAGGGTTGCTGGCCCCAGTAGAACTGCGCTGAAGGGGAGAGCCTCGTTAGTTCACCCCAGACGAGGCACAGAACCGAAGTTCCGTACCTCGTCCGAGGCTATTAAATATTTTATTGTCACAAAGGAAGTTACAATGTGAGGGGAAGAAAGAAGAAAAATCCTACGCCATGGAGAGATAAATATATAACAAAATGAGTGATGAAAAATTACAATGAAGATAAAACCCAAACATATGGGATAATAAAAAGCAGGGAAACATCCCACCAGACACAACAAGAAAATGACATAAAATAAATATGTGCACAGCACATAAACACCGCTAAAAATACAAAAAATGCATATAAATTTACAAACATAAAAACAATGAATAAAACTCGACAAAAGTCGATACTAAAATCACATTGACACAACACAAAAACAAAAGATAAAAGCCCCCAGGGGGGTACCTTCTTCAGGTATTCAGGGGGAGTCACGCACCCCGGGCCCGAGTGATCTTTTTATCTCTTCTTCATTTTTTTTTTTTTCACTTTTTTTCTTTCATTTTTTTTTTCTCTAAGTTTTTGGCATTTTTCTTGCTTTTTACCCTTGTTTGTTTTTTTTTGGTTTTTAATGCCAATAAGGTTTTGGTATTTGTTCTTGTTCATTGTTCTTGTAAAAAAATTTGTAAAAATTGTAAAAAAAAAAATTAAAAATTTGAAAAACTTACAAAAAAATGAAACTACTTACCTTGTTATACTCACCTTTTTGGTTTCTACTTACCCTGTTTATTTTCACTCACCTTTATTTTTTGGTCTTGTTCTTGTTGTTTATACTAATATTACTTAACTTCTAAAACATTAACCAAGCTGAGACCGGTGTAGATGTGGCGCTGGTTATTGGGTTGGCGATTTGGTGAGGGTCTCACGGTAGTCTAGCCTTGGGAGCACACTGGGAGACTGGTGCCCTTGGTGAAGGTGAGACAACGGTGAATACTCGAACGAGAAACACCGGACTAACACGACTACCACATGTGATTCCCAATCTGGGTCGACGGTCTGGTAGCTGGTGAGTGGTTATGGGTGTCCCAGGGAGCGATTCTGAAAACCCTTTGCTTTTCCGTCTGTTCAAGAAACGGGCTGACTTGTGGGACTAAGGAAACCCTCGACCCTTTTTATTTAATTTAATTATGGCGACAAACAAAGGAAATACGAATAATGCGTCTGGCTCGGGCCAAGCTATTAAAAATTCAAATGAGAAATCTTGGGCTGGAAGAATGGAAGAGTTTTCTTCCACGCTTAATGAGAGTAATGTGTTTATAAATTGCGAAGCTAGATTTTTTATAGTAAAGAAGAAAGAAGGAGATTTCTCAAAAACATCTCCCTTCTTAATACAAAAGGCACTGCAATCTATAATGGGTGATCCAAAATCAGTGAAAAAACTTAGATCAGGGGAATTATTAATAGAAGTCGAAAATAAAAAGCAAGCTAACAGTTTAAAAAAGTGTACTCAATTTGCAAACATTCCTGTCACTGTTGAGGTCCATAGAACTCTAAATACTTGCCGTGGTGTCATTTCTGAATCTGACCTCCAGTTTATACCAGAAGCCGAAATTCTTGAAAACCTCAAAGAGCAAAAAGTTATCGGAGTAAAACGTATATCTATATTTCGCGACAATAAACCAATTCCAACTAAACACATAATCTTAACAATAAATTCCCCAAAACTTCCAACATCAATAAAAGCTGGATACCTTGAATGCCCCGTCAGACAATACATACCAAATCCGTTACGCTGCTTGAACTGCCAACGTTTTGGCCATTCTAAAACTTCCTGCCGTGGAAAACAGACATGTGCCCGCTGCAGTGCCATTGGCCATGATAGTCAAAATTGTGAAGCCACTGTGTGTTGTGTTAATTGTAAAAAAGATCACCCATCATATGCTAAGTCTTGTGAAAAATGGAAAATAGAAAAAGAGATTCAAACCATTAAAACAAAACAAAATATATCATACCCAGAAGCCAGAAAAATAGTAGAATCAAGAACACCCATCGTTGGTAAATCATATGCTGCTGTTACTTCCACCAAAAAAACTTGTAAAACAATAGCTACACAAACTGACTCTCTAATCAATACCAGCCCACCAGTTGAAACTGTTTCACGTAATTCTACAAAAATACCCAATACTAGCTCCCCACTCGAAACTATAGTAAACAATTCCCAAATCTTACAATCCAAACCAAATCAGTCTTCTAACTCTTCACAGTCCTCTTCATCAAAATCAAGAAATTTAAAGAAAATTCCACAAACTGCTAAAACCTTATTGTCTGAAAAAAGTCTTAACTCTACATCTCTAAAGCACTCTAATTCACCCTCTCGTCTCAATATCATCAAGGAAAAGAAACTAACAAAATTGCCCACTCCCACTACAAATAAAAATAATAAAGGAAATCTTCCAAAACAAGATGATATGATCTGCCTCCATCCTTCTGATGGGGAGGACGGTATGTCCACTGCATGAGAGGACAATGACGTGGATGTTATAATCTAAAAAAAAAAAAGTATGACCAATTTCATTTCGTGGAATTGCCGAGGTTTTATTAATAAACGAGATGAAATCAGAGATATTATCTCTGATCATCGACCTATTTGCTTTGCCTTCCAAGAAACACACCTAAGACAACATGACAATGTTAAAATCCGTGGCTACCGGTGTTTCAGAAAAGATTTTACACATTCTGACAGAGCTACAGGTGGTGTAGCTCTTTTAATTTCAAATAATGTTCCACATTCTAATATCATTTTAAATACAGACATCCAGGCTATTGCTGTTCAGATCCATATACACATGCTTATCACCATCTGCGCCGTTTACTTACCACCAAATATGACTGTTCGACAATGTGACCTCAATAGGCTTATTTTGCAGTTACCGACTCCTTTTTTAATTCTTGGTGATTTTAATGGACACAACCAACTTTGGGGTAGTCCTGATATTAATCCTCGAGGACAAATTATTGAAGACCTAATCACTGATAACCTTTTTTGTCTCATAAACATAATTCCGAACGATCATCAATCAATTTTCACTCCCGCTCTTCAGTAGACTATATTAGACCTTTTACAGATAATGAATTAAAAAATAGTTTGAAACATTGCCATAACTCTGCTCCCGGACCCGATGGTGTTACCTATATTATGATTAAACATTTATCAAAACAGTCTCTCAATAATCTCCTTCATCTTTACAATAGGATCTGGACTGAAAATATTTTCCCTGTTGCTTGGCACGATGCTATTGTTATTCCTTTTCCTAAGCCAGGTAAAGATGCTACTGATCCCAAAAATTATAGACCCATTGCCCTCACAAGCTGTCTATGTAAGCTGCTAGAAAAGATGGTAAATACTAGGCTTGTTTTCATTTTAGAAAAAAATAACTTGATTTCTCCATGGCAAAGTGGTTTTCGACAGGGCCGCTCAACGGTTGACAATATCTTATTACTGGATACTAATATTCGAAAAGCTAATGTGAGACGTAACCATTTGGTTTCAATTTTTTTCGATATAGAAAAAGCTTATGACAGGACATGGGGCTATGGTATTTTAAAAGATCTTTTTAATTTGGACTTTAGAGGAAATCTCCCCATTTTCATTCAAAACTTTTTAAGAGTCAGACGCTTTCAAATTCGTATAGGATCAGTTTATTCAGATTATTATTTTCAGGAGGAAGGTGTGCCTCAAGGCAGTGTTTTGAGCGTTACACTTTTTTCTTTAAAAATAAATGATATTTTAAAACAGTTGCCACCAAGTGTACATGGAAGCTTATATGTTGACGACCTGCAAATTTCTTGCCAGGGAAATGACATGCGCTTCATAGAACGCCAATTACAACTTGCTATAAACAATATCATTAAATGGACAAATAAAAATGGTTTTAAATTCTCAACTGACGAAACACAATGTGTGCATTTTTGTCGTAAACGAGGTCTTCATCCAGATCCTCAGATTTTGATGAATAACAGGCCAATTTCAGTTGTTGACACTGCTCGATTTCTGGGTGTTATATTTGACAGAAAATTGACTTTTATTCCACATATTTCATATTTAAGAACTAAATGTGATAAAGCACTAAATATTTTAAAAGTCCTTTCTAATACTTCTTGGGGAGCAGACCGTCTATCGCTACTCAAAATATATCGGGCTACTATTCGCTCCAAACTTGATTATGCTTGCCAGGTTTATGGATCAGCAGCTCATTCTTACCTCAAAAAACTGGACACAACACACCACAGTGCACTTAGAATTTGCTCAGGAGCATTCCGGACCAGTCCTGTTTTTAGTTTATATGCTGACTGTGTGGAGCCTTCTCTCACTGATATAAGACAAAGACTTTCACATGAATTGTACTATCGCATCCTTTCACATCCTAATCATCCACTTCACTCACATTTAAATAACAACGATCATAATCTTTATGTGAATCGGCCATCTTGCATCCCTCATTTTTCTCTTAGGATTAAGAACTTTCTTGTGGGCACTTCTCATATTCATACCAAAGTTCGTCCCCGTTCTTTTTTAATCATGACGCCTTGGAATTTCCAAGTTATTTCTTGTCTTCATCCATTTAAGGGATTTGACAAATCTAACACAGATGCTTCCATTTTTCAAGCACTTTTCTCATCTCATCGCTCTGCCTACAAAGACTATATTGAAATTTTTACTGATGGCTCCAAAACAACTAATAAAGTCGGTTGTGGTATTATCATTGGTAATACAACGTTTAGCTATCAACTCCCTAATTCTTTTTCCATCTTCTCTGCAGAGTTCTTTGCTGTTGAGGTTGCCCTTAACATCATTTCATCTCATCACAGTAGAAAATTCATTATATATACAGACTCAAAGAGTGTTCTTGATTCTCTCTCTTCTAGCTCTTGTAACCTGACTTTCATTTCTATTTTAAAAACTTACAACGACCTTTTGAAAAAGGGATTTGATATTTTGTTTTGCTGGGTTCCTGGCCACGTAGGCATTAAAGGCAATGAAGCAGCAGACAAAGCCGCAAGGCAGGCTTCCATACTTTTAAACTGTCCTGTTTCTTATGAAGACGTTAAGCACACACTTAAAAGCTATCTTAAAAATATGTGGCAAAGGGAGTGGAATAACAAAAATAGTAATAAATTGCGAGAAATAAAGTCTCAAGTTTCAGTCTGGCCTACAATTTCACCTAGAAAATACGATGTTATTATTACTCGACTACGAATTGGGCATTCCAGACTCACACATAAATACTTATTACTTAGAGAACAACAACCTGAGTGTCCAAAGTGTCATTTCAGTGCTTTAACCATTCGTCATGTCCTCACCGACTGCCCTTGCCTTCGTCATCTCTATCGAACACATTTTAATTCATCTTCACCCAATCTGACGAACCTTTTAGGTGTGAACCCTCATCATCGCATGACTAGTTTTTTAAAAGAAGCTGGTTTTTATCATGACATTTGATTTTATATTTTACACTGTTCATCTTTTTATTATATACACTGTTCATCTCCTTTTACTTCGGTTTTTTATATTTACACTGTTCATAACTTTTTACATCATTTTATTTTATACACTTTTTACTCTGCTTTCTATTATTTCAATCTTTGTCTTGTGTTTTATTATTTTACCTATTGTCTTAATTTTCAATGTGTTTTTTACTGACCATCTGGATGGGGAAAACCCATCCAGAAGCATCCTTATTTTTTATCCTTTTGTTTGGCGCAGTATGTCCCATTGCGGACCTTGCACCATTAAACAACAACCAACCAACCAACCAACCAACCAAAAGATAAAAGCCCAACAAAACAGGGCAGAACAAACAACAAACACTGGAACATCCGACAAATAAAATCACATATAGAAAACAATAAGGCACAAAGGTACATCAAAAAAAAAAAAAAAAAAAAAGAGATACACATAAAATGCAACAAGTTAAAAGCGGTAAAAATTGTGATACGTAGAATAAAACCAGTAGACAAAAAAACATTGGTAAAATATAAAATCGCTAAAAAATGTAGGAATAAAATGGGATAAAAAAAGACGAATAAAAAGAGATAAAATTGAGTAAAAGGAGCTTAGTTCCTTTGGGTGGCTTTATAGAAATAACGGAATCCTATGACGCTACCCAACATTGCCTTGGTGGAGATTATCTTAAGGTCGCCCTTATTGATGATTCTTTCTTTGATCAGGTGTTTAGCTGATCCTGGGCACCATAATCCTTTGTAATTTAATGTTGCAGCAGTGAACATAATTTCTTTAACATTTTAAATTTCCTTTATTTGATTGCGAAGGTCCAGGTTGTCAGCATAATAGTCGATTTTCGACTTATTAAAAGTGTTCATGTAATTATTATCGTTGCCGACAACCTGGACATCGACAACGTAGGCAAGCTGGTCTTCAATGATTATCAGGTCAGGGATTCTGGTACCGTTACTCGTTTTAATTCTTGGTTCGATAATTACTTTTCTTTTTCGATTAGTATTATGACGAGCTATGTAATGGACGATTATATTATGTCTGTCGAGTCTATTACCATGGGATTTTGTGCAACCCTGGACAACATGATATGTTGTTTCAGTTCTATTACATCCATATCTGCACATTTTGTCAGAATTTTGTGAGCCTCTTGTAACCCGAACTTTCGAGGGGAGGGCGTTAATACGAAGTTTAATAAAATTGAGATAATCCCTCCCACTCAGAAATTTATTCGGGTTACTCAGCCAGTTATTTTGGCTATTCACGAGCCGGGAAACAGAAATATCTTTCCCATCATTACACTGATACAAACATTCTCTATGATACTTTGAAATGTCGCTGGTGGTCTTCAAATCATTTACCTTATCACCAAGCAGTGTTTGGCATTTCCTTGTTTCGTTTTGGAGGAAGTTCAAGAAAAACGAAGACGATCCGCCCATTCCCGCAGCAAAGTTTCTTAGTCTGTTGGCTCAAAGCACTGGATATCGCCAGCGAAAATCCAGCACTCCGAGCCCACCGTCATGAACAGACGTATATACAAAGGAATTCGGGACATCATGTGGAAGATAAAGTATTTCTTCCTTAATAAATTTCCTTAGAATGCGGTCAAAGCAATTTAGCAGCTTAGCTGAGAGCTTATAAAATGGAAGGCTCGCAGCGATGCGGGGAATGATCACACACTTAATCGCCCACATACGCTGCTGAGGCTTTAAAGGAGCCTTCTTAATCTTTTTGCAGTAGGAGTAAAGCTTGGCATCAGGATTTTCTTGAGAATAAGTGCCATAGCAGTTGAAAGAAACTCCCATATATTTAAATAAGTTATCTTTGTATCCAACAGCTGTTATTGATTGGTCATCAATGTTGAGCGGATCAAATAACGGAACAACGTTGTCGACTCTAGGACGTTTAATTAATTGTAGTATTTTACATTTCGGAAAATTTAAAAAGAGATTGGCGTTGGCTGCTTCTTTTATAAACGCACTGATGAGAGTTTTAATACCAATTTGTGTACAGGCAATGAGGGCAACGTCGTCCGCATAGGAGACATGATTGATTTTAAAATTGTCTCCGGTTGGGAACCCCATATTTTTATTAAGCTTTGAGAGGATCTTTTCAATGACAATATTAAAAATAATTGGTGAAATGGGGTCCCCTTGTCGCACACCACAGGAAGGGAAAATAACCTTTAAAATTCTTCCTTTCCACAGTAGGAGATTGATTGATTTGTGGTAAAAGTTTTTAAGATAAGAGATGAGTGAAATGGGAAGACCCTTCTCTTGAAGTGCCTGCCAGAGATACTC
The DNA here is from genome assembly GCA_963930645.1 of Salticus scenicus. Classification (NCBI taxonomy): domain Eukaryota; kingdom Metazoa; phylum Arthropoda; class Arachnida; order Araneae; family Salticidae; genus Salticus; species Salticus scenicus. Next base: position 139,630,519 of record OZ005657.1, read on the forward strand.
CCATGAAATGGAGTCAAAAGCTTTTTGAATGTCTACAAAAGCAATTCTTAAGTTCTTGGCTCTACATTTAGCTTCGTTAATTAGGCCTTCAATTGTGAACACGGCATTAGCCATACCATCCAATCTTCGGAAACCCATCTGGAGCGGGTGGTCGTTAAAGTCCTCTATGCGCCTAGCTAGGATCTTATGAAAAGTCCTGCATAGTAGGGACGCCATGGAAATTGGACGCAGTTTACCGGGCTCGGTGACATTGTCTTCTTTGGGCAATAAAATAGTCTTGGCGATACTCAAATAGTTTGGCATATCTCTACAAAGAATAAAAGCGTTTATTATAAAGCATAAAAGAGATCTTGGAATTCTAGAGATCGCCGACGCCCCAATGCCATCCGGCCCGGCAGCCTTGTTCCACTCAGGCATAGCATTGTTAAGTTCATCTATACTGATAAAGCTCCAGATGGGATCCGAAGACATAGTGTCGCTGGAGTTCGAGCAGAAAGAGGAACGCTCAGCAGGAGAAAAAATCTTAGACCAGAAATCAATTATATCATTAGGAGGGATGTCTTGGCATGAATTCGCACCATCCAAAATTTCATTGACAGTTGCCTTCCTGTTAAATTTAAAGTTCCTCTGTATTTTGGCGTATTCCATTCGTTTTCTAGTTTTGTTAGAAATGTTCAAGTTGGTTTCCATCCTCTTCGGTCTTTTATGGTCGAATTTTTTAAGATTACTGAATATATCAGCATCTTCCTTGTTCATATCAATATTATTCATATCGAAGATGTCGATTACAATTTCACCCAACCTGGTCAATGCTTCCTTGGAATGAAAGTTATGCTTATATTCAGCAAAGAAAATATTAAAGTCATTATAATATTTACCAAATTTGTTGACCTTCGGTAGTTTATTAAGTTCATTAATAATATAATTACAATAAGACTCATAATTTGAAGAAAGATTAGAATCCTCTTCACCTGAATCTAAAGAGGGATTTTGCACATCCCCAAGATCTAGAGGAGGGGCATTTAAATCACTAGGTTGTTCTCTCGGATCAGGACTTTTTAACGTTTTGTCATCCCCAACTGAATCATCAATGGGACTAGATATAGGATCTTGATTTAGAGTCTGATGAAGTGCAACCACATCAACAGGAGAAACATTCAATAAAGGATTAGGATCCGATATGGAAACAATAACATCAGTTGATTGACTAATCGAATCAGGTTTCTTCAATACATTCGGAATATCCCTAGGATCCTCCCTAGTAGGTACATTAGGCGAAAAGTTCATAATTGCGGTAGCAGTGTAACTAGTCGGGTTATCAAAAGAGTCAGATAAACGAGGCTCATAAGTAGTTAAATTATCCTCATCAATTTGTATAACAGTAGAAGGAGAACGAGTAACATTGTTGAATAATTCTGGAACACCAGTATAGCTTGCAAAATTATTACTATAGTTATTATTACTTGTAACAGAAGATAAATCTTCAGATGAATCACTTGATGAATTGGATAAATTAGGATTAACCATCATATCAGAGGAACTTGACACTTCCTTGTAAATATTTTTGTACCGATCAGTTCCCATGATACATTTAATTTTGTTTCGATTACGGTACGGGAGGAGCTTTTCCAGCTCATCTTTGATTTTATTATTTGGCACACCCGAGGAGGAGAGGCCGTAAACGGTTTCAGCAATCAAATATAACTCTTCATCCTCCCATTTAACATTTCTTGCACCAATACTTTTGTTTTCCAATTCCAATAGTAATAGAGTCAAAAGTTCTTTCGCAAAATAAACAAGGATAGCAAACTTTTTCATTATAAAAGGAAGAATTAATTTGCGAAAGATTAATATTAGCAGCCGCATTTTCTTCTCTGATGGATTGAGACATCTTGTTGATTTCGTCATGTATAAGTCTGGCGTCTGTATTGCAAATATCTGAAAGGCCGCCATCTATAACATTACCCATGCCAGACGCCAGGGAAAAAGAGGAGATATCCTTTAATTCATTATATATTCTTCTATATGGTTTTCTGCCTCTCTGACGCCTGACATGGTCTTTGTCTTTAGCATTAATTAGATTAGCCAAGATAATGTTGATTTTCTTAGGGTCGACTGTTTCAGCTATAAGATCTAACTTAGCAAGCAACGTAAGTTCATCTGTAGTAAAAACTTCATTTGGGTCTTTAAAAGCACCAAGATAGAATGAATGAAAGTGAATTATAAAATCATTAAAAAGAGTAAAAGCAGCACATGCGCAGCATGGGCAAGAAATCTCCATGACGTAAGAGCTGACAACAACCAGTACAGAAATTAAGGACTGGAAAAAAGCAACAAGGTAATAAATATAAAAAGTAGTTGTCAGAACAACTGGTCAGCACGAAGGCTAACCAGTCCGCCCCTGCAGAAGCAAAAGGGAAGCATGGGCCACCCGGCACAAAGCTCTACAGGGACTTCCCCAGACCTGACGCATAAATAAATAAATATATATAAGGTATATGCCTGAGGCAATATATGCCAAATAATATATAAAAATGACAGATATAATTATACAAATAGATTAAAATTACACAATGATATATATGATAAAACAGCAGTAATATATAGCTGACCAGCAGCCACTTATATATCATAAAAGTAATTTAAAACACTTTCCATCATTAAAACACGCTAACGGTGTAAAAGCACGTAAGGAAAGCAAAAGGTCAGAAATAAAGATAGAAAACTTTCACTACTTATATAAGTAGCAGAGGCTACAAAACTAAATTCAATAATTATCATATCATAATTCTTAAATATCGATATAATAGCAATGAAAATAGAAAAATATACCAGCATTAAATGGTAAAGGAATTATATACGCCAAAAGAAATTATGTCAAAATTAAACAATTCAAAATTTAACTTATTATAATTTATGCAGATAGAATCGTTCAATACTTATAATCACAGTTTCATCAATAAACAATAAATAAAGTAGCGAACGAACAAGATGGCGGCCCGCTTGTGGGCGTTTCAAAGTAGATAAACAAAAGGTAGATGAAAGCACAAAAACTTGATTCAGTTAATTAATATTCATAGGAGATGTTCAAAAGTACATATATAGAAGCACACACTAATCACTGTAAAATATAGGTATTATTCATCACATTTAAACTTGAAATACATATGTAAATCATCAATAATGAGAAACAGGCATCTTGAAAAGCACACGGTGTAGATTCAGAGTCCATAAAACAGGCGATAACTTACTACACATTAGTTGAAAATATGCATGAATTACACTAGGAGATGCACAATAAGCAGTAGCACAGGATAGGAGTACTTTCAGAAGATATAAAAGATGAATTGCAGTACAAAAATCGAAAAACTTAGAAAAAATCTTAAGCAACAAAAACCGCCACACCACACTAGCGGCCATCTTGAAGACCTTCAAGGCCATCTTGAAGATTTTTTTTTTTTAATCATTTACAATGACATTGGCAATATTAAATTGCTAAAACAAACACATTATGTTCATCCTACATCGAATGGGGTCTTCGGCCTCAAAGAGGTCGTCATGCGCTGGTGGGATCGCCAAATTGCAACCCCACCAACGAGGACCCTCGACGAGATGATCTTTAATTCATTTTTGTGCAGGCCCAGGTCAATCAAGGTATCAGCAGACGCTTTACAAATTATACCTTTCCAATTTATAGTAACACTGGAGATGGTGCAAGTTCCAGGCCTCAAATTCTCGAAATACGGTCTTAGTACTTCGTATTTATTAGCTTTTGTCCGGTGTGCAAGTCCCAGATCAATCTGGTCGTTCACAACCTGGACATCCAGGAGAGCAGTCCTGGAAGGCGAGTAGAGAACAAGGTCGGGTTTATAATGTCCCATTTCGTAGTCAAAGACTTTCTCACAGTCGACTGTGTATCCGTGGTTGTCGAAGCTGCGTTGTAAATATTTCACTATGTTATCATGCCTTTTTATTCTTATGCCATTGGTTGCGTGGCACTTCTGAAAGATATGGTCCAAGGTCTCCACTCTCGTGCAACCTCTTGAACAGTTCTTTTCTTTATTAGTTCTTCCTCTGGATACCTTAGCCTTGTTGTACAATGTTCCATACCTTAGTTGTAATAAATGGATGAAGTCTCTGCCGCTGAGGAACTTTGTTCCGTCTCCGACCCAACGATGTGCTTGGGGGACTTTACTGGCTTCTTTAAGAACGACTCCATCACATTTTTCATAGAGATTCTTTTTAAAGTAAGTAAGTACTTGATTGTAATTATTAAGAGTTTTACCTTCGAGAATACAGAGTTTCTGAAGCCTGCTTGCTACACCAGTCCTCTTGACGGCAAGAAGTGGCACGCACCACCGGAGGCAGGGAATGCCCATTCCACCATCATTAATAGAGCTGTATAAGCAGGAGTTTGGTAAATCATGCGGCAGGTGTAAAATTGATCTTATGAACTTCCTGATAGTAACGTCGAGTGTGTTAAGGTGCCCAGCCTGAATATTTCCAAAAACAAGTTGATGGTAAAAAGATGGAATAACGTTAGATCTTAAAAGGAAAAGTTTCTGTGTGGCTTTAATGGTGAAGACTTTAAGAGCTTAAGTTTTTCTGAAATATTAATGGAGTCTTTTTCTTTCCCGGAGGGGGAGAAATTAACTCCTAAGTAAGTAAATGTTTCGTTGACGTCGATAGTGCGTAACTGCCTGTTGTTAATTGTAATAACTTCATTCTTTTTATAAATAATTCTCTTCTTTTTACCTTGCTTCACCCAGTGCATCGTTAGGGACTTCTCAACATTCAGGTTCAGTCCAATCCTCGGGAGTATTAAAGCAACTTGATCTAGCATCTTCTGTAGGTTTTTGGACGAGGAGGCAATTAGGGTGAGGTCATCCGCGTACGCTATATGGGAAAGTCGACCTTCGTTGAACTCGTAACCATAAATGTTATCAATAGAATTCAACACTTCGTCAAAGACCAAAAGAAAGAAAAAAGACGATAAAGGGTCGCCCTGGCGAACACCTCTCTGAGGATGAATTTTAGCACTTACATTGCCTCTAAAGATTAGTTGCGTGAAAGACTTCTTATAAAAATAAATAAAATATTTAATCCGATGCTCATCAACGTTCTTCTTTTGAAGACAATTAAAGATGGCGGAATGGCTGACTCGGTCAAAAGCCTTTTCCATGTCAATGAGTGCAACAGACAAAGACTTGAATTTAAGTTTGGCGTCAGAGATAACATTGTCCAAGGTGACGATTCCATCGGCGATGCCATCGAAAGGAAGGAATCCCAACTGGCCACTATTGAATTCACAGGAATTGAACAGCCTTTTGGCAAGAACTTTATGATAGTGTCTCAAGACTACTGAAGCAGTGGTAATAGGTCTAAGCTTTGAGGGGGATTTCACTTCCGACCCTTTTGGGATAAAAACAGTTTTCGAAGCCAGCAGAAAGTCAGGCACCCAGCCTAAAATAAGAAAAAGATTAAATAATTTGACTTTTACTCTGCAGCTAGTTTTATGCCAGGCCCAAATGGGAATTCCATCCGGACCTGGTGAAGTGTTGTGCTTCAGCTTGCTATTCATAACTTCATCGGCGGTTATAAAGCCCACACCACCAGTGGGACCAAAGAGCGGAGATTCGGGACTTAGAACGGGAGGAGGAGAATCCTGAAAGTTGGTTTCGACGAAACACTTATTCCAAAAAGAAAATACATCTCTCACGTCCAAGCTGTCATCAATAGATGTTTTGTTGAAAATTCTTGATGCAGCAGCCGTTCTGTCTTTCTTGTAGACCTTTTGCAACATGGCATAGTTTTGTCGTTTAAGTTTCCTATTTGAAATTGGCTTTTTCATTTGGGTCTTATTTGGCACAATCCTCTCAATCATCTCGACCTTTGGGGAGAATTGTTGCAAAAGGAAGGCAATACAAAGCCTTTTTGCACGCTCATGATCAATGAGGCAGCATCCAAGAGCCAAGTCCAAAAAATTGGACTCATAGCTAGAGGGCGGCAACCCATCTTCATTTAAGCGCTCGACAAAACCATTAATATTTAAGGTGGAAAGCTCGATGTTGTCTCTCCTCGAGGCATCCAAAGGGAGTGGATCTTCTTGCTCGTTATTTTGAGCAGCCAGTAACTCATCCTCTTCAGGAACAGACACAGCGCCAGACATGGTCATTCCATCAGTCTCAATGGGCTCAGGACTGGAGAGATGCTTGGTGGGGGATGGATTGCTGTATTGCTGAATGTAAATCTCGACCACGTCCCGATAAGTCTTTTGCTTACGTTTGCCTTTGATGGCTTCGATGGTCCTGCCTTCCATGAAAGGGAGCAAAGCTTGATTCATATTAGAAGTAGTGTTATCAATTGTAAGACGGGCCTCCATCCTGGCCATTAGATGTATTTCTGCGGCGTCCCACCTACGCTTCTTCGGCTCCTCTTCCTGGTTGGCAGCGTGAAAAGTTATTGGATGGGCCGCTCTCAAATGAACACCAAGACCACGTCTAGTCGTGAATCCGCGTTGGCAATGAGCACAATTATGGGACTCACCAGCACCATCCGCCACAGGCATAATGTGGGCTACTGCATCAGATCCGGTCACGCCGGACCCGCTAAGAGAATTATTCGTATTTGTTGCAATAGAAAAGACAGGCAGGAGGGCTGCAGACCCCCATACCCCGTGGTGAAGACATTGCCCCGTTAGTGCTAGCGTACCGTGCGACCGAGGTCACGACAGCTACTAGCAGAGCCGGCGAGAAGTTGGTCTCCCTTAAGGAGTCCGGACCTGGGGTTGTCTATCACCGTGCAACTACTCCTCTTCCCCGGTCAGGAGGTCCGTACGTTCACAATCTGGACCAGAGAAAGATCCGCCCCTGCACTCCAACGAACAAGTTCGTCAGAACACAGGAACAAAAAATTTCCCAGCCCAAGAAAGCTCACGACGTATTCCCTTCCAGAGATTAATAAGGGGGTCTCGCTCCTTCCCCTCACCCAAAAGGGCTACCAGATCTGGAACACGAGACGTACTTTTTTTTTAATACATTCGGCACAGCAGTCAGGCCTCTACACAACACAAATACATTAGCACGGATCCCCTCACACGATCCCCTGCTTCGGACGAAACGTCGTCATACTTTGATGCATCCTCCACGCCTGGACACCATAGAGCAGGGTGTTAGCAGAAATCGCTCTGAAATCTTTTTTGGACAGGCACTTGAACATCAACGCATCCTTGGACGAGGAAGGAGCAATGCAGCCCCGCCAGTTAATCGTGAATGAGGAAAAGTTCACTTTAGGTCTCAAATCTACTAAATTAGAAGTAATTGCATTTTTATACTTGGAAACTTTATAACTATGGGCTTTTTCCAACGGGTACTGGTCATTTATTACTTGGATGTCGGTAACTAAAATCTCTCTCTCTTTGTAGGCTACAATATCCGGCTTGAAAGTTCTCCCATCAGAAGTTTTGAATTTTTCCTCCACGTGGCACGTCCACCCTCTATGAGACATGGAACGTACCACGTGGTGAACAATCTTATTATGCCTTTTTATCCTAGCTTCGTGGGTGGAGTAACATTTCTGAAGCATGTGGTTTAAAGTCTCCGGTTCCTCACACCCCCTTCTGCAGGTATTGGGGCCTCCCCGTCCCCTAGAGGACCTCGATAGGCACGGGAGGCAGTTAAGCCGAAGCTTAACGGCGTCGATGAAGTTGCTGCCCTTCAGGAACAAAGTCCCGTCGGACAGCCACCTCGACGCCGCAGGCACCCCAGCAGCCTGCCTCGACCCACGTCCATCACAGCTTTCATACCAGGACTTTTTAAACATGTTGAGGATCTTTGTTTTACTGGTGACAAGGTCGGGACCACAACGCAGCAGAGACAACAGCCTCGCTGACCGGTCACCGAACCTCCTAAACATCTGCACGGGAACATTCCACCTCATGCAGGGAATCCCAAGACCTCCATCATTAACCGAAGTATAGAGGGCAAAATTGGGAACATCTTTAGGCAGGTGGAGACAATCACGTACAAACTTCCTAATATGTAAGTCGATTTTCCTCAGATAGCCCAGATGGATTTTTGAGGAGACTAACGAATGATATAGAGCTGGGACAAGCATGTTAACTAGGAGGAAGACCTTCTGCTGCGGCTTGAGGGGAGACTTCTTTAGGAGTGACAATTTTTCCACCAGGTCCTCCCTGGGCTGAAACTTTTTACCACTTGGGTCGAATAGAACACCAAGGTACTTGAATTCCTCATTAGGAGCCAATACGGGAACTTTTTGATTAAAAATATTTAGATTTGCTTTTTCATTGTAGATAAGTCTTTTATTCACGCCGTCTTTCAACCAAGAAAATAGGTGAGACTTCTTAGGATTTATAGAGAGTCCAACTTTACGAGCCGACTGGGCGACCAGATCAAGAATACGCAGAAGGTTTTTCTCAGAATTCGACAAGAGCACCAGATCATCAGCGAACGCCAGAAACGGGTACCACTCTTGGTTAAGCCTATAGCCGAAATAATCAGGGATCTGGTCGACCACCTGGTCCATCACCATTAAAAATAAGGCGGGGGACAGGGGATCCCCCTGTCGAACCCCACGCGAAGGGTGGACCGGCTTCGAGACTGACTTTTTGAAACACAGAGAGGTACAGGCATTCTTATAGGTGAATTTTAAGTACTCAATAAAAGTGGGCGACACACCACGCTTCCTCAAAAGATTGAAAATGGCCACGTGGCTGACAGAGTCAAAGGCTTTAGCAAAATCTACCAAACAGCCAGCAAGTGGATGGATATTCTGTTTCGCATCACTAAAGATGTAATTGAAAACTTTAAGGCTTTTAGCAATTCCATCAAAAGGCTGGAATCCAAACTGTAACGGCGAAAAACTAAGACAATTAGTGAGCCTTGCAGCGAGTATTTTATGGAACTGTCTCAAAAGGACGGAGGCAATCAAGATTGGTCTAAGCTCCGAAGGTGTCCGCACATCAGAACTTTTAGGTATAAAAATTGTGCGGCTATTTAAGATAAAATCGGGTACCCAGCCAAGCAACATCCATAGCGTAAAAAGCTTTGCACGGGCCCGTGCAGGAATCTTAAGGGCACCAGCCACAGTAAGGCCATCTGGACCAGCAGCAGATGAAAATTTTATCCTATGTTCCTCGACTTCAGTGACCAAAATAAACTCGGTTAAAGATTCAAACTTAACATCAACATCAACCATTTCATCTTCAAACTCTTCATAAACAGTGCTGGTAAAGACGTTTTTCCAAAAGGGAAAAACTTCAGCGGCAGTTAGATCACTGGAAACAGAGTTATTTCATAAGATAGAGTTAAGTGCAGCAGAACGGTTCCTTTTGTAGATTCTTTGTAGATTAATATATTCAAGTCTTTTTGTCTTTCGTTTGGACAACAGACCTTCGGCCTTTCGAGCACGTACTGAACAGGAAACATCCTTCAACATAGTACGCATCTCATTTGGAAGACACGAAATCAAGAAGGCAAGACAACAGTCTTTGGCTTTCTGCGGATCTGTATAATCAAAATCGAAGGCAGAATCTAAAAGATTTAGCTCATCGTTAGATGGAGGCTGGTTGGTGGTCATATTCATATTAATAATATAACTATAAAAGGTTGAAGCCGGAGAAATTCCGGATGCAGGCTGCAAAGGCTTAACTTCAGGATCATTTACTTTAGATAAACATGCACTTGTCCCAGGAGAACCAGTAGGTTCACAAGAAGGAAGGTCAACATATAATATAGGAGTCATAGAACCAGAAGATTTTTCATACACTTCAGGCACTGACGAAACAACATCGTCAGTGGGGGAGACAATACAGGAAGAAGTGTTACTCGACGTGGAACTGGACGGCGCAGCTGATGTTAAAGGCACCATATCAACATTATCCACACCAATCGAAGCAAATTCACAGGAAGGATCATCAACAGGAATGTTGCCAGCCAAGTCAGGACCAGAAGGCACTGCCACAACACTAGGCCCAGCTATGTTAGCAACAGGGTGGGCAGCGGAGAGGGCGGTGAGCAAAGTGCTCACTTGCTCCCGATAAGCTGCCGCACGCCTTTTCCCCTTTATTGACTCCAAAGTTCTTCCACCACATAAGGGTAGTAACTGTTGATTGATATTCTTAATACTAGGATTTTCAAACAGCAAACGGGCCTCATTCACAACCAATTCAGTAGACTCGGCCAATGTCCACCGAGAAGATGTTGGTAGAGCTGCAGCTTGCACAGCAAAAAACTGTGACGGATGGGCGGATCTCTTATGTATCGATACACCAGTCTTGTTCTTAAATCTCTTTCGGCAAATGTCACAAACAGCAGGATCATCAAGAGAATCAGGCTTAGTCGAACTAATGGAATCAGATGCTGCAGCACAACAATCTGTAGTGCCGCCTTTAATATCATTTTTTGAATTTGTAGCAGCTGAAAAGAAGTCCCAAAGGGGTTGCTGGCCTCGGTGGAACTGCGCTGCTGGGGAGAGCCTCGTTAGTTCACCCCAGAGGAGGCACAGAACAAAGTTCCGTACCCCATCCGAGGCTATCCAGCGGGCACCACGAAGAGGTGAGGATCCCCAACAACCGTAACCAGTAACCCCCAAAAGGCAAGTTCCTGCTCCGGGTCTCCTTCCCCCTAAGGGGCCGGTTCCAGAACACAGCAACACATAATTGAGCGTAAAGGGGGAACGGAGTGTCACCGGAGTTGCACTCCGCTCCCCCCGATACTCAACCGTCCTTAAGAGAGTCATAGTTACTCCCGCCGTTTACCCGCGCTTGGATGAATTTCTTCACTTTGACATTCAGAGCACTGGGCAGAAATCACATTGCGTCAACACCGATCTCCGGCCATCGCAATGCTTTGTTTTAATTAGACAGTCGGATTCCCTGAGTCCGTGCCAGTTCTGAGTCGGCCGTTAGTCGCCCGCCGAAACGGTCGGTCCTCCCACGAGGAGGAGGTCCGCCGAACAGCTGAGGCATTCCACGGGAAGGCCCCGACGCTGTTCCGGGCCGAGCCGAAAGCCTCGCCCAGTCCCGGTGCAGTGCCACACCCGCTTCAGACCCCAGCCCGACGGGCCCGGCCCTCAGAGCCAATCCTTGTCCCGAAGTTACGGATCGAACTTGCCGACTTCCCTTACCTACATTGTTCTATCGACTAGAGACTGTTCACCTCGGAGACCTACTGCGGATATGGGTACGGACCGGCACGAAAATCACACTCTCTCCCTCGGATTTGCAAGGGACGACAGAGGCGGACCGGACACCGCAAGAGCCGCGGTGCTCTTACGAGAACAGCATCCCTATCTCCGGACGAACAGATTCCTTACGAACCGACACGAACTCTTACAAAAAAAGACAACTCTTCCCCGGGTCCTCCGTCGCCGTCTCCCCTTTTTAAAATATAATGGCCAAACCATAACATCAACTAAAAATATAGCAAACACCATTGGTAGGTCTTTATCTGACATATCCAGCTCTAATTCCTATTCTGAACCTTTTTTGTCATACAAACATAATTCTGAGCGTTCATCAATTAATTTTCACTCCCGTTCTTCACCAGAGTACAATAGTCCTTTTACTGAAAATGAATTGCAAAATAGTTTGAAAAATTGTCGTAACTCTGCTCCTGGACCCGACGGTGTTACCTACATTATGATTAAACATTTATCAAAACTGTCTCTTAAAAATCTCCTTCATCTTTACAATAGGATCTGGACTGAAAATATTTTCCCTGTTGCTTGGCACGATGCTATTGTTATTCCTTTTCCAAAACCAGGTAAAGATGCTACTGATCCAAAAAATTACAGGCCCATTGCTCTTACAAGCTGTCTTTGTAAACTACTCGAAAAAATGGTAAATACTAGATTGGTTTTTATTCTTGAAAAAAATAATTTTATTTCTCCATGGCAAAGTGGTTTCCGACGAGGCCGTTGTACGGTTGACAATATTTTATTATTAGAGACATATATCCGCAAAGCTAATGTGAGACGTAACCATTTGGTGTCAATTTTTTTCGATATAGAAAAAGCTTATGACAAGACATGGCGCTATGGTATTTTAAAAGATCTTTTTAATTTGGACTTCAGGGGGAATCTTCCTATTTTTATTGAAAATTTCTTAAGGGTCAGACGCTTCCAAGTTCGTATTGGATCAGTTCTTTCAGATTTTTATTTTCAGGAAGAAGGTGTACCTCAAGGCAGTGTCTTGAGTGTTACACTCTTCTCTTTAAAAATTAATGACATCCTCAAAGAAATTCCACAGAGTGTCCACGGCAGTCTATATGTTGACGACCTGCAGATATCTTGCCAGGGAAATGACATGCGCTTCATTGAACGCCAATTACAACTTGCCATCAAGAATATCATTAAATGGACTAATAAAAATGGTTTTTACTTTTCTACTGACAAAACACAATGTGTGCATTTTTGTCGTAAACGAGGTCTACATCCTGATCCAGAGATTTTTATGAATGACAATCCTATTTCTGTTGTTGACTCTGCTCGATTCTTGGGTGTAATTTTTGACAGAAAACTCAATTTTAAATCTCATATATCATATTTAAGGACAAAATGCGAAAAAACATTAAATCTTTTAAAAGTACTATCAAACACTTCTTGGGGTGCAGATCGCATTTCTTTATTGAGAATCTACCACTCTGTTATCCGTTCAAAATTAGACTATGCCTGTGAAGTATATGGGTCTGCTCCTAGTTCTTATCTTAAAAAACTAGACACAACCCATCACAGTGCTCTTAGGATATGCTCAGGGGCCTTTCGCACCTCTCCTGTGCTTAGTTTGTATGCTGACTGTGTGGAGCCTTCTCTCACCGACATCAGACAAAGACTTTCATGTGAATTGTACTTTCGCATCCTCTCACATCCTAATCATCCTCTTCATTCACTTTTAAATACCAACGATCATAATCTTTATGTGAATCGCCCGTCTTGCATCCCACATTTCGCTCTTAGAATTAAGAACTTTCTTGCTGGCACCTCTCACATTCATACCAAAGTTCGTCCTCGGTCTCTTTTAAACATGACACCTTGGAATTTCCAGCCAATTTCCTGTCTTCATCCATTTAAGGGGTTTGACAAATCTAACACAGATGCTTCCATGTTTCAAGCACTTTTCTCATCTCATCGCTCTGAATATAAGGACTATGTCGAGATTTTTACTGACGGCTCCAAGACAAGTAATAAAGTTGGCTGTGGTGTCGTCACTGGCAACACCACGTATAGCTATGAACTCCCAAGCTCTTTTTCCATTTTTTCTGCAGAGTTTTTTGCAGTTGAGGTAGCTTTAAACATTATTTCGTCTCACTGCAGCAAAAAATTCATTATCTATACGGACTCAAAGAGTGTTCTTGACTCTCTTTCTTCTATCTCTTGCACTCTTTCTTTTATGTCTGTTTTAAAAACATATAACGACCTTCTAAAAAGGGGATTCAGTATTTTATTTTGTTGGGTTCCTGGACATGTTGGTATTAAAGGCAATGAAATAGCAGACAAGGCCGCAAAGCAAGCTTCCATTTTTTTAAACTGTCCTATTCCTTATGACGATGTTAAGCATAGCCTCAGGAGCTATTTCAGAGATATTTGGCAAAGGGAGTGGAACAGTCAAATTAATAACAAATTACATGATATTAAACCTCAAATTGCAATCTGGCCAACGTTTACTCCTAGGAAATATGATGTACTTATTACCCGTCTACGAATTGGGCACACTAGGCTTACTCATAAGTACTTATTACTTCGACAGGCGGAGCCGACCTGTCCCAAATGTCACTACCATACACTTACCATTCGCCATATTCTCACTGACTGTCCTTGCCTTCGTCATATGTATCGGCAATATTTTAATTCATCCTCACCAAACCTGACGAACCTTTTAGGTAGTTCACCTCATTATCATTTGACAAATTTTTTAAAAGACGCTGGTTTTTACTATGACATTTGATTTTATTATTTACACTCTTCATCTCATTCTACATCAGTTTTTATTATCTACACTGTTCATTACATTTTACATCAGTTTTTATTATCTACACTGTTCATTACATTTTAAATCTGTTTTTATTATCCACAATGTTTTTTATGACTTTGATTTTACCTTTTACCTATTCGTTTTTAATTTGTGTTAATGACAAACTGGATGGGTAAACCCATCCAGAGGCTAAATTTTGTTTAACCCTTTTTTGTTTGGCGCAGCATGTCCCATTGTGGACTTTGTGCCATAAAAAGCCATCCATCCATCCATCCGTCGCCGTCTCCGAGTTCGGTTGCGTTACCGCACTTGACCCCGAGGGAGTCTATCTTCGTGTCCGGGTTGGGGAATATTGACCCCATTCCCTTTCGGTCGAAAGTGGGACTCTCGATGAGGTCAAGATCCCGCTTCGGAACGGATTTCTCCGATCCCTTAGGACCGACTGACTCATGTTCAACTGGTCAGTGTTCACTGGTCAGGACCCATGTTCAACTGGTCAACAAATATTTATTACAACATAAATAAAGGTAAAAAATAACAATACGTTGTTTTGCCTAAAGCTTCCTCTTCTTCGCAAGCATGCAAATCTCGATATTCCCGCCCCCTTGAATTGACAGCTTTTCCCGTTTCTACATTTTATTCCCCCAGGGGGGTACCTTCTTCAGGTATTCAGGAGGAGTCACGCACCCCGGGCCCGAGTGATCTTTTTTTACTCTCCTTCTTTTGTCTTATTCCCCTTCCCTTTTACTTCTTTCACTTTTGGTTTGGTTTATTTTGCTTTTGCCAATAAGTTTTTGGTACTTGTTCTTGTTGTTTTGTGTTTGAAAAAAATAAAACTCTTTAAAAATTTATAAAATTAAAAAAAAAAAAATGAAACTACTCACCTTGTTCACTCACCTCTTTGGTTTCTACTCACCTTGTTTCTACTCACCTTGTTTTTACTCACCTTTTTTGGTCTTGTTCTCATTTGTTAATCTAAATACCATAAAACTACTAATATATTAATTAAGCTAAGTCCGGTGTAGATGTGGCGCTGGCTACTGGGTTGACGATTTGGTGAGGGTCTCACGGTAATCTAGCCTTGGGATCACACTGGAAGACTGGTGCCCCCTTGGTGAAGGTGAGACAACGGTGACTACTCGAACGAGAAACACCGGACGAACACGACTACCACATGTGATTCCTAAGCTGGGTCACCGGTCTGGTAGCTGGTGAGTGGTTATGGGTGTCCCAGAGAGGATTCTTAAAAATCCTTTGCGTTTGTGTATTGGAAGAAACACTCTGACTTATGGGACTAAGGAAACCCTCTCTCTTCTCTTTTCCCTTATATCATGACAACTGTAGGAAGTTTAGATAATGCGTCTGGGTTGGGCCAAGCTAACCAAACTCAGTCGGATTCTTGGGGAGATAGTATGGACGAATTTTCTTCAACTCTAAGTAAGAAAAATGTGTTTATGCACAGTAAAGTGAGATTTTGTGTTGTTAAGAGGAATGAGGGCAATTTTTCGAAGACCTCTCCATAAGGCTATATAAGGTCTTGTAGGTGAACCGAAATCCAATAAAAAACTGAGAACAGGAGGATTACTTATCGAAATAGAAAACAATAACCAAGCAAAAAATCTAAAAATATGTACTATGTTTGCAAATATCCCAGTAACCGTCATTGCTCACAGAAGTTTAAATACCTGCCGTGGAGTAATAACTGAGCCAGACTTACAATATATATTTGAAGGTGAAATAGTAGAAAATCTAAGAGAGCAAAAAGTAATTGCAGTCCGCAGAATATCAATCACTCGTGATAACCAGAAAATACCTACTAAGCATATCATAATTACTATTGACTCACCCAACCTCCCACGCTCTATTAAAGCCGGATATCTCGCATGCCCAATAAGACCTTATATTCCTAATCCATTGCGTTGCTTTAATTGTCAAAGATTTAGTCACTCCAAACAATCTTGCCGTGGAAAACTCGCATGTGCACGCTGCAGTGCAGTAGGCCATGACGACCAGAATTGTGAAGCCTCTATTTCATGTGTAAATTGCAAAAAAGAACATCCAGCCTATTCAGAATCTTGTGAAAAATTCAAGTACGAAAAAGAAATACAAACAATCCGGACAAAACAAAATATTTCTTACTTTGAAGCAAAAAAATTAGTTGACTCCAATAAAAGGAAAATCATTTGCAACTGCAACTTCATCGAAGACCCAGAAAACTTTCAAAACAATAGCCAGTCAAACAGACAATCTCGAAATTAACCAATCTGGGGAAACTGCTAAAGATAGTTCTGCTAAATTTTTAATAAAACCTAATCTGACTTCCTCTGCTTCACAATTGTCGTCTAAACCTACTTGCACCAAGAAATCATCACAAATTATAAAAAATGTACAGCCAGATAAAAAACTTAAATATGTGTCTCAAAAGCACATGAGTTTACCTTCCAATCATAGTACACCTAAGAAGAAAAAACTTTTGACTAAAACCACATAAAAAAAAATCAAATAAACCTATCTCCGAAAAACAGGATGACTGTCTTGCCATCCATCCTTCAGACGCAGAGGAGACTATGTCTACTGCCTCTGATGAAAATGACGTAGGTACATTTATCTAAAAAAAAATATCATGACTAATTTCATTTGTTGGAATTGCCGGGGTTTTAATAATAAACGAGACGAAATCAAAGAAATAATTTTTAACCATAGACCTGTTTGTTTCGCTTTCCAGGAAACTTACCTTAGACAAAATGTTAATGTTAATATTCGTGGCTACAACTGTTTCAGGAAAGACTTTTCCCAAACTGACAGAGCTACAGGTGGTGTAGCTCTCTTAATCTCCAATAGTGTCCCACATTCTTTTATCCTTTTAAATACTAATATCCAAGCAGTTGCAATCCAGCTGCATATCCGAATGTTAATAACAGTTTGTTCTATCTATTTACCACCCAATTTGCATGTAAACCAGCATGATCTCAATAGCCTCATATTACAACTTCCCACGCCTTTTTTAATACTTGGCGATTTTAATGCACATAATCAGCTGTGGGGAAGCCCTGATATATGAAGCCCTGATGAATTGAAGCCCTGCAATAATTCTCGTAGACTTATTATTGAAAATTTGATTACAGATAATTCTATATGTGTCTTAAATAATGGCAACCATACTTATTTCCATGAACCCTCCAGGACAGTTCATGCAATTGACCTTCCCATTTGCTCTCCTACACTCTATCCATATTTTAATTTTTTTGTTGGTGACGATCTATATAATAGTGATAATTATCTTTTGTTTTTATCATTTTATAATTATGACCAGGTGCATCCTATAAGATCCAATTTTATATATGACAGGGCCGATTAGATTAGCTTTTCTTTAAATTCCTCCATTACAACTATCATGGTTGAGGGCAATATCAATAATGCTGTAACTCAAGTCAGCCAATGTATTATGACTGCTGCTAACACTTATATTCCAAAATCATCTGGACTGAAACATCCTAAACCTTGGTGGAATGATGATTGTACACTAGCAAAAAGGAAGCAACAAAAAGCGTGGGGTATTTTCCGCAGGTATCCAACTACAAGTAATTATATACTATTTAAACAAGCTAGGGCACATGCGCGGAAAACTCGCAGGAAAGCTCAGAGTCCTGGATCAACTATGTCTCCAGCATCACTTCTAATATTAGCAGCAAGCAATTATGGCATCGTGTTAAAAAAGCTATGGGAATTTATACTAATCAGAGTATCTCTTTTTTAAAATATAACGGTCAAACCATAACGTCCACCAAAAATATAGCCAACGTCATTGGGAAAACTCTAATACCTCTAGCTCTAGTTCCTACTCTGAACCCTTTCTCTCTTACAAAAGGAAATGTGTATGCTCTACCATCAGTTTAAAATCCCGCCTATTTCAAAGTTACAATAGCTATTTACAAAAAATGAATTAAAAAATTGTTTGAAACGTTGTCATAACTCTTCTCCTGGACCTGATGGCATTACCTACATTATGATCAAACACTTATCTAATGATTCTCTTAATAACTTGCTTCATGTTCACAATCGAATCTGGACTGAACACACCTTCCCTTCTGCTTGGCACGATGCTATTGTTATTCCATTTCCAAAACCTGGCAAAGATGCAACTAATCCAAAAAATTACAGACCAATAGCCCTCACAAGTTGCCTGTGGAAACTTCTTGAAAAAATGGTGATTACAAGGCTTGTTTTTATACTAGAAAAAAATAACATAATTTCTCCATGGCAAAGTGGTTTTCGACGTGGCCGCTCAGCAATTGACAATATCTTACTGCTAGAGACAAACATTCGGAAAGCTAATGTTAAACATAACCATTTAGTATCTGTCTTTTTCGATATGGAAAAACATACGATAAGACATGGCGCTGTGGTAATTTAAGAGATCTTTTTAATTTAGACTTCCGTGGAAATCTTCCTATTTTTATTGAAAATTGTTTTAAACTCAGACGCTTCCAAGTTCGCATTTTTTCAGATTTTTACTTTCAGGAAGGATGTGTACCTCAAGGCAGTGTCCTGAGTTTTGCACTCTTCTCTTTAAAAATTGATGGCGTTTTGAAACAAGTACCTCCAAGTGTTTATGGGATATTATATGTTGATGACCTGCAAATCTCTTGCCAGGAAAATGACATGCGCTTCGTTGAACGCCAACTACAACTCGCCATCAAAAATATTGTTAATTGGACAAACGAAAATGGTTTTAATTTTCCAACTGACAAAACACAATGTGTGCATTTTTGCCGCAGACGGGATCTTCATCCAGATCTAGATCTTACAATTAATAATAGTCCAATTTTAGTTGTGGACACTACTCACTTCTTGGGTGTATTTTTTGACAAGAAACTGACTTTCATTCCACATATTTTAAATCTAAAGACTAAATGTATTAAAAAATTAAATATTCTGAAGGTGCTATCAAATACCTCGTGGTGGGGCTCATCGCACTTCCCTGCTTAGAATTTATAGAGCAATCATCCGTTCTAGACTGGCCCCCAGGGGGATAACTTCTTTAGGTATTCGGGGGTGTCACGTAACCCGGGCCTGAGTGATCTTTTCTTTTCCCCTTCTTTTCTTTTTATTTATTTATTTATTTTTATTTTATTTTTTATTTATTTATTTATATATTTTATTTTATTTTATTTTTAATTTATTTATTTTTATTTTTATTTCCTGCCATAAGTATTGGTCTTTTGATTTTGACTTTGTTTTTTTCGTTGCCAATCAGTTTTTGGTCGTGTTATGTTTGGTTGTTCTCATAAAATATGAAATTAAAAAAAAAAAAAAAAACACTCACAACGTTTTACTAACCTGTTTTCTGTTATGTTCAAACTCACCTCCTTTTTTCCTTGTTGGTTGTTATTTAAAAAAAAGGAAAAAAAACTGCAAAAAAAAATTTAGAACTGTAAAAAACAACAATAATATATCTATCTACTAACCAGTAATACAATAACCAAGTAAAGTCCGGTGTTGGTGTGGCGCTGGCTATTGGGACAAAGATTTTGGTGATGATGCCACGGTAGTCTAGCCTTGGGATCACACTGGGAGACTGGTGCCCTTGGTGAAGGTGAGACAACGGTGACTACTCGAACGAGAAACACCGGACTAACACGACTGCCATATGTGGTGCCTGAACTGGGTCGGCGGCCTGGTAGCTAGTGAGTGGTTATGGGTGTCCCAGAGAAGATTCTTAAAAACCCTTTGCGTTTGTGTGTTGGAAGAAACACTCACCCTTTTCTCTTATCTTTCTTATTATGGCTACAAATTTGGGAAATTCAGTTAATGCGTCTGGATCGGGCCAAGCTAATTCTAAATCTTGGGGAGTGAGAATGGATGAATTTTCATCTAGCTTATCTGAAGCTAATGTTTTTGCTATGCATGAAGAGAGATTTTTTGTTGTGAAGAGAAATGAAGGTGACTTCAGTAAAACATCTCCGTTTTTAATACAGAAATCGACCCAGTCCATTGCAGGTGAACCAATGGGAGTTCAAAAACTGAAATCAGGCGAACTTTTGTTAGAGTTAGAAAATAGTACACAAGCAATAAACTTATAAAAATATACAGCATTTGGAAATATCCCTGTCACAATTAGTGCTCATCGTACTCTGAATACCAGTAGAGGTGTTATATCTGAGCCTGACCTCCAGTACATACCAGAAGCAGAAATCCTCGACAATCTTAAAAGACAAAAAGTAATAGCTGTGCGCCGTATTTCTATTTTCCGTGATAACAAACCAATACCCACAAAACACATAATTCTAACCATTGATTCTCCTACTCTTCCACGTTCAATTAAAGCAGGTTACCTCGAATGTCCAATAAGGCCTTATATACCTAACCCTTTACGATGCTTCAACTATCAACGTTATGGGCACTCAAAAAGATCATGCCGTGGAAATCTCACATGTGCCCGCTGCAGTGCAGTGGGTCACGATAGTCAAAAGTGTGAAGCCCCTGTCTGTTGTACTAACTGTAAAAAAGACCACCCTGCTTATTCTAAATCCTGTGAGAAATGGAGAAGTGAAAAGGAAATTCAAACCATAAAAACAAAACAAAACATCTCATATTTTGAAGCCCGAAAAATTGTTGAATCAAGGACACCCACAATTGGTAAATCTTTTGCAGCCGATGCTTCAGCCAGTAACAAAAAGACTTATAAAACCATAGCGATAAAAACAGATGATATTAACAATAGTACTCCCTCTGATAAAATAGTGAAATTTAATCCTCAAAAACAGCAATCTAAACATAGTCAGAGCTCACAATCATCTTCAAAACCATCCTTCCCCAAAAGAAATTCACTAACTCTAAAAAATATGATATCTATAAAACATTAAAATGCACCTTCAAAAACTAGTTCACTGAAAATGATAAAGGTATCATCAAATTCCATATCTCTGGTAGTGAAACCAAATAAAAATATTTCAAAAAATCAAGAGGACTGTATCTCTCTTCATCCACCCGACGAGGAAGACAAAATGTCTACCCTATGTGGACACAGTGACGTAGATACTTTTATCTAAAAAAAAAAAAAGAAACTTTAGTGACTAATTTCATCAGTTGGAATTGCCGCTCTTTTAATAATAAACGGGATGAAATCAAAGATTTAATCTTTGATCATCGACCAATCTGCATTGCTCTCCAAGAAACCCACTTAAAAATTAACAATATTGCTAATATTCAAAGGTATAGTTGTTTTCGGAATGATTTCACTCAGAGTGACAGAGCTACAGGTGGTGTAGCCCTTCTTATTGCGAATAATGTTCCTCACATTAATATTCCATTGAACACATCCATCCAAGCTGTCGCCGTCCAAATGCATTCGCATATGCTGTTAACTGTCTGCAACCTCTATTTACCACCAAATATTTCTATACTCAAACAAGATCTCAATAATCTCCTCTTACAGCTTCCTTCTCCTTTCCTTATTCTTGGAGACTTTAATGGACATAACCCGCTTTGGGGGAGCCATGACATCAATCCTCGTGGACAAGTCATTGAAGACTTTATTACTGACAATTTATTGTGTATTTTAAATAACGGTGAGAATACTTATTTCCACGAACCTTCCACAACATTTCATGCAATAGACCTTGCCATTTGTTCTTCTACTCTCTATCCATATCTTAATTTCTTTGTTAGCAGTGACTTATACAATAGCGACCATTTCCCATTGTTCTTAACTTCGTATGATATTAATCAGACTCTTATTCATAATACTCATTTTATTTACGACAAAGCTGATTGGGCCGTTTTTTCAAACAATACCAGCCCCCCAGTTGAAACTGTTTCACGTAATTCTACAGAAATACCCAATACTAGCTCTCCACTCGAAACTACAGCAAACAATACCCAAAACTTACCATCCAAACCAAATCAGTCTTCTAACTCTTCACAGTCCTCTTCATCAAAATCAAGAAATTTAAAGAAAATTCCACAAACTGCTAAAACCTTATTGTCTGAAAAAAGTCTTAACTCTACCTAATTCACCCTCTCGTCTCAATATCATTAAGAAAAAGAAATTAAAATTGCCCACTTCGACTTAATATGGGAAAAATAATAAAGTAAACCTTACAAAACAAGACGATATGATCAGACTTCACCCTTCTGATGGAGAAGACGGTATGTCTACTGCATCAGAGGATAATGACGTGGATGTTATAATCTAAAAAAAAAAAAAAAAATCATGACTAATTTCATCTCATGGTAAACGAGATGAAATAAGAGAAATAATCTCTGATCATCGACCTATATGCTTCGCTTTTCAAGAAACATACTTAAGACAACACGATATTGTTAAAATCCGTGGCTATCAGTGTTTCAGGAAAGATTTTACGCATTCTGACAGAGCTACAGGTGGCGTAGCCCTTTTAATCTCTAATAATATTCCACATTCATGTATCACTTTAAATACCGATATCCAGGCTATTGCAGTTCAGATCCATATGCACATACTTATCACCATCTGCACTATTTATTTACCGCCAAATATGACCATTCGCCCAAGTGACCTAAATAGGCTTATTTCACAACTGCCGACACCTTTTTTAATTCTTAGTGATTTAAACGGGCACAGTCCACTTTGGGGTAGTCTGGATATTAATCCTCGTGGACAAACTATTGAAGACTTAATCACTGACAATAATTTATGTATTTTAAATAATGGTGACAATACTTACTTCCATGAACCTTCCAGAACTTTTCATGCAATAGACCTGGCCATCTGCTCTCCAACTTTGTATCCATATTTCAATTTCTTTGTTAGTAACGACCTTCATAATAGTGACCATTTTCCTTTATTTTTATCTTTTTATAATTTTAATGATCATCATCCTACAAATCCACATTATATTTATGACAAGGCCAACTGGACTACTTTCACTACAAATGCAACCATCACATACGAAATGACTGAGGGTGATATCAACTGAGCAATCACTGATGTCACAAAGTGTATTATAAATGCAGCTGATATTAGTATTCCAAAATCCTCTGGCCCCCAGGGGGGTACCTTCTTCAGGTATTCAGGGGGAGTCACGCACCCCGGGCCCGAGTGATCTTTTTATCTCTTCTTCATTTTTTTATTTTTTATTTTTTTACCTTTTACCTTTTATTTTATTTCTTTCAGATTTTTTTTTTGTTTTGTTTTTTTCTCTCTCTAAGTTTTTGGCATTTTTCTTGCTTTTTCGCCCTTGTTTGTTTTTTTGGGTTTTACTGCCAATAAGGTTTTGGTACTTGTTCTTGTTCATTGTTCTTGAAAAAAAAAAATTAAAAATTTGAAAAACTTAAAAAAAAAATTGAAACTACTTACCTTGTTTTACTCACCTTTTTGTTTTCTACTTACCTTATTTGTTTTCACTCACCATTTTTTTTTTTGGTCTTGTTGGTTATACTAAAATTACTTAACTTCTAAAACATTAACCAAGCTGAAAACGGCAGAGATGTGGCGCTGGTTATTGGGTTGGCGATTTGGTGAGGGTCTCACGGTAGTCTAGCCTTGGGAGCACACTGGGAGACTGGTGCCCTTGGTGAAGGTGAGACAACGGTGACTACTCGAACGAGAAACACCGGACTAACACGACTACCACATGTGATTCCCAATCTGGGTCGACGGTCTGGTAGCTGGTGAGTGGTTATGGGTGTCCCAGGGAGCGATTCTTAAAACCCTTTGCTTTTCCGTCTGTTCAAGAAATGGGCTGACTTGTGGGACTAAGGAAACCCTCGACCCTTTTTATTTAATTTAATTATGGCGGCCAAGCGATTAAAAATTCAAATGATAAATCTTGGGCTGAAAGAAAAGAAGAGTTTTCTTCCACGCTTAATGAGAGTAATGTGTTTATAAATTGCGAAGCTAGATTTTTTGTAGTAAAGAGTAATGAAGGAGATTTCTTTAAGACTTCTCCTTTTCTAATTCAGAAGTCAATTCAATCAATTATGGGGGATCCAAAATCTGTTAAAAAGCTTAGATCAGGTGAACTGCTAATTGAGGTCAACAATAACAAACAAGCTAATAACCTAAAAAAATGTACCCAATTTGCCAATATACCAGTCACAGTAAGTACACATAGAACTTTGAACATCTGTCGTGGTGTGATTTCTGAACCAGACCTACAACATATTCCAGAAAGTGAAATACTCGATAATTTGAAAGACCAAAAAGTTATTGCCGTTAAACGAATTGCAATCTTTCGTGATAAGAAGCCTGTTCCCACAAAACACATCATTTTGACAATAGATTCTCCTAAACTTCCACAATCAATCAAAGCTGGTTACCTTGAATGCCCTATAAGGCCATACATCCCTAACCCTCTAAGATGTTTCAATTGCCAACGTTTTGGCCACTCAAAGACCTCTTGCCGTGGTAAACTAACATGTGCCCGTTGCAGTGCAATTGGCCATGACAGTGAAAATAGTGAAGCCCCTGTGTGTTGTGTTAATTGCAAAAAGGATCACCCATCTTACTCAAAATCTTGTGAAAAATGGAAAACTGAAAAGGAGATACAAACTATTAAAACAAAACAAAACATATCATATCCCGAAGCACGGAAAATTGTGGAATCAAGGACACCCATTGTTGGAAAATCATATGCTGCTGCCATAGTTACCAAAAAAACATATCAGTCTATTGCAATCCAAACTGACACTGTTCATAATACTAGCTCTCCAGTTGTAACTGAATTAAAGAATTCCCCAAACTTACAATCCAATCCACATCAGGCTTCTAGCTCTTCACAGTCATCTTCATCCAAATCAAGAAACTTAAAGAAAACGCCACAAACTACTAAAACATTATTGTCTGAAAAATGTCTTAACTCTACCTCTGTAAAATATTCCAATTCACCCTCTCATCTCAATATCAAGAAAAAGAAACTAACAAAATTGCCCACTCCCACTACAAATAAAAATAATAAAGTCAACGTTCCGAAACAAGATGCTATGATCAGCCTCCATCCTTCTGATGGGGAGGACGGAATGTCTACTGCATCAGAGGACAATGACGTAGATGTTATAATCTAAAAAAAAAATAATGACCAATTTCATTTCATGGAATTGCCGGGGTTTTATTAATAAACGTGATGAAATCAGAGATATCATCTCTGATCATCGACCTATATGCTTCGCTTTCCAAGAAACATACTTAAGACAACACGATAAAGTGAAAATTCGTGGCTATACCTGTTTCAGGAAAGATTTTACTCAGTCTGACCGAGCTACAGGTGGGGTAGCCTTTCTGATTTCTAATAATGTACCATACTCCAATATACCTTTAAATACGAACATTCAGGCTCTTGCCATTCAGGTACACTCTCATTTATTAATGACCATTTTCACTCTCTATCTTCCACCAAATACATCCATAAGCCAGCATGACCTCAATAGCCTTATTTCTCAACTTCCAAATCCCTTCTTAATTTTTGGAGATTTCAATGGACATAATTTGCTGTGGGGAAGCCCTAATAATAACCCCCGTGGTCAAACCATTGAAAATGTTATTTCTGACAACAACTTGTGTATCTTAAATAATGGGGACAATACTTACTTTCACGAACCTTCTGGGACTTTCCATGCCATTGACCTTGCCATCTGCTCTCCCAAACTATATCCATATTTTAATTTTTTTGTGAGTAACGATCTACATAGTAGTGACCACTTTCCTTTATTTTTATCTTTTTATAATTTTAATGAACGTCTACCGGGTAATCCACATTATATATATGACAAGGCCAACTGGACTGCTTTCACTATCAATGCAACTATAACCCATGATATGATTGAAGGTGATATCAAGAAAGCAATCACTGATGTCACTAATTGTATAATAAATGCAGCTAATCTTACTATTCCAAAATCTTCTGGGCGTCTCCATAAACATTCAAAGCCATGGTGGAATGATGAATGCAATACTGCAAAAAGACAGCAGCAAAAAGCATGGGGATTTTTTAGGAGGTACCCAACTACTGCTAATTATATCGCATTCAAAAAAGCAAGGGCAGCCGCACGGAGAATTCGCAGAAAATCCCAAAAGGATTTCTGGATTAAATTTGTGTCCAGCATTACCTCTAATATAAGTAGCAAACAGCTCTGGCATCGCGTAAAAAAAGCAATGGGAATTTACTCTAATCATAGTATTTCTTTTTTGAAGGATAATGGCCAAACGATCACTTCAATGAAAAATATTGCAGATACCATTGGTAGAACTTTATCTAATATCTCTAGTTCGAACTCCTACAGTGAGCCTTTTCTATCTTATAAATACAATTCTGAACGCTCAAATATAAATTTTAGGTCCAGCTCATCACACGATTACAATAGCCCATTTACTGAAAATGAATTAAACAATAGTTTGAAACATAGTCATAACTCTGCCCCTGGTCCTGATGGCATTACTTACCTCATGATCAAACACTTATCAATACAGTCTTTTAAATATCTCCTTCATCTTTATAATAGAATCTGGACCGAAAATACCTTTCCTATTGCTTGGCATGATGCTATTATCATTCCTTTTCCTAAGCCCGGCAAAGATGCAACCGATCCAAAAAACTACAGGGCAATTGCTTTCACTAGCTGCTTATGTAAACTGCTCGAGAAAATGGTAAATAATAGGCTGGTTTATATTCTTGAAAAGAAAAGGTTAATATCCCCATGGCAAAGTGGTTTTAGGCGTGGCCGCTCTACTATTGACAATGTTTTACTTCTAGAGACAAATATTCGGAAAGCTAATGTTAGACGTAACCATTTGGTGTCAATCTTTTTTTATATGGAAAAGGCATATGTCAGGACATGGCGCCATGGCATCTTAAAGGATCTATTTAATTTGGACTTTCGTGGTAACCTTCCCATTTTTATTAAAAATTTTTTGTGAGTCAGACGCTTCCAAGTTCGAATTGGTTCAGTTTATTCAGACTTTTACTTTCAGGTCGAAGGTGTACCTCAAGGCAGTGTCTTGAGTGTTACACTCTTCTCATTAAAAATCAATGATATTTTAAAACAACTTCCACAAACTGTTCACGGCTGTCTATACGTTGACGACCTGCAGATTTTTTGTCAGGGAAATGATATGCGCTTCATTGAACGACAGTTAGAACTTGCTGTTAAAAACATTCTTAAATGGACTAATAAAAATGGTTTTACTTTTCCAGCGACAAAACACAGTGTGTGCATTTTTGCCGCAAACGTGGTCTTCATACTGATCCACAAATCTTTATTAATGACATACCTATTTCGGTAATTGACTCTGCTCGTTTTTTGGGTGTAATTTTTGACAAAAAACTCAATTTTAAAGACCATATTTCTTATTTAAGGACGAAATGCGAAAAAACATTAAATATTTTAAAAGTACTTGCAAACACATCTTGGGGTGCTGATCGCATTTCTCTACTAAAAATCTACCGCTCCTTAATACGATCAAAATTAGACTATGCCTGTGAAATTTTTGGGTCTACTCCAAACTCTTACCTTAAAAAACTTGACACAGTTCATCACAGTGCGCTCAGGATCTGCTCAGGGCCTTTCGAACTTCTCCAGTCGTCAGTTTATATGCTGACTGCGTAGAGCCTTCCCTTACTAATATTAGACAGCAGTTATCTTTACAACTGTACCATAGGATACTGTCTCATCCTAACCATCCAATTCATCCTCATATCAATAACAGTAATGAAAATCTCTTTTTAAACCGTCCATCTTGCATCCCACATTTTGGTCTCAGAATCAAGAATAATTTTGCCGGCATCCCTCATCTTCATACCAAAGTTCGTCCTAGTGGGTTTTTAAATATGACTCCATGGAACTTCCAGGGTATTTCATGTCTTCATCCTTTCAAAGGTTTTGAAAAAAGGTAACAATGATGCCTCTATCTTTCAGACCCTCTACAAAGCTCATCGGAGCAGTTATAAAGACTATACCGAAATTTTTACTGACGGTTCTAAAACAAGCAATAAGGCTGGTTGTGCGATTATCTCTGACAATACTACTCTAAGCTATGAACTTCCAAACGCTTTTTCTATTTTCTCTGCAGATTTTTTAGCTATTGAGGTTGCCCTTAATTTTATTTCATCTCATCCAAATCGTAAATTCATTATATATACAGACTCAAAGAGTGTTCTTGATTCTCTTTCATCTACCTCTTGTAATCCATCTTTCACTTCAATTTTAAAAACTTACCACGACCTTCTGAAAAAGGGATTTGACATCTTGTTTAGCTGGGTTCCTGGTCATGTTGGCATCAAGGGCAATGAAGCAGCAGACAAAGCCGCAAGGCAGGCTTCTATTATATTAAACTGTCCTATACCTTAAGATGACATCAAGCACACACTAAAAAATATTTTCAGAAATAATTGGCAAATGGAGTGGAATAATCAGCAAAATAATAAATTACTCGAAATAAAACCTCAAATTGCAGTCTGGCCTACACTGAGTCCTAGAAAACATGTCATAATTACTCGTTTAAGAATTGGGCATTCAAGGGTCACGCATAAATACTTACTACTTGGACAACAGGAACCTGACTGTCCGAAATGTCATTTCTGTGTGCTTACCGTTCGTCATCTGCTCACTGACTGTCCTTGTCTTCGTCATCTGTATAGGCATTATTTTAATTCATCTTCACCCAATCTGACAAGCCTTTTAGGTGCAAATCCTCATCATCATTTGACAAATTTTTTAAAGGAGGCTGGGTTTTACTTCGACATCTGATCTTATTGTTTACCATGTTCATCCTATTTTACATCTGTTTTTTATTGTATACTGTTTTTATTATTTTTGATTTTATCTTGTATGTAGTTTTACTTCTTTTTTCTACTGTGTTTGGGCTCTTTTTTTCTTTTACCTTTTTATTTGGCGCATCATGTTCTACTTAGGACCTTGCGCCAGAAAAAGTCATTCAACCAACGAACCAACCAACCAAAATAATCTGGACGTCTCTGTAAACATTCAAAGCCATGGTGGAATGAAGAATGCAATAATGCAAAAAGTCAGCAACAAAAAGCTTGGGGAATTTTTAGGAGGTATCCTACAATTGCTAATTATATCGCATTTAAAAAAGAAAGGGCAGTCGCCCGAAGAATCCGCAGAAACTCCCAAAAAAAATCTTTGATTAAATATGTTTCCAGCATTACCTCCAATGTAAGCAGTAAACAGCTTTGGCATCGTGTCAAGAGAGCAATGGGAATTCATTCTAATCGAAGTATTTCATTTTTAAAGGATAATGGCCAAACTATAACATCTATTAAAAATATTGCAAACACCATTGGTAGAACTTTATCTGACATATCCAGCTCTAATTCCTACTCCGAACCTTTTTTGTCATATAAACATAATTCTGAACGTTCATCAATTAATTTTCACTCCCGTTCTTCACCAGAGTACAATAGTTCTTTTACTGAAAATGAATTACAAAATAGTTTGAAAAATTGTCGTAACTCTGCTCCTGGACCAGATGGTGTTACCTCAGTGTTGCCAGATTTGGGGACTTTTTTATTCAACACCCACCTTTAAATTTTTATTGCAACAGTTGCCTAACCACATCGACGATTAATCGTCTATTATGTATGACAAATTTTATTTCTCAAAATTATTGGTGGTAGTTGAATAAAAAATTGCCAAGTCTGGCAACACTGCGATACCTACATTATGATTAAGCATTTATCAAAACTGTCTCTTAAAAATCTCCATCTTTACAATAGGATCTGGACTGAAAATATTTTCCCTGTTGCTTGGCACCATGCCATTGTTATTCCTTTTCCGAAACCAGGTAAAGATGCTACTGACCCAAAAAATTACAGGCCCATTGCTCTTACAAGCTGTCTATGTAAACTACTCGAAAAAATGGTAAATACTAGATTGGTTTTTATTCTTGAAAAAAATAATCTGATTTCTCCATGGCAGAGTGGTTTCCGACGAGGCTGTTCTACGGTTGACAATATTTTATTATTAGAGACAAATATCCGCAAAGCTAATGTGAGACGTAACCATTTAGTTTCAATTTTTTTCGATATAGAAAAAGCTTATGACAGGACATGGCGCTATGGTATTTTAAAATATCTTTTTAATTTGGACTTTCGAGGAAATCTCCCCATTTCCATTCAAAACTTTTTAAGAGTCAGACGCTTTCAAATTCGTATAGGATCAGTTTATTCAGATTTTTATTTTTCAGAGGAAGGTGTGCCTCAAGGCAGTGTTTTGAGCGTTACGCTTTTCTCCTTGAAAATAAATGATATTTTAAAACAGCTGCCGCTGTGTCCATGGGATTTTATATGTTGACGACCTGCAAATTTCTTCCCAGGGAAATGACATGCGCTTCATAGAAAACCAATTAGAACTCGCTATAAAAAAAATCACTAAGTGGACAAATAAAAATGGTTTTAAATTTTCGACTGACAAAACACAATGTGTCATTTTTGTCGTATAAGAGGTCTTCACCCTGATCCTGAGACCCACAGGGGGGTACCTTCTTCAGGTATTCAGGGAGAGTCACGCCCCCCGGGCCCGAGTGATCTTTTTTTCTCTTCTTCCTTTTTTTTTTTTTTTTTTGTTTTAAAAAACCGTCTACCTTCTTTTCTTTTATTTATTTCACTTTTGGTTTAGTTTTTTTTTTTTTTCTTCTAAGTTTTTGGCTTTTTTCTTGTTTTTTCGTCCTTGTTTGTATTTTGGTTTTTGCTGTCAATAAGGTTTTGGTACTTGTTCTTGTTCATTGTTCTAGAAAAAAAAATTGTAAAAAAAAAAAAAAATTGTAAAAAAAAAAAAAAAAAAAGAAACTACTTACCTTGTTTTACTCACCTTTTTGTTTTCTACTTAACTTATTTGTTTTCACTCACCTTTATTTTTTGGTCTTGTTCTAGTTGATTATACTAAAATTACTTAACTTCTAAAACATTAACCAAGCTGAAAACGGTGTAGATGTGGCGCTGGTTATTGGGTTTGCGATTTGGTGAGGGTCTCACGGTAGTCTAGCCTTGGGATCACACTGGGAGACTGGTGCCCTTGGTGAAGGTGAGACAACGGTGACTACTCGAACGAGAAACACCGGACTAACACGACTACCACATGTGATTCCCAATCTGGGTCGACGGTCTGGTAGCTGGTGAGTGGTTATGGGTGTCCCAGGGAGCGATTCTGAAAACCCTTTGCTTTTCCGTCTGTTCAAGAAACGGGCTGACTTGTGGGACTAAGGAAACCCTCGACCCTTTTTTCTTATCTCAATATGGCGAAAAACAAAGGAAATACGAATAATGCGCTTGGCTCGGGCCTATCCCTCAATGCTAACTCTAATAATACTGCATGGGCAGATAGAATGGAAGAATTCTCTTCCACCTTACCTGAAAAAGTAATTGCCACATACGATGAGGCAAGATTTTTTTTATAATCAAGCGTAATGACGGTGACTTTTTTAAAATGTCACCATTTCTAATTCATAAAGCTATTCAATCAGTTGTGGGTGAACGAAAGTCAATTAAGAAAATCAAATCAGGAGAACTTTTAATCGAAGTAGAAAACATAAAGCAAGCAAGTAACCTCAAAAAATGTACACTTTTCGCTAATATTCCCGTTACTGTTACTACTCACCGAACATTAAATACCAGTCGTGGAGTTATTTCAGAGCCTGACCTTCAATACATACCAGAACAGGAAATACTTGAGAATTTAAAAGATCAGAAAGTTATAGCAGTTAGGCGCATTTCAATTTCCCGTGAAAATAAACAAATCCCAACTAAGCACATAATACTCACTTTTGATTCTCCGAAACTCCCACGCTCTATAAAAGCTGGATACCTGGAATGCCCTTTAAGACCATACATCCCAAATCCTCTGCGCTGCTTCAAATGCCAACGTTTTGGTCACTCAAAAAATTCTTGCCGTGGTAATCTCACGTGTGCCCGGTGTGGGGTAGTGTGCCATGATAATGAAAACTGTGAAGCTCCCGTATGTTGTGTAAACTGCAAAAAAGACCACCCATCTTATGCTAAAATATGTGAAAAATGGAAATTCGAAAAAGAGATTCAAACTGTGCGTACCAAAGAAAATATATCATATTTTGAAGCCAGAAAAATTGTTGAAACCAGAACTCCCACAATTGGAAAATCCTTTGCTGCTGCTGTTGCTTCTATTAAAATACCCAAAAATTACAAAACAATCTCCACACAAACAGATAGTATTACTAAGAGAATCCCTCCTGAAGAAGCCAAAAATAATTTGCGCAAAGATCAAGAAAAGCCTACTTAAACACCTAATATATCACACCAAAACCCTAATTCTTCAAAGCCAACATTTCCTAAAAAAAGCTCACAAATTCTGAAAAAACACATGTCTCATAAAAATCGCAGCTCTGAACCTCTAAAGCATGGAAATTCTCAAAACAACTTGGTTAAAAGGAAAAAAATACCTAAGCTAACAGAGTCTATAAAATCAAAAGAAAATAATATAGCTAAACAAGCAGATTTAATTTGCCTTCATCCTTCTGATGGAGAAGGTATGTCTACTGCATCAGAAGATGATGACGTAGATGTGTTAATCTAAAAACCAAATTATAATGACTAATTTCATTTCCTGGAATTGCAGAGGTTTTAACAATAAACGGGATGAAATAAAAGACATTGTCTTTGATCATCGACCAATTTGCTTTGCTTTTCAAGAAACGTATCTAAAGCAAAATCATAAGACTAAAATTCGTGGCTACAACTGTCTAAGGAAAGATTACATTCAATCTGACAGAGCTACAGGTGGTGTGGCTCTATTAATCTCCAATAATGTTCCTCACACAAATATACCTTTAAGCACAAATATTCAAGCCATAGCTGCCCAAATCCACATCAATATGCTAATAACCGTCTGCACTGTTTATTTAACACCTAATATGTCTGTACAAAAACAAGATCTGAATAATTTAATTTTGCAACTCCCTCTCCCATTCTTAATTTTCGGTGACTTCAATGGACATAACCCGCTTTGGGGGAGCCCCAATGTTAATTCCCGTGGACAAGTCATTGAAGATTTCATCAATGATAATTCTTTATGTCTTTTAAACAATGGAGACAATACTTATTTCCACGAACCATCTAGGACTTTTCACGCAATAGACCTTGCAATCTGTTCTCCAATTCTTTACCCATATTTTAATTGTTTTGTTTCTGACGATCTGCATAACAGGGATCATTTTCATTTATTTTTATCGCTCTATAATTTCAATCAAGTTAACCATAGTAATCCTCATTACATTTATGACAAGGCCAATTGGACTACTTTCTCTTATAATGCCTCCATTACTTCTGCCATGATTGAGGGCGATATTAACAGTGCAGTTTCACCTGTCAGCCATTGTATCATTAATGTAGCTAACATTTCGATTCCAAAATCATCTGGATGATATCCTTTTAAACACTCTCGACCTTGGTGGAATGAAGACTGTAAAATTGCAAAAAGGCGCCAACAAAAAGCGTGGGGGATTTTTCGGAGATATCCCACTACAGCAAATTATATTGCATATAAACAAGCTAGAGCAAGTGCACGAAAGATTCGTAGAAAATCCCAAAAGGAATTGTGGATTGATTATGTATCCAGCATTACATCAAATACTAGTAGCAAACAATTGTGGCATCGTGTCAAGGAAGCCATGGGCATTTATTCTAATGACAGTATTTCTTTTCTTAAAGATAATGGTCAGACAATCACTTCCACCCAAAACATTGCAAAAACTATTGGTAAAACTTTATCCCACATTTCTAGCTCAAACTCATACTCGGAGCCCTTTCTATCATACAAACTATGTTCTGAATGCTCTGATATTAACTTCAGATCTCGCTCATTATATGAATACAATAGCCCATTTACAGAAAATGAACTCAACAATAGTCTTAAACTCACTCATAACTCCGCTCCTGGTCCCGATGGTATCAGTTACCTTATGATCAAACATCTATCCAAAGCATCCCTCAAAAATCTACTTAATCTCTTCAATAGAATCTGGACTGAGAATATCTTCCCCATTGCTTGGCACGATGCTATTGTTATACCCTTTCCAAAACCTGGTAAAGATACTACAGACCCAAAAAATTATAGACCTATTGCCCTCACTAGCTGCCTTTGTAAATTGCTTGAGAAAATGATAAATACTAGACTTCTTTTCACTCTTCAAAAAAATAATCTAATTTCTCCATGGCAAAGTGGTTTTAGACAAGGCCGTTCTACTATTGACAATATCCTCTTGCTTGAGACTAATATACGGAATGCTATTGTTAGACGTAACCATTTGGTGTCAATTTTCTTCGACATTGAAAAAGCATATGACAAAACCTGGCGTTATGGCATTTTAAGGGACCTTTTTAATTTGGGTTTAAGGGGCAATCTTCCTATATTCATTGAGAATTTTTTAAAGGTGAGACGCTTTCAAGTTCGAATTAGATCAGTATACTCAGACTTTTACTTCCAGGAAGAGGGGGTTCCTCAAGGTAGTGTCTTAAGTGTAACACTGTTCTCTATAAAAATTAACAATATACTAAAACAACTACCTCGAAATGTTCATGGAAGCCTGTATGTTGACGACCTGCAAATTTCTTGCCAGGGAAATGATACACGTTTTATTGAACGCCAGCTACAAATAGCTGTCAATAACATTATTAAATGGACAAATGGAAATGGTTTTACTTTCTCTGCTGACAAAAAACAATGTGTGCATTTTTGTCGCAAACGAGGTCTTCATCCTGATCCAGAGATTTTAATAAACAACAGGCCAATTTCAGTTGTTGACACTGCTCGCTTTCTGGGTGTTATTTTCGATAGAAAATTGAACTTTATGCCACATATTTTACACTTGAGAACTAAATGTGACAGAGCACTTAATATTTTAAAAGTGCTTTCTAACACTTCTTGGGGAGCAGACCGCCCATCTTTACTCAAAATTTATCGTGTTACTATTCGCTCCAAACTTGATTATGCATGTCAGGTTTATGGTTCAGTCCCTCACTCTTATATTAAAAAACTTGACACAACACATCATAGTGCACTCAGAATTTGCTCAGGTGCTTTCCGCACGACTCCAGTCCTTAGTCTATATGCTGACTGTGTGGAGCCTTCTCTCACTGATATTAGACAAAGACTTCCACTTGAATTGTACTATCGCATCTTTTCACACCCTAATCATCCACTTTATTCTCATTTAAACTGTAACGATCATAATCTTTATGTGAATCGCCCATCTTGCATCCCTTATTTTGCTGTTAGAATTGCGAACTTTCTTGCTGGCACCTCTCATATTCATACCAAAGTTCGTTCTCGATCTCTTATAAGCATGACACCTTGGAACTTCCAGGTCATTTCTTGTCTTAATCCATTTAATGGATTTGACAAATCTAATACAGATGCTTCTATTTTTCATGCCCTTTACACCTCTCATCGCTCTCATTATAAGGACTATGTCGAAATATTTACTGACGGCTCCAAGACTATTAATAAGGTTGGCTGTGGTGTTGTCGTTGGTAACACCACTTTTAGCTATCAACTCCCTAACTCATTCTCCATCTTCTCTGCAGAGTTTTTTGCCATTGAGGTTGCTCTTAATATTATGTCATCTCATCACAGTAGAAAGTTCATAATTTCCACAGACTCGAAGAGTGTTCTCGACTCACTTTCATCTATCTCTTGCAACACCTCTTTTATCTCAGTTCTGAAAACTTATAACGACCTTAAGAAAAAGGGATTCGACATTTTATTCTGTTGGGTACCTGGACATGTTGGCGTCAAAGGCAATGAAACAGCAGACAAAGCCGCAAGGCAAGCATCAATTTTATTAAACATTCCTGTTCCTTATGATGACGTTAAGCATACACTTAGAAACTTTCTCAGAAATATATGACAAAGTTAATGGAACAGTCAAAACAATAACAAATTACAAGAAATTAAACCTCAGATTGCCATTTGGCCTACACTAAGTCCTAGAAAGTATGATGTTATTGTAACTCGTCTGAGAATTGGCCATTCCAGACTTGCACATAAATACTTACTTCTTGGGCAACAGCAGCCTACTTGTCCCAACTGCCACGCTGATATACTTACCATT
This sequence comes from Salticus scenicus, assembly GCA_963930645.1. NCBI lineage: Eukaryota > Metazoa > Arthropoda > Arachnida > Araneae > Salticidae > Salticus > Salticus scenicus. The sequence continues at coordinate 139,666,590 of OZ005657.1, forward strand.
CGCCATGTACTCACAGATTGCCCTTGCCTTAGACATTTATATAGGAGATATTTTAATTCATCATCACCGTGTCTGACAAACCTTTTAGGTATCAATCCACATCATCATTTGACAAATTTTTTAAAAGATGCTGAATTTTATTACTACATCAAGATTTTATATTTTACACTGTTCATCTTTTTAATATATACACTGTTCATCTAATTTTTACTTCTGTTTTTATCATATACACTGTTCACAACTTTTTACATCATTTTATTTTTTACTTATTTTTGACTATTTGTCTTTTATATTTTATTATTTTACCTTGTTTTATCTCTCATTGTGTTGTTTACTGACCATCTGGATGGGTAAAACCCATCCAGAAGCTAGACCTTATCTTTTATAATTTTGTTTGGCGCAGTATGTCCCATTGTGGACCTTGCGCCATTAAACGGCAATCAACCAACCAACCAACCATCCCGATCCAGAGATTTTTATTGACAATAGAGCTATTTCCGTTGTTGACTCAGCCCGTTTTTTAGGTATTGTTTTTGACAAGAAACTCAATTTTAAGCCTCATATTGAATATTTGAGGACAAAATGTGACAAGACTTTAAATCTTTTAAAGGTACTTTCAAATACCTATTGGGGAGCAGATCGTACTTCCTTACTGAAAATTTACCGAGCTCTTATCCGTTCTAGACTAGATTATGCCTATCAGGTTTATGGTTCAGCTCCTGTTTCCTATCTTAAGAAACTGGACACCGTACATCACAGTGTGCTTAGAATTTGTTCAGTGGCTTTCTGCACTTCTCCAATCCTTAGTCTTTATGCTGACTGTGTGGAGCCTTTTCTTGCCAATATTAGACAACAACTATCGTTGGATCTTTACTATCGCATTCGTTCACATCCTCATCATCCACTTCATCCTCATTTAAATAACAACAATGAAAATCTTTTTCTGATTCGTCCATCTTGCATTCCACATTTTGGTCTTCGGATTAAAAGACTTCTTGCAGGCACTTCTCATGCTCATACCAAAGTTCGTCCTCGGTCTGTTTTGAATATGACTCCTTGGGACTTCCAAGTTGTTTCTTGCCTTTATCCATTTAAAAACTTTGACAAATCTAACACGGATGACTCAATTTTTAAGACGCTTTATGCTGCTCATCGCAGTGATTATAAGGAATATGTGGAGGTCTTTACAGATGGTTCAAAGACAAGTGACCAGGTTGGTTGTGGTGTCATATGTGGTAATACAGTTTTTAGCTATAGACTCCCTAATTCATTGTCCATTTACTCTGCAGAGTTTTTTGCAGTTGAAGTTGCACTTAATTTTATCTCATCTCATCCTTACAAAAAATTCATAATTTATACAGACTCAAAGAGTGTCATCGATTCACTTTCATCCACTTCTTGCAACTCTTCTTTTATCTCTGTTCTAAAAGCCTATAACGACCTTCTGAGAAAGGGATTTAACATTTTATTCTGTTGGGTTCCAGGTCATGTTGGTATAAAAGGCAACAAGCAGCTAGGCAGGCTTTAGTGACTATAAATTGTCCAATTCCTTATGAGGATATTAAGCACTCAATTAAGAAATTTTTGAAAGATATATGGCAAAGAGAGTGGGGTTATCAAACTAATAATAAACTACATCTGATCAAACCAAACATTGCAGCCTGGCCCACGCTTACACCTAGAAAATATGAAGTAATTATTACTCGTCTTAGGATTGGATACACTAGGCTCACACATAAGCATTTACTTCTTGGGGAAAAGGAGCCTTCTTGCCCAAATTGTCATTTCGATTTGCTTACTGTTCGTCATTTACTCACCAACTGCCCCTGCATTCGTCACTTGTATCGGTATTATTTTAATTCGTCATCACCAAATATGAAAAACCTTTTGGGTATTAATCCACACATTAATCTGACCAACATTTTAAAAGAGATAGGCTATTACTTTGATATTTGATTTTATTATTTACACATTTTACCACATTTTACATCTGTTTTTATTATATATACACTGGTTTTAACATTTCACATTTGATTTTATGATATACACTGTTTATTTTTTGTTTTTATGTTGCTTTTACTTTTTAAATTATTCAGACTTTTTATCTTTTCTTATTTTGTATTTTTAATGTAGATCCTTTTAAATGACAGTCTGGATGGGTAAACCCATCCCCAAGCTATAGTTTCTGCTTTATTTTCAATATAACTGTTTGGAGCAGTATGTCCCTTAGTGGACCTTGCGCCACTAAAAGCCAACCAACCAACCAACCTGATCCTGAGATTTTGGTGAATAACAGGCCAATTTCCGTTGTTGACACTGCTCGATTTCTGGGAGTTATTTTCGATAGGAAACTGAACTTTATGCCACATATTTTACACTTGAGAACTAAATGTGACAGAGCACTTAATATTTTAAAAGTCCTTTCTAACACCTCTTGGGGAGCAGACCGTCCTTCTTTACTCAAAATTTATCGAGCTATTATTCGCTCCAAACTTGATTATGCTTGTCAGGTTTATGGTTCATCCCCTCACTCTTATATTAAAAAACTTGACACAACACATCATAGTGCGCTCAGAATTTGCCCAGGTGCTTTCCGCACGACTCCAGTCTTTAGTTCATATGCTGACTGTGTGGAGCCTTTTCTCACTGATATTAGACAAAGACTTTCTTGTGAATTGTACTATCGCATCCTTTCACACCCTAATCATCCACTTCACTTCATTCTCATTTAAACTGTAACTATCATAATCTTTATGTGAATCGCCCATCTTGCATCCCACATTTCGCTCTTAGAATTGAAAACTTTCTTGCTGGCACCTTTTATATTCATACCAAAGTCCGTTCTCGTTCTCTCTTAAACATGACACCTTGGAACTTCCAGGTTATTTCTTGCCTTCATCCGTTTAAAGGATTTGACAAACCTAACACAGATGCTTCTATTTTTCAGGCCCTTTACTCATCTCATCGCTCTCATTACAAGGACTACGTCGAGATTTTTACAGACGGCTCTAAGACAAGCAATAAAGTCGGTTGTGGTGTTGTCATTGGTAACACCAGTTTTGATTATCAACTGCCTAATTCATTTTCCATCTTCTCAGCAGAGTTTTTTGCTGTTCAGGTTGCCCGTAACATTATTTCATCTCAGCAGAGTAGAAAATTCAATATATATATAGACTCAAAGAGTGTTCTTGATTCTCTCTCTTCTTGCTCTTGTAACCTGACTTTCATTTCTATTTTAAATACATACAACGACCTTTTGAAAAAGGGATTTGACATTTTGTTTTGGTTGGTTCCTGGCCACATAGGCATTAAAGGCAATGAAGCAACAGACAAATCCGCAAGGGAGGCTTCCATACTTTTAAACTGTCCCGTTCCTTATGAGGACATTAAGCACACACTTAAAAGCTATCTCAAAAATATGTGGCAAAGGGAGTGGAATTACCAAAATAATAATAAATTGCATGAAATAAAACCTCAAATTTCAGTCTGGCCTACACTTACCCCTAGAAATATGTTATTGTTACACGACTACGAAACGGGCATTCAAGATTTACCCATAAATACTTACTACTTGGACAACAGGAACCTGAGTGTTCAAAATGTCATAATAGTGCTTTAACCATTCGTCATGTCCTCACCGACTGCCCTTGCCATCTTTATCGACGAAATTTTAATTCATCTTCACCCACTCTGACGAGCCTTTTTGGTGTAAATCCTCATTATCATCTGACAAACTTCTTGAAGGAGGCTGGTTTTTACTTCGACATCTGATTTTATTCTTTACATTGTTCATCCTGTTTTACGTCTGTTTTATTATATACACTGTTTTTTTTTATTTTTTATTTTATCTTGTATGTTTTGCTTCATTTTTTTACTGTAATTTTTGAATGACTTTCTGGATGGGTGAACCCATTCAGAAGATACTTTCTCTTTTACCCATTTGTTTGGCGCAGCATGTCCTACTTTGGACCTTGCGCCAAAAAAAGCTAACAAACCAACCAGAACACCTACAGCTGGAAAACCTTTTGCATCTGTTACTGCCATGAAAAGAACTTATCAAACAATAGCAACACAGACGGAATTCTCCACCCAAACCAGCCAAACAATCTCAACCTTAAAAGTTAGCACAGTACAATCAAAACCTAATCAGGCATCTGAAACTCAACAATTACCCTTAAATAAACCTACCATTTCTAAAAAAAAACCCACAAAATCTGAGAAACGTTTTCTCTGACAAGAGCCATGCATCAATGTTATATAAGCACTCTAATTCACCTTCCGAGAAGGGTACAATTAAAAAGAAAAGAACTTCAGTAAAAGCAACCAATCGTAAAGGAAAAATAATTGCAGTAGATAATAAGAAACAAGACGATTTAATTTGTCTCCATCCTTCCGAGGGGAAAGACGATATGTCTGCTGCATCGGAAGAAAATAACGTAGATGTTCTCATCTAAAAAATAAAAAACATGACTAATTTCATTTTCTGGAATTGCAGAGGTTTTAACCATAAACGTGACGACATTAAAGACATTATTTTTAATCCTAGACCTGTTTGTTTTGCTTTCCAAAAAACCTACCTTAGACAAAATGATAATATTAATATTCGTCGCTACCACTGCTTAAGGAAAGACTTTCTAAGGTCTGACAGAGTTACAGGTGCTGTAGCTCTTTTAATTTCCAGCACTGTTCCGCACACTAATATACATTTAAACACATCCATCCAAGCAGTTGCAGTCCAGCTACATATCCGTAGGTAAATAACTGTTTGCTGTATCTACTTACCACCCAATACACCTGTAAATGAGCAGGACCTCAATAATCTCATTGTACAATTACCAACTCCGTTTTTACTTCTTGGCGATTATAATGGGCATAATCCTCTTTGGGGAAGTCCTACCACCAATTCCCGCGGTCAAATTATAGAAAACTTTATGACTGATAATAATCTATGTCTGTTAAATAAGGGAAACAATACATACTTCCAGGAACCATCTAGGACTTTTCATGCTATTGATCTTGCCATCTGTTCACCCACTCTCTATCCATATTTCAACTTCTTTGTTAGTGACAATTTAGTGATCATTTTCCTTGTTTTCTGTCTCTTTATGATCGTGACCAGCAGCATCCAAACAACCACCATTTTCGTTATGACAAAGCCAGCTGGGCTGCCTTTACTTTAAATTCATCCATTACTCGTAATATGATTGAAGGTGACAATAATTATTCCATCACTGAAGTCACTCAGTGCATTATTCATGCTGCTAACACATCTATCCCAAAATCTTCTGGGCATTACTATAAACATTCAAAGCCTTGGTGGAATGAAGACTGCAGGTTGGCAAAAATCAAGCAACAAAAAGCATGGGGGATTTTCCGCAGGTATCCAACTTCAGGTAACTATATTTTATTCAAACGAGCTAGGGCAAGTGCACGAAAAATTCGTAGGAAAGCTCAGAAAGAGTCTTGGATTAATTATGTCTCCAGCATCACTTCCGATATTAGCAGCAAACAACTATGGCATCGTGTCAAAAAATGTATGGGAATTTATACCAATCAATCTATTTCTTTCTTAAAAGTTAATAATCAAACAATAACGTCTCCAAAAAATATTGCTAATGCCATTGGGAAAACACTATCAGATATCCAGCTCTAGGTCCTATATGGAACATTTTAGGTCCTACAAACAGCACTCTGACCGCTCTACCATTAACTTCAATTCCAGCTCCTTACAAAGTTATAATGCCCCTTTTACAGAAAACGAATTAAAAAATAGTTTAAAATGTTGTCATAATTCTGCTCCACGACCTGATGGCATTACCTATCTCATGATCAAACATCTTTCAGAGGAATCTCTCAAAAATTTATTCATCTGTACAATAGGATCTGGACTGAACATGTATTTCCTGCTGCATGGCACGATGCTATTGTTATCCCTTTTCCAAAACCTGGCAAAGATGTAATAAATCCAAAAAATTATAGACCAATAGCCCTCACAATTTGCCTGTGTAAACTTCTTGAAAAATGGTTAATAGAAGGCTGGTTTTTATATTAGAAAGAAATAACATTGTTTCTCCATGGCAAAGTCGTTTTCGACGTGGCCGCTCAAAAATTGATAACATTTTACTGCTGGAGACAAATATCCGAAAGCTAATGTAAAACTGAACCATTTAGTGTCTATCTTTTTCGATATTTAAAAAGCTTATGATAAAACATGGCGCTATGGTGTTTTAAGAGATCTCTTTAATTTGGACTTTCGTCGAAATCTCCCAATTTTTATTGCTAATTTTTTAAAAGCTCCGTCGCTTACAAGTTCGCATTGGTTCGGAATATTCTGATTTCTACTTTCAGGAGGAAGGTGTACGCCAAGGCAGTGTTTTGAGTGTTACACTCATCACTCTTAAAATCAATAGCATTTTGAAGCAATTACCACCAAGTGTTAATGGGAGTTTATATGTAGACGACCTGCAGATATCTTACCAGGGTAATGACATGCGCTTTATTGAACGCCAATTACAACTAATTATCAAAAATATTATTAAACGGACAAATGAAAACGGTTTTAACTTTTCCACTGACAAAACACAATGTGTGCATTCTTGCCGCAGACGTGATCTTCATCCTGATCCAGAACTTTTTATTTGTAAAAGGCCAATCTCAGTTGTGGACTCTGCTCGCTTCTTGGGTGTAATCTTTGATAGAAAACTTACTTTCATTCCACATATTTTAAACCTTAGGACGAATTGTTATAAAAAATTAAATATTCTAAAAGTGCTTTCTAACACTTGCTGGGGTGCTGATCGTACTTCCTTACTTAAAATCTATAGGGCAATTATTCGTTCCAGGCTGGACTATGCTTGTCAGGTTTATGGCTCTGCTCGTATTTCCTACCTTAAGAAACTGGACACAGTGCACCATTCTGCACTCAGAATCTGCACGGGGGCTTTTCGCACGTCTCCTATCCTTAGTTTATATACTGACTGTGTAGAACCATCTCTCACTGTTACCAGACAAAGACTTTCATTAGAATTATACTTTCGTATCCTGTCGCATTCTCGTCATCCACTCCATTCTCATCTTGACAGTAGTGATCATCTTTTATTTCAGAATCGCCCATCTTTCATTCCTCATTTCAGCATAAGAATGAGTAGCCTTGTTAGCATGTATCATCTGGAAAACAATGTTCGTATAAGGTCTCTTCTGTATATCACACCTTGGGACTACAGAGTTCTCCTGCATTTACCCCTTTAAGAATTTTGACAAATCGAATACAGATGCTTCTATTTTCCAGACTCTGTATGCATCTCATTGCTGCAGTTTTAAAGACTACATAAAAAATTTTACAGATGGCTCTAAGGCAAGAGAGCAAGTTGGCTGCGGAATTGTTTGTGATAACAATGTTTTTAGCTATCATCTCCCAAGTTCCTTTTCAGTTTTCTCTGCAGAATTTTTTGCCGTTGAAGTTGCACTTAATTTCATTTCTTCTCATAACTATAGGAAATTTATTATTTATACTGACTCAAAGAGTGTTCTCGATTCTCTGTCTTCCATTGCATGTACACTTTCATGTATTTCAGTTTTAAAAACATATAACGATCTGTTAAAAAAGGGATATGATATTTTATTGGGTTCCAGGACATGTTGGTATCAATGGCAATGAGGCTGCTGATAATGCTACAAAACAGGCTTTAACAACTCTTAACTGTCCAGTTACCTATGAAGATTTAAAGCATACTCTCAAACAGTCTCTAAAAAACACTTGGCAAAGAGTGGGAATGGTAAGATAATAATAAGTTAAAAGAGATCAAACCATATATAACAGTCTGGCCAACACTTGCACCAAGGAAGTACGATGTAGTTATCACTCGTCTCAGAATAGGGCATTCTAGACTCACTCACAAGCACTTATTACTTGGACAAGAAGGACCTGCTTGTCCCAAATGTCATACGGATTCACTTACCATTCGCCATATACTCACTGATTGCCCATTCCTTCGTCATTTATATAGATATTTTTTTGGTTCATCATCACCACATTTGACCAACCTTTTAGGTATTCATCCTCATCATCAAATGACTAATTTTCTAAAAATGGCAGGTTTTTATTTCGATATCTGATTTTACCTTATACACTGTTTATTATATTTTACTTTTGATTTTATTACATATACTGTTACCCTTTTACATCTGTTTTTATTATATATACAATTTCTTATATTTTATGTCTGTTTTTTATTATTATATACTTTGTCTGTAATCTTTTGTATATATGTTTTTATTATATACACTGATTCTTGACGTTTTGCCTTTTTTGTTCTCTGTTTATATTTATACTCTGGATGGGGTTCCCCATCCAGACATGGTTTGGCGCAGAATGTCCTATTCTGGATCTTGCGCCATAAAAAATCAACCAACCAACCGACAGTAGCTGAAATAGAATGCAGGTAACCTAATCCTCGTTATTGATTGAAAGCTGCTCTGTTTGACTTTTGTTTGGAGTTTAGGTGGTAAGAGGAACAAACCATTTAAAACATGCAAAATCCAAAGAACCAGAGATAATTTTCCCCTAAGGAGGATACAGGAGTATTAATAAGTCTTATTTTATTTTATTAATCCTCTGTTACAATCAAGATAATTCATCCTACTCTGTAGATTTTAAAGCAATTCAAACCCAGTGTTTTTGGGTATATAAATATTAAATTTCATTACACTTAAAAAAAGTTGAAGCTTGAAAAATGATATCTACTGATAAAATATACCTTTCAAAGGGCAGATAACTCCTCAAGGAAACTCCATTCAGTGTCTTGCTTGTGAATTAACTGACTCTGGAAGACTTCCTAACTTGTAACTATTTTTTTGCTTTGAATGACTTACTACTTAAATATATCTGACGACAGGAGAAAATTTTGAATAAATCATTGCAACGAAACTTCACCTAAAATACTTTCCAATCCAACTCTAACACCAAAAACTCGCCGAAAACCCAACTTTCCTAAAACTCGTAACTCCATCCGCAACTTTCTTCGTAGCACTCTAATTCTACCTTATACTAACAAAAGCAATCAACTTAAAAAAAAAAAAAAAAAAAAAAAAAAAAAATTTAGAAAGAATTTGCAATTATTGACATTTCTACGTAATGTATCTGTTAGCGCTCGAAAATTGAAATTCCTAATATTCTCATAATATTTTTCATGGTTTTTTTTTTTTTAAACACTAAGGGGACTGCCCATTGCGCAGCACTAGTGCGACGTGAAACCCATCCACCCAACCAAACAACCATCAACAGTAAGCTGCTCCGCGCCTTGTTCTAACTCCAAAAGGCAACTTCCTTGTTTGAACGGATTTTTAGTTGTACTAGTGCCACGCTGTGGACAATTGGCGACGGTCCGGGACTCACTCCTAGGGTTGTTCTGAGACATGCCATCCTCTACAGGTTGAGTGTATTTTACGTCGCACTAGTACTTCAGTTAGATAGACTTGGCGTCTTCGACGTTTATCGCCAAACGTGCCGGTACTCTATTCTAGGAATATGCATCCGCAAATCCCTACACTAAGCGTAACCGTTAGCGGTCTCAGAGACCGATGTTCCGGTACAAGGGTTAATATCCTACCAGTTGTGCAGTTAAAATGCGCTGTAGCGTCACGTGTTCATTCATTGGCCGACAAAGTTTAAAAATTTGCATTTTCTACCGAAACATGTATGCATATTAATTAGTGTTCAATTTTCATTACTCTTCCTTGGTGAGTCTTTTTTTTTTTTTTTGTCTTGTCTTGTCTTAGAGTGTATTTAATGAAATAGTATTTCCATTCAACAAAAGATTTAAAAGGTACATTACATTTCTAAGCTGTTTACAGTAAAAAACTATTTATATCGTTAAAAAATTATCCACAGCTTTTCTTTGTTTTAGGTAATGGTTAAGTCTGAATTTTGTACCAAAACTCGATAGATATCTTAAATTTTCGTGTTCAATAATACCTAATTTACCAGTTATTACATATCCATAGATGAACACCTTAAAATTATTATCACAGCATCGATTTTCAACATTAGAAAATTTGCCTTTTCAGACATTATAGTTAAAATTCTACACCTGAAAAACTGAGTATATTTATAAGTAATCCTAACAGAATAATTCTTTAATAGAAAATAAGTTGTTATATTATCTAAAATTTTATTCATATTTAAATTATTAAACGACTTTTGTGGAAAAAGTATATTCAAAATAGAGTATATTGTTATTGAGCTTAGTTTTTTAATTTAAAGTTCAATAAATCATATATCAAATCCTTCGTTTATATTTAAAAACAGAAATTTAATTTTGTTAAGCTTGCTAATTATTTATTCAAAAATACATTTTTAAACAGTTTTAACATTAATATAATAAAAAAAAAAAAAAGTCATCCGCAATATTTTTCAACTAGACATAAGCATCCACAAAATTGTTTTACTACTAATACAAAAACCTCTTTGTTCTCGATGTATTTTAATAAGACTATTTATTTCAAATAAATGTTAGTCAAATTGAAAGTATATTTAACTTAGTATTTAGACCATAAGAATATACTGTTAGGTATTGAAATATAAAATCATTTTCTACTGAAAGTCTTTCTTTCTTATCATCTACATGAGCTAAAATTTCTATTGAAATATTATCAAAGGAATATTTTCTAAAGTGCAGAATCTCAAAAGATGGAAAACCAGTTTTGTTTAGCACATTCTAATTAGACTATTTTACCATGTTTTTATTAACCTTTATATCTTCTGTTGGCGGTCTCAGAGACCACAAACAGTAACTTTACCCTAATCGTGTTTTCTTGCTAATTACGATCACCGATACTCATTTATAATCCCATCTGTACATTTTTGAAAGATCACCTCCCGTTTTTAAAACTGGTTTCTAAGACCTTTTAATACATGAATATTTCAATACAAAAAAGTTTTATAAGTTAATTGAATTTATATTCACATTTTAACTCCGTGGTCTAAGAAACCGCTTACAGTAGTTATGTGACAAGTTTGGTCGCAGTAGTTAAATGTTAACTCGTTTTCTTGTTTGTTTATTTCTTCAGTACAAATCTTGCGATCGATTTTTAACTAACTCACCGACTACCTAGACATTTGAAACTTTTAGAATAGCTCAGAACACGATGACAATGCAATACCTCGAAACGCGATTTTCGAATTTTTGATTAGTTTGCTTTTAATTATTACGTGTAAGGGAAAGTTCTGTCGTTGTGTGGCACCCAAACAGAGAGTTTAGACACGAAACCGTAAGATAAAGTCTGGCTGTACACGACTTTAATGTGCATCTCCATTTCCATCCGTCCACAGTTTCACGATTTTCATAATATTTATATCCGCAATATTTTATCTGTACATATATTCCATCGTTAGAACTGAGCGAAGAAATCTAAAAGGAACACTGCCTGCAGAATTTCTGAAACTAATAATTTCTTTAAGGTCATTAATGTTTGCAAGTGAAAATTTCTGGGAACCAATTAAAAGCAGGGGATTCTGACCATACAAGTGCATATTGGGGAAGCATTTCCATTAGCAACCTGTGTGGGAAAATGATGTTTCCTAGAAAGATAAGCATGGGAGGCAGAAATATTATCCTCTAAATAATGTAAATGTACATATCTGTCGAGTTAGTCAATTAAAAAAAAAGAACTAAACAGAATTAGAATGTTTGTATTTTATGGCATTAAGAGGTTTGCATGTTTTAAATCTGGGGAAAAAAAATACTAAGATGAAATTCAGTTGTGTATAATATATCTTCAATTTAAAGAATAGTAAATTTAATTTTATGATCCCAGGGGGAGAGAGAGAGAGAGAGAACTTTAATTTTTATTTTATCTGTGATAATACATTACAATAATAAAAAGAAAGAAAGCTCTTAAAAACATTCTTATAGCTTTATTTTTGCATTAGTCTGGTGTATAGTTTAAAAACAGTAAAGCTCAAAATACATAATGTGTTATAACTATGGGGGAAAAGTAATTTAAAAAAAAAAGTATATTATAACTTTATTTATGAAAAGAATTCGCTGGAAATAATTTTGAATTCACGAAGGCGCAAAATGCATATTTCTATAGAAAACACAATTTGGAAAATTGTCCGCTAATAATTTCTTAATCTCATTTACGTGCATGAAAGTAAAGTTAAAGTGGGAAACGGTATGTTCTAGGCATTTCCAAAAAAAAAAAAAAAAAAAAAAAAGATTATCATGAGGAGAAGTGGGGAGATATAAATATTGCAACTGCGCCCAGGCCATTATAACAAAACACAGATTTAGCTCGACGCAGTTGATATGTTTCCGCAGATGTGAACACGCTAGTGTTCTAGGGTTAAAAATCGTGAACAGTATGATTAATGTGTCTCACACTCTTTTTAACTACGGTAAATAACTTTTGCGTTACTCTATATTATTTGAGATATTCTGTTTTCGCATTTAAACATTGATATTCCAGTTTTTTTTTAAAGCTTGTGTTTATTCATGTGGGACAAGCGTCCATGGACGATTTTTTAAGCTTAACTACCACTAATTCGTAATGGAGTTATTTTTTTCTTTTTAGGTAGCGAAAATTCTGCTATTAGATAAATTAAAATTAATGTTCGAAAAAATTGGTGCACAAAAACATGAACCATATATACTATGCACGATACGTGTATATATGTTATATATCTCGAAATGATTAGAACAGAATTTAGTAACATATCAATTCTAGAACCTACTAACAAAGGTTCTGTGGAACAAAGCAACCTATTACTGAAAAATTAACTTTCTATCCCATATCTTATGTCTACCTTTTGATATTAAATTTATCTTATTCGATAATATTTTGCTTGCTAATTGCATTACACGTGCGCCAGAACTAGTTATAGACAAAGGTAAGTTATTACTGTGGAAAAAATTGTCATTAGTTTATCATGTTTTTGTAAACATCTGCATATTTATTTTTCTAATAAAAACAAATTTCAATATAAGTAAAAATATATGGCCGTGTAATTTAGACAAAAACTGATTTTAGCCGTGTTTTCGCAAATATCAACTTTTTTGTTTATTGCAATAAACACCTATTTTTTAGAAGTTTTTAACAACTACATTCATTATTTTCTTTTTTTTTTTCTTTCATCTCGCAGTGGACTAGTTATTTATCTCGGTCGACAAGAACATCGAAAGTGAAGCAACACTGCGGTTAGTGCTTGAGAAGGTCGCACTAGAACTACGAAGTGACAAGTCTGAAAAGGACAAAGAGTGAGACGTCATTGGAGATTACGATATAGAGAAGGCATTCCCTTGTGCACAGTGATAACCAAAAAGCGACTTACTGTATCCTATTCCTATTGGCAACCGGCTGTAAGATTTTCGAGCTTTTTCCCTTTCAGTCGAATATCTTATTTTTATTCCATCTGATTTTACTTCTGGCATCAATTGAGCTTTATTATATTGAACTAACATAAGCGTCAAACGCAATTTATCTTAAAAGTCGAAAATCTGTATTTTCAGAATTACTGTTTGAAATTCTTGTTTATATTTGAACAAGAAAGCTTATTTTTAAAGAAAGCTTATTCAACGCGTATTTTTAAATAAGGAAATTCTTTGTATTCCTCTGTTGCCCCTAGTATTTCTATAATCGCTTGTGTTAGTGTTTTAGCTTCAGTATCCTTAATGTATAGACGGTACATAGTTCTCATTAATTTGGGCTGAACCATTATACGTGCCCGACTTATCGCGCAGTTCGGGGGGCTATCAAAGAGAAATTCGTCCCTCCCGTAGAAAACCAAAACTGTATATAGTATTTGGACACTCTTGGGATTTACTTACAAACCATCGCCAAGTACCCATTATTCAGATCTAATGATTGCTCAATTAATTAACCATTCATTTTTCATAAGGTATTGAAATGATTAATTAATTTTCTCATCCAGCAAATCAGCAAAATATATTTCATTGGAAATTTTTACCTGCCCTTGCACATTGCTATCGCACATACGCGCAAAGCTGTTGCTTGTATAATTTCTTTTATTCAAAAAATTTTTAATGGCAAAAAGGAAATACCACAAAAATTAAATCGAACAAATATAAAGAATTTGTGAAATAATATTCTCGAAAGTGATAAAAGAAAAAAAAAAGAACTACAGAAAATTTCTTTATTACTGTTATACAGCAGGAATAAACGATCATTTTGCAGAAGATTTAAAAATTCCGCTCACAAAACTCTAGATCCCTGTTCTTTAAATAAATAAAAAAAATATAGAAAGACCATTTACTTATCAAATAGTTTTCCAACGGAACAAAATCAGTTATCACACCCCGAAGTATTATTTTGATTTCATTTCTGAAAAAAAATTCAAATATTTTATTTTCTGAATGGAATTTTAGTTTTTTCACTGTATGCGCTGCATATATAAAATATGTAATACTTTTCTATTTTTGACTTTTTCTTTTTGATTAGTAAATGCATATCTACTTATCAAAAATTATTTCCTTACACATGGAAACAGTTAAAGCAGTTTATTAGTAATGGAATAAAAATAGAAAATTAAAACTTTTTTATATGTTAGCTATCATTAATTTTATCTTCTTTAAACTTTGTATATTGTTATATAAATGTTAAAAATTATTTAAATCACTAAAAAAACAGATAGCATTGAAAAAGTTGAGTTTGTAAATTTGTCGTAAATATATATATAGACAGACATATATGAAACTTCCAAATTATTCTAAATCAAAAAATAAGTCTTTTAAATTTACTAGTAGCTAAACAATCACTAAATCAACGACACTGACTCAGGTAGAATGTAAGAAGTGCAGTGTTGTCAAATTATGGAGATATTTATTTAATAGTAATGTTTTTCTATTTGTATGTTTGTGTAATCGACTATCAAATATAGACTTCAAAAATAGTGGTAATTCGATCAAGTTAACACTTTTTTCGGCACTTTGTCGTGTTTCTGAAGACCCGAGGCATGTTATAACACATAATTTGCAATGAAAATAATCTCATAAAATTCTTGAAAACTCTTTAACAGTGGAAACCGGGGTTTTTTTTTTTTTTTTTTAAATGAAAATTTTAAGTGCTTACTCACAAAGTAATGAATTTTGGTTATTGAAAATGAGTGCATATTACCTATATATTGGGATTCATATTGCACTCAGTCTTAAGTAAAAATTACGCTTAATGTTTTAATAGCAACTGACAAAGTAGGTCATTTCATAGCTGCCAATATTTTAATTTATTCCGGAGTAATTTTAGCCCCGCCTCTAATTCACACCACTTATTTTTTAAAAGTATTTTGTCTTATTTTATCGAAATTATGTATTGAAGAAAATTTTTCTATAAAGAAAGTGGTGCGGAATAAAGGCGGGGCTAAAAGTACTCCGGAATAAATTAAAATATTGGCAGATATGTCATTTTACCCTAAGCCCGGGTAAAATGGTTCATGGCACGAGATACTATGGACCACAGAAAAATTTAAAAAATGCATTAATGCAATGTGTTTTTTAATAGTATTAAATGTTAAACTTATTATATTTGGTTTTTTTTTTATGTTTTTAATTCATACAAATAATGTAATATTAACGACTATTAGAATTAAAAAATTATACACCAAGAGATTTTTGTGCCACTGAAAGTCTGCTTTTTGTTTGAAAGGTTAAAGGGTCTGGAAGACTCATCATTAGAATATCTTGAAAATTTACAAGAGAATCATCAACACTCTCAGGAAAAATGTAGATATCTTGATTAGGTTTTCGTTCATAAATCCCAGAAATAGATCCTTTATTATTTATTTCTGCGATTAAGTCAACAAAATGCAAATCAGTCTCTTTCGTCAATTTTTTAAGGAAATTTTATTTACACATTTTTATTTTATTAGTATTAGAAGTAGCATATTGTGAAATTATATCCTCATCACTGTATTTTGTGTCACTATAAACAAGCATATTCTCAGAAACATAATTTCTAATACATAATTTTGCTTTGAAACCTATGAGAAAGTTTTATTTTCTGTAACTCAAGCTAACATTTTTTCTGGCACTACTTAAAGCGGCATTTCTTTGTTATTTTTTATTTTTTGCTTCTTCTTCAATAATCTTCTTTTACTGCGTATTAGTAAAAATTGTTAATGCAGCTTTATTTATTTAGTTGTTCTCCTTGCGCAAATAAGCTATCAGCAAAAGGCGCTATTCGAAAGATGATTCTATTTTTAAATAGGAATTTTGCACTTATTGATTCAGATGTGTTTAGTTGTACAAGCTTCTATTATATAAGTTTACAGCATTTCTTCTTCGTCCTTCGAAAATATCTGCTTATATGCATAGTTTGGGTAGTTGATTTAGTATCGTTTACCAGTTCAGGAAATTTAAAATTTTTATTCTTTTATACATAGTTTGTAAGTTTTTTTTTGAAATGCCTGATACCTTGAAGACTCAACAAATAGATTTTTTATCATCCACAACCCTTTATACTGCCTGCTCCTTATCTGAATATTTCTTTTTTTTTTTCCTTAACACGATCTGTGAAACTTCTCATGAGACAATTATAAACTTTTTAAATTAAATTTTATCTCAATTTATACACACGTATATATATATATATAACATAGGTGTATAATTACTTTTTAATTGCAATTTTTCAGTTTCTTTTAGTTGTATGATATTTGTAAAAATATAAGTATTCAAAAGTAACGATGCTTATATATATATAAGAGTAAACTCACTGATCAATGACTCAACACAGCCGTGGCGATTCTATGGGAGATACAGTCACAAATTTTGGTGAGCAGGTTGATTTTAGGTCCCTGACCACCACTAAGACGGGATTTTACGAAATACCCCCCGTTCCACTCCAGGGGGGCAGAAGGCAAAAACACCTTTATTAGCATAACTCTACTCCAAATTACTTCACGGTGAAGAAATTGCAGATGGAGATTCTGACTCGAATATAAAAAAATATTTTCTGCTATTTTGAAATTTTAAGGGAGGGAGGGGGTAAAAACGATTTTCGGAGGCAAATTTAGCAAAGTACGGATGTTCGAATAAAATTCTATCGCTAGCTAAAAGACGTAAAAGAACGCCAAGCGTCTTCTTGAACATATTTCGAAAAACTTATTTTTGATTTTTTCTGATTTTCGACCTTGGGGGGGAGTTACGAGGGGGTAAATTCGCCCCCCGTTTTAGCGCTAAATTCGTCCGCGGAAATCTATAGGAGCTAAGGTCACGATATTTAGTGTGTGGCTTATTTAAGTGTGTCCAACACCCATTGTAACGGGATTTTGCGGAAGTCTTCACTTTTCCCCTTTGGGGGTGGGATGGGGCAATAAACACGTTTTCAAGCATATATAACTTTGCTTCAAATTATCTCAGTAAGATTAATTTTTATGTGTAGGTTGTTTATGCGTTCCCAACACGCACTATAAAGGGATTTTACAAAATTTCTCCCCCCCATCCTTTAAGGGTGGGAGGGGGCAAAAACACGCTTAACTAAACAAGAGTAACTGTGCTCCAAATTATCTCAGGATAGCGATTTTTTGAAATTTAGATTGGTTATGCGTGCTCAAAACACACACTACAAATTGATTTTGTAAAATTCTACATTATCCCCCCTTGGGGGGGGGCAAGATCACATTTTCATGCGCAACTCTGCTCTGAACTATCTTAGGCGATTTTTTATGCGTGGGCTGGTTAAGCGTTCCCAACACGCACTATAAAGTGATTTTGTGAAATTTCCCTTTTCCCCCCTTTAAGGGCGGGGGCTGGGGAGGCAAAAACACGTTTTAAAGAGCAACTCTGCTCCAAATTATCTCAGGAAAGCGATTTTTTGATGGCGAATGGTTACGCGTACTCAACACACACAAACTACAAAGGGATTATTTTAAATTTCATGTTATCCTCCCCCCCCCCTCTTTCAGGATTGGGGGTAAAAAACATGTTTCCATACGTGACTCCGTTCAAAATTATCCTAGAAAGGTAATATTTTATGTGTGGATTGCTTATGCGTATTCAACACACACTACAAAGTGATTTTGTAAAATTCCACCCTACCAAAAAACGTGAATTCATGCGTAACTCTGTAGTAAATTATCTTAGGATGGAGATTTTTGATGTGTGAGTTAGTTACATGTATCTAACTCATAATGTAACGAGATTTTGTGAAATTCCCTCCCCCTTCTTTCCTTTAAGAATGGGGCTAAAAAAACATGGAAAATCATTTTCCTCTTTTTTTATATTTTCATAATTTTAATAATCAAAGAAATCCTCTCTTTATTTATGACAGGATTAACTTGGCCTACTTTACTTTAAACTCAGCTATTACTCCTAGTTCTAGCATGGTTGATGGTGATATCAATGAGGTGGTCTCTAGAGTGAGCCATTGGATTACAAAAGCTGTTAAACTTTCTATCCCAAAATCTTCTGGCTGTCCATATAAACATTCAAAATCTTGGTGGAATAATGAATGTAACCTTGCCAAGAGAAAACAAAAAGTGTGGGGAATTTTCCGGAGGTACCCAACTACAAATAATTATATACTATTTAAACAAGCTTGGGCCTATGCATGGAAAATTCGAAGGAAAGCTCAAAAAGAGTCTTGGATGAAATAATCCTCCAGCATCACTTCAAATACTAGCAGCAAACAGAAAGCATCGTGCCAAGAAAGCAATGGAAATTTGTACTAGCCACAATATCTCATTCCTAAATGAAAACAGTCAAACCATTACATCCACTAAAACCGTAGCTAAATCTTCGGTAAAATTATGTCCAACACCTCTAGATCGAATTCCTACAGCGAATTTTTTCTCTCCTACAAACAGAGGTTTACATCTGTTTTTTATTGTATACACTGTTTTTATTATATTTAATTTTATCTTGTATCTTGTCTTGTTTCTTTTTTGTCCTGTGACTTTTTAATGACTTTCTGGATGGGTAAACCCATCCAGAGGCTCTTTTTATTCTTTTACCTGTTTGTTTGGCGCAGCATGTCCTACTTTGGACCTTGCGCCAGAAAAAGGCATTCAACCAACAAACCAACCAACCTACAAGCAGAGGTCTAACGCTCAATCATCAATTTCAGTTCCCGCTCATCAAAAGATTACACTAGTCCTTTTATAGAAAATTCATTGGAAAATAGTTTAAAACATTCTCATAACTCTGCTTCTGGTCCTGACGATATTACTTACCTTATGATAAAACATTTATCAAAAATATCTCTTTAAAAACCTGCTTCAGTTTTACAACAGAATTTGGACTGAATATATATGTAATTACATGGCACGATGCTATCGATATTTTTTTCGCAAAATCCGGAAAAAACAATGCTGACCCAAAAGTATAGACCAATTGCACTCATAATTTTGCCTTTGTAAACTCCTTGAAAAAATGGTCAACACCCGACTGGTTTTCATTCTAGAAAGAAATAGTCTACTTTCTCCCTGGCAAAGTAGTTTTCAGTGTGGTTGTTCTGCAATTGATAATATTATTTTGCTAGAGACGAATATTCGTAAAGCTTTCGTAAGACGTAACCATTTGGTGTCAGTTTTCTTTCACGTGGAAAAAGCCTGTGATAAGATATGGCGCTATGGAATTCTCAGAGAAACTTTTTAACTTGGACTTCCGTGGAAATCGCCCCCATTTTTATTGAGAATGACTTAAAAATTATACACTTTCAATTACGAATTACGCATTGGATCAGTTAACTCAGATTTTTCACTAACTCAGGGTATTGTTTTGAATGTAACACTCTTCGCTATTAATTTTATACAGGGGCAACTGCCACTAAATGTCCATTGCAGTCTTTGTGCTGACGACCCGCAAATTTCTTGTCAGGGAAATGACATGCGTTCCATTGAACGTTAATTATAACTTGCTAAAAACCTTGATTACTAGTGTACGTAAATTTTACGTGCGGTCTAGCTATTTAGCTTATTTTTTAAGTTCTTAAAATGTATTTTTAAATACAAATGATTATGCAGTTACTAAAAAGTTAGTAACATTGGGCGAAACAGCAAACAATTAAACATATTTACAAACTATATTAATGTAATATAAGCAAATAAAACGAATTTTACAATTTTATGTATTTCTAGTGATAGCGGCAGATGTGAACACGCTACACTGTCAAAAAAAAATGTCCTGTTCGCTGCAATTTGCTGCCAGAAATTTTCTGTAATTCAGAAAAATACAACGTATGTTTGTGAATTACAGAAAATTTCTGGCAGCAAGCAGGACTTTCTTTTTGACAGTGTAGTGTTCTATGGTTTAAACGCATAACTAATAGGACAAATGAAAATATTTTTAACTTTTCTGCTGACAAAACACAGTGTGTGCACTTTTGTCGTAAACGTAATCTTTTCATCCTGATCCAGAGATTTAAATTAATAATAGCCCAATTTCAGTTGTAGACACTGCCCGTTTCTTGGTTGTTATTTTTGACAGGAAACATATTTTCATCCCACATATTCTTAATTTAAAGAGAAAATGTCAAAAAAAAAAAAAAAAAAAAAAAAAAAAAATCCTCGAAGTCCTCTCTCAAACACTTTCGGAAGTACTGGACGTAGGTCTCTCTTTAAAATCTACCGTGCAGTCATCCGTTCTAAAATGGACTATGCTTCTCAAATCTACTTGCATTTATTACAAAAAAAGACTTGACATAGTGCATCATTCTGCCCTCAGAATCTGCTCTAGAGCCTTCCGCACATCTCCTATTTTAAGTTTATATGCTGACTGCGTAGAACCTTTTCTCACTGTAATCAGACAACTTTCACTAGAGTTGTATTTTCGCATTTCATCTCATCCGCGACATCCTCATTTTGGTAGTATTGATTTTAATTTATTTTAAAATCATCCCTCTTTTACCCCACGCTTTAGAATAAAGAATATCCTTGCTGACACGACTCATCTTGACATAAAAGTTCATTCTCAGACACATTTAAATATGAATCCTTAGAATTGCAAGGTTGTTTCATCCCTTCAGTGGTTTTGACAAATCCAATACAGATGCTGTTGTTTTTTTAAGAATCTCTTCGCTTCTCATTATTTTACTTACAAGGACTACATTAAAATTTTTATAGATGGCTCTAAGTTAGGTGATAAAGTTGACTGTGTTGTCTGATAACATCGTTCTTAGCTCTAGCCTGTCAAGTTCTTTTTCGATATTCTCCGCAGAAATTTTAGTCATTCAAATTGCTCTTAATTTAATTTCATCTTATTCTAATCGAAGATTCATCATCTACGCTGACTCAAAGAGTGTTATTGATTCACTTTCATCTAGTTCCTCAACACACTCTTTAATCATAGTGTTAAAAATATATAGAGACTTTCTGAAAAAGGGATTTAATATCAAATTTTGTTGGGTTCCAGGTCATGTGAGCATTAATGACAAGGAGGCTGCTGATAAAGCAGCTGAGGAAGTTTTAGTTTCTCTTAATTGCCCAGTCCGATATGAAGATCTTAAACATATTCTTACATATTACCTGAGAGGCAATTGGCAAATAGAGTAGGATTACCAAAATAGCAATAAGTTATGGGAAATTAAACCATACATATCAGTTTATAAAACACTTTCTCTAAGCATTCTAGATGTAAGTATTAATATACTTAGAATTCGGCACTCTAGAATAACACCATATTCTTCTTGTGGAACATTTACCATTATTTGCAAAATGCCGTTTCAAATCCCTTACCATTCGCCATGTTTTGACTGACTGTCCTTGCTTTATACAGGTCGTACTGCAATTTATCTTCACCAAATCTGACGAGTCATCTGGATCCTCATTCTGGACTAATTAGATTTTTAAGAGAAGCAGATTTTTGTAATGAAATTCGTTTGTATCTTATTTCGTTCATTACCCTTATTTTGTTTCACTTTGTTTTAGCATTTTAGTAATAGTTTCTTACTTTAGACAATCTGGATGGGATTCCACATCCAGAGGCCTTGGCGCAGCATTCCCTTTCTGGATCTTGCACCATAAAAATCAACCAAACAACCATCAAATGAAATTCTTTTCTTTCTAGGCATTCTTCGCGCACGCATACATATATATGATGATTATCATATAAAAAATGCTTTTTTCAAACTCGATTATAAAGTTGATAAACTGCAAGTAACGAAAAACATTGTTACTAATAAAATATTAAATTTAACAAAACAAGTTAAAAATTTAGTATTTTTGTTCAACTAGAAGAAGGAATAATTCAATTCCTTGAGCTATAAAATAAATTGAAGAAAATATCTTTTCAGTTTTCCTAATTTTGTTCATTGAAATATGGCACCATCATTTATATTTTACTTACATTTTGCCTTAAGGCATGCAATTTCTTTCTTTACGAAAGTGAAAGAGCTCTCAAAATTCAATTAGTTTTTATTGAATAAAACTCCTAAACTTTCTTTCTATATTTTTAAAGCATCTTTTCTGGTAAAACTATTTATTACATACAAAACTTGCAGACTAAATATTTCATGATAAAAAACAAATTTCATAAAATCTAGGAATTATTGAAAATAGAAATATCCAACGAGTAACGGCAAATAATAAATGGCGGAATTTCTAGATATGATTTTTATTTTGTCAAAGAAAATGATCTTTATTCATTTATTAATTTATATATAATTTAGGATGTTTATGCATTACGTACTTGCATAATCATGAGTTATTAAAGAAATGGAAAGCTTATAAAAATCTGTCGGTGAAATTGAATTGATGGACGAATTTAGAAATATCATTGGAAAGCGAATGCTATTTTGTTCATATTTAGACGATAATCCTGGCGATTAGCTAATTTGACTTAAAACATAACAAAATGTTCCAAATAAACTTTTACGCTCAAAATTATCTTCTCAAAAGATATTAATAAATTTAATATAAATGAGTTAACTATAACTCTTAAATTGCTATATAAAGTGAAGATGTGTTTTTCTTAAATTATTAAAAAAAAATATTTTTGAGGTATTAATAGGAGTTTATAGTTAAAACTAAAGCATTCAAATGCATTAAAATCCCGAAAAAGTTTTTTTTTTTTTTTAAAGTAATATGAATAAAAACTGTTCTGAGTATAAAGTTTTCTTTATTCTTCGTACTAGCAAATTTGCAATTGTCTAAGCATAAGAATAAAGAATACTGCTATTTCGAAATTTAAAAGTTATTTAATATTTTCGAAATTTAGATGCTATATTCTTTTACTTTAAAAAATTTTAAATTTTCTGAGACGTTTTGAACTTGCAGTCTCTAATTACATTATTTTATATCATCACAAAACAAAGAATAATTATATGTTATCTGTTGTTCATGAGATTTTATTATGTTTGAGGATTCTGAAATTTTAATAAAATTCTCTTAAATAGGAAAACTGAGAAATAGTATAATAAGAATACCAATTTAATTTTAAAGTTTGTGTGCAGGTTCGATTAATCAAAAATGGTCTTAATATATTTTCAGTGTTTATACATTTATTAATGCTTTTGGTATTCATATGGTTATTTTCAAAATAAAAGCACAGTGAAAATATAGTGATAAAGATATGCACAGAATTAATTTTTAAAATAATGTTCCCTAATCTATAACAGTTAAGACGAGATATACACAAAAATATTTGAACAAATTCAATAGTTTTTAAGCATCATAAAAAATGTCAAAGTAGAAAATTTATTGACAATAACAAAACATGAGCGCTGCAAGAAAAGGGGATTATTAATTTAGCTAGACAACCAAAAGATTGGAAAGCGATAAGACATGGGAAAATCTTTAGACGCTATATTAATCTTCTAAGTGCTTTGTGTTTCATTTTTGTATTCATTTTACAATATACCCATAAATCAGTTGACAGCATTTATTTCTGCAGATGTCAGCTTTAGATGTATTTTTCTATTCAAACAGAGTAGAAAAAAATTTAATATATATTTCTGGAAGATAGAATTGCCATTTATTATTATTATTTTCAGAATAGTTTGTTACAAATATAATATGTATAATAAGAAATCAGTGTCATTCAGGATAATAAAATTGTAGAAAAATTTTACAAGGTAAATGACAGTGATCTTTTTATGTTTGATGTAATATACACTGTAAAAATTTTTATCGTAAGAAAACGGTTATTTCAACGGCAGCTTTCTGTGCGTATGCTTAAACGTGTCTTTAGATAACGGTTACTTAACTACATTATAATTACACGGTTAAGTGACCATAAAATAAAATTTAATGATTCTTTCGCTGTATTTTTAGATAACGGTTACTTAACTGATGTACGTGATGTGATGTGATGTACGTGTAGACAAAAACAATTGATTATATTTTTAGAAAATTTGAAGGATTTAATTAAGCGAAAGAAACACACAAAGTAAACAAGTCAACGCTTTGGTCCACTTCTGGCCCTAATGTACGCAGTTATTCGGTTTGGTATTAATTGA
This sequence comes from Salticus scenicus, assembly GCA_963930645.1. Classification (NCBI taxonomy): domain Eukaryota; kingdom Metazoa; phylum Arthropoda; class Arachnida; order Araneae; family Salticidae; genus Salticus; species Salticus scenicus. Next base: position 139,690,992 of record OZ005657.1, read on the forward strand.
TAGAGTTGGCAGATGTGCTCCTGTGATGTATTTTGCCAAATTCTGTCCAACTGGTGCGTTAGATAGGCAAAATCCCGAGCTGGTTGTAGGACCCTTTTTATGATGCTCCAAACATCCTCCGTGGAAGAGAGATCCGTGGACAGAGTTCAACCCCATTTCACTGAGATACTTATTAAGGATCTTTGAAGTCACTGAAGTACCAATTGCACGTAGGATCGACGATAATGATGAGTTGGAGCTTTGCGTACCACTTTGCGATTGACTGGTTCTTACTTCCTATCCTCTCTTTTGGCCGGAATATTTTGACATAATTTAACAGGTCTTTTTGTTTTAATTAATCAATGGAAATTGTTACAGCAATATATAAAAACTTTAGAACTTTTTGGCTACCGGAAAATTTAAAGTTGACAACCATGGTTTCACCGGAAATCTCTAATTTTTTTAAAAAAAAGGGCGCTTTATCAGTTCACGCAAGTAAGAATCTGCATTAAACTAAGTTAAATCTTGAAAACGAAATTCACGATTACAAATCAACACGACCTGATGAAAGAAAAAAAGAAAAAAAGCCATGATTAGATAGTTGGATTATGTATATATTTACTAGTATAAATTTAAGTGCACTCTGTGTTCCTAGAGATTTAATGGAGTCAAGCTACTCAAAATTATTAAAATGATTATTTTCTATTGAACATATTTGATGGAAATACTTTTTACTAAGTTATATGTAAAAACAAACTTAGGAATGTTAATTAATATCGTTTACCCATATAATAGACAGTAGATTTTGGAGTCCAATATTGGAAACTATTTTGCTGTAATTGAACGCGTTCGGGTCTTCTGAACAAAAATCAGATTTGTAGAGATTAGACTGCATGCATAGCTGTAATTAACATAACTTCAAAACAAATAATTACATAAAGTTCAATTTTTGTATCTTGAATTTACATCAAATGGGGATGCCAGTTAATAAATATTTAAGAGTATAGAAAAACTATCAATATTCGCGATAGATTGGCACCTATAAATTTTAAATGCCAATGCAGTTTATTTTTTTAAGGAAAAAAAAAATACTCTAAAGCCATGCATGCAGTTTTATAAAACAGTGAGGAGACTACAATTTCAGTTTTCTCTGACGCAAAATTATTAAAATTTTACTTCTGTGTTTAATTTTTTATTATTATCATTATTTTTTAAAATATTTTCGCTTCGTATGAGAAAATGTAATATAAGTAAACATTCTTCCACTTTTCAATTTTCGTAAGTACACAAGTGAATTTACTTAACTTTTTTTTTCTAAGTTCGAAGGAACTTCGCATATTTTTCTTCAATAAAATTAAATAATAAAAACTAAGATTAAAAAAAACTTAAAATGTTTCATTTTAATGTATATATATTTATGTTTAACATTGTTCTCTGTACTCAACTGTCCTCGTTTTATTATAATTGTAGTATATATATTAAACAATGTATTGTTTTATTATAACCAATTTAAATATCTCGCATTACAAAAGTCTTTATAAAGTTTAAAAAGTTTCACAAAACATCCTCAGTTTATACATTAAAACATTTCAACTAGTTATATATTGTCTTGTTTTATTGTCATTCAAACTGTCTTAATATTTTTTCCCGAGAAAAAAAGTTCAAAAAAGACTGTTTGTATAATTTAGTTTTTTCATAACTAGCACTCTTTGAAGCAATTTTTTTTTTCTCTTTTAATGTTCCAATTTTAAAATTAAAATAGTTTTAATCTGAATCATAATTTCATTCCTATAAATTAAGTCATACACTACCTGGGAATGTGCTTATAGGTAAGAAATAAAATGAAAATTAAATTCGATTTCAACCTTGTTTTAAAAAATGCTATACAGTGATAAAGACATTAATTTTATTTTAAATATTTCAAACAGGACGATATAAATGAATCTTTAAAAATGGCAGATATTTTTCATTTTTGTCATGCGATATATATGTGTGTAATAAAAAGTATTCCATATACTTAAATTTAAGAAAGCTTCCAGATTAAACAATTGATATGATCAAACCCAAAGAGCTACTATGAAATCCAATTACAAATGAAATAAATCAAGGTAATTGGAAATATACGAAAACATGCTTGATTCCTAACGTTATCAAAGACATGATAGGAAATCAAACCATGTAAAGTAAATGGTTTTCTGTTATAAAGAGAGCATAAGCAAAAATTCTTTGTTTCATGCACAAATCATTTACTAACCACAAATCAAGAGAGAATATGAACTTAGAGTAACTAAGAAACAATTGTTTAATTAGTTGAAACTATGATTAAAAGATATTTAAGCTTTAAAACTTCTTCACACACCATAAAATTTAGGCCAGCACAACCGGTTTCAAAAGGACGAAGCCTTTGTTCTTCAGGTGCAAAAAACACGTGCTACTGCCTTGGAGGCAAAAGCAAGATTGCTTTTGCCTCCGAGACATTAATGATTAAAAGAGTCTGCTAAAAAATACTCTCGAAATATCGCCACAAATAATACCCTCATAGACATTTTTTTAATTATTAAAAATTTTTAAATATGTGTATCTTTACTAATAATATATATTTTATCTTCAAAACAGTGTTTCTAATATATATGTCAATTTCATATAAAATTTTAATCCAACAAAAATATTTTCAAGTGAAATATATAAATATAATGCCTTTAAAAAATATACTACATTTTTTCTGAGAAATGGAATATGGAAATAAATGATATTATTACATTAGCAGATAGAACTGTAGTATATAAAAAATGCCTAAGAAAAAATAATCGAACTTGATAAGAATAAAAAAATTGAGTCTACATTTTTTTTTTTTAAATCCTGGTATAAATCTCAAACTTAGAAAAAAAAAAAAGCATATAATTAAAATTAAGAATTTACTTGTGTCGTATACACTAAATATTTTAACATTAGAATTAAATGGTATGATTTGGAACTGAATTAGAAAAACGTATGAAAAGATGCTCCACTGTATAATAAAATGCCATACAATTTTTTAAATATCCTGATTAGGTAAAGCTAAATTCACATTTATTTAGACGCACATAAGCATCATAATGCATATAATACTTGTACATTACAAACACAATTATAATTCAGAACGCAATATGCAAAATACGATGAATAAAAAAATTTAATATAGAGAAAAATACTAAAATTTATTATCTGATAAACCAAATGATAGAAGAAAAAGAAAAGAGAAAGAATGTGTTTGTGTGTGGGAGGGGAGGGGAGGGAGATTCCATTTTTTTTTTTTTTTTTCAAACAATGTTTTTTCGAGTTCAATTAAGAAAATACGTATTACCTGAAAAGTGAAATAAATTTTCAAACTTAAATTCATATTAATGAATAACATTAAAAAACCTGCATATGTACATATGTAGACAAAATTTTGCCTTTCATTAAAAAAAAAAAAAAAAAAACCTACATTAATGAATAAATTTCTATGTCGAATCAGATTACTGTCCGAGCTATTGCCTTTCTGCTACGCTGTCCTCACACACAGACAGACATATACTTTTATACACATAAAGGTTACAATTGTCCACTTGTAGATAATGGCAGCTCATGCCAGTTATCACAGATGGGGCTCCACGTATGATGCGTAAAATTCAACATAAATGATATTCATTATTCATATAAAAAAACAAGCATTATTCAAAGAATTTTTTAAAATCTATATTTCTCTATTGTGGACCAGTTCGAATTATATTTTGTCAATTTTTTTTTTATTAATTGTATCGTATAGTGATATAATTAATAAAAAATACACGAGGATAAAAAATAATATTAATCTGTATATATATATATAAATTGAGGTGTGTGTCCCTATATTTCACTTTGCAGCTAAAACTACATATCGTAGACGAATAGTGTTTGTATGTAGCAATAGGTACAAGGCTCCCATCGTGCACTATGGTGGTTGCAAGTCGATACCTCTAAGGGTGTTGCAGATACAGGGGTTGAAAGATGTGAACTCTAAAAATGTGTGATTATCATTGGTCGGAAATGATCTGGATCGTTCTAGAAATTTCTGGAATGATCTAGAAAGTCTTAAAATTTGAGCCAACTAAGAATGTTCTAGAAAATTCTAAATTGATCTAGAACATTCTAGAATGATCAAGAAAGTTCTAGAATGATCTAGAACATTCTAAAATGATCAAAAAAGCTCTAAAGTATATACAAATGTTGTAGACGATCAAAAATATTTTTATTGATCGGAAATGATCTGGATCGTTCTAGAAATTTCTGGAATGATCTAGAAAGTCTTAAAATTTGAGCCAACCAAGAATGTTCTAGAAAATTCTAAATTGATCTAGAACATTCTAGAATGATTAAGAAAGCTCTGGAATGATCTAGAATATTCTAAAATGATCGAAAAAGCTCCAAAGTATATACTAATGTTTTAGACGATCAAAAATATTTTAGAAATTTCTGGAAATCTCTAAAATGTATGTCAATATTTTAATTGGTCGAAATTATTCTGGATCATTCTCGATACATTTCAAATTTTCTAAAAAATTCAAAAGTTGAAATTTGTAGAACAATCCAGAAAATTTAGTAATTAGTGGGGATAATTTTCGCGACTATATAAGACGAAAAGTCAAGCCCGTGCTTTAGTCGATTTTTTACAAGAATTGCGTAACAAAAGAAAACTTATAAGTAGTGTGATTGTAAATAACAGTGAGTAATAATTTTTACAGTGAAGAATTAAATCTTATTAAGTTTATTGTTCTTTTTTAGTGCAGTGTGAAAAATATCACTAACGATGCCAAAACGTAAGAGCGTATTCTCGCGTTCTCGAATTGTATCGGAGAGGCAAAAGATGTCGCGAAGAAATGAAACCACGGAAGAAAGAGAACAGCGTCTATCATTACTTCGGGAAAATTATTATCTCAGGCGAAATAACCAGACTGAAGAGCAGTTTAATGATTCTAGAGAGACAGATAAAATCAGAAAAAGATTACAAAGAAAAAGAGAAACAAATGAACAGACAGATGATAGAAGAATACAAAATACAATAAAAATGCGTAACCTTCGACTAAATGATCAAATGGAAGCTCAAGCGTCAGGAACAACCGTAAATGCTATTCGTGAAAAACGTCGGGGAGGATATAGTCTTGAATATGAAGCGTTTTATTATAATCCCACTAGAAATTATAATCAACATCCAAGTGTAGTAATCGGTAAAATGAATGTAGTTTGTAAATTTTGTAAAGCTAAAAAATTCAAAGGAGAAACACCGAGTACATGCTGTTCGAATGGTAAAATTAAATTACCAGACTTGAAATCTCTGCCACCGGAATTCCTAGAATTTATGAAAGGAGAAACACATAATTCTAAAGAATTTTCAAAAAATATTAGGCGTTACAATGCATGCTTTCAAATGACTTCATGTGGAGCAACTGCAGTAATCGAAGAACCAGGATTCAATCCAGTGTTTAAAATACAGGGACAAGTATATCATAAAATTGGATCATTATTGTCTTTCCCAAATGATACTCCGAAATTTTTACAAGTTTATTTTGTAGGAAATGAAGAACACGAACTGGACCAAAGGCTTTCAACTTTTACAGGATTACATCGAGATATAATTCTTTATTTACAGCGCTTTCTTCATAAAAATAATGAATTAATGAAGATATTTAAAACAGCAATGGAAAAAATGGTTTCAGATAGTTATAAAATAATCATTCGAGCAGATAAAAGGCCAATTGGTGAGCACGAAAGACGATTTAATGCACCTCAAGTAAATGAAATAGCTGTAGTCATGGTGGACAGTGAAAGTAGCTATAGAGACATTGCGGTACAACGAAGAAGTAATAAGTTGGAACGTATCGCTGAAACTCATCACATGTATGACGCCTTGCAGTATCCATTAATATTTTGTCACGGTGAAGATGGTTACCATTTTAATATTTATCATATTAATCCAGAAACAAATAGACCAACAAACAAAAAAGTTTCTTCTAAGGAATTTTATGCATATCGGATAATGGAGAGAGAAAATAAATACAATCATATACTCAACTGTCGGCAGTTGTTTTTACAGTTTATTGTTGATATGCAAGCAAAAATTGAAGCAGAGAGACTGTTATTTATCCGCCAAAATCAAAATAAATTACGATCGGATGAATATATTCATTTACGGGATGCAGTAGCCAATGATGGAGATATAGAAAATTTGGGACGATTAGTAATTTTGCCCTCTACGTTCACTGGTAGCCCTAGGCATATGCTTGAATATGCACAAGACGCAATGACGTATGTAAGGAAATATGGTCGTCCTGATTTATTTATAACGTTTACGTGTAATTCTTCATGGAAAGAAATTCAAGATGAATTACAGTATGGACAAAAGCCACATGACAGACATAATATAATTGCGCGCGTGTTTAAACAGAAACAAGTAAAATTTATTAATACTATTGTGAAGAGTTCTATTTTTGGAAATGTTATCAGTTGGATGTTCTCCATTGAGTGGCAAAAAAGAGGATTGCCACACTCACACAATTTAATTTGGCTGAAAGAAAAAATTCACTCAAATCAGATCGATGACGTTATCAAAGCAGAATTTCCAAATCCGGATGAAGATCCTGTTCTGTATAGAATAATCGTGAATACATGGGCCTTGCGGAGCGCTTAATGTGCAATCACCCTGTATGAAAGATAATAAATGTTCAAAACGATATCCAAGATCATTTTTGAGTGAGACGCAAACAGGAGATGATGCATACCCGAAATATCGACGTCGACCACCGAGTGAAGGAGGATTTACAGCAAAAATCAGCGTACGAGGCGAAGAAATTGAAATTGATAATCGATGGGTTGTCCCTTATAATCCTTTATTATCAAAAATGTTTGATGCTCATATTAATGTAGAATATTGCAGTTCTGTCAAGTCAATTAAGTATGTGTGTAAATATATTAACAAAGGAAGCGATATGGCTGTTTTTGGAATTACTGATGAAAATCGAAACGATGAAATTTTAAGATATCAAATGGGACGGTATATAAATAGTAACGAAGCAGTTTGGCGTATATTAGGGTTTTCGATTCATGACAGAGATCCAGCTGTTTTTCACTTAGCAGTTCACCTTGAAAATGGACAACGAGTATATTTTACTAATCAAACAGCACAAAAAGTTGCAAACCATCCTGTTAATACAACCTTGACGGCATTTTTCGAATTGTGTCTCAATGATCCCTTTGCTAAGACTCTTTTTTATGGAGATATTCCCAGTTATTACACGTGGGACTCATCACGAAGAGTATTTAATCGACGAAAGAGAGGAGTTCCGGTTGAAGGATTTGAGGGTGTATTTAAAGATAATGCTATCGGTCGAGTATATACGGTACACCCAAAAAATGCTGAGTGCTTTTATTTACGTTTACTACTCCATGAAGTACGTGGACCAACTTCCTTTGAAGATCTTCGAACGGTAGATGGTTACATTTGCGAGACATATCGTGAAGCCTGTCAGCGTCGTGGCTTATTAGAAAATGACAATCAATGGGAAAAGGCAGTGAAAGAGGCTGCAGAAACAGCAACAGCAAATCAATTACGTGAACTCTTTGCTATAATTATAACAACATGTAATCCTTCAAATCCGAATAGACTATGGATGAAATATCGTGATAGTATGAGTGATGATATTCTAGCAAGAGTGCGTAGAGACAATCAAGATATGAATATTGGTTTCAACGATAATATTTATAATGAAGCTTTAATAATTTTAGAAGATCGATGTTTCGCAATGTGCAATCAAAATTTAGTTGCTCTTGGGGTGCAATCTCCTGAAAGAGGCGGATCAAGCGTGTTTAATTCAGAATTACCAAAAGAACTTAATTATAATGTAGAAGAATTGCAACGTTATATCAATGAAAATAAACCAAAATTAACACAAACTCAACGAATAGTATACAACACAATAATAAGTCGTATTGACACAAGTACAGGAGGGATTATCTTTTTAGATGCACCAGGAGGTACAGGCAAAACTTTCCGTATCAATTTAATCCTAGCTACAATCCGAGTAAAAAATGAAATCGCATTAGCATTGGCATCTTCTGGAATCGCCGCGACATCAATGGAAGGTGGAAAAACAGCCCATTCTGCATTTAATTTGCCATTAAATGTAGCTGATCAAGAATTCCCAGTCTGTAATGTCACAAAATCTTCTGTACGTGGCCAAATTTTAATACGGTGCAAAATTATAATATGGGATGAGTGCACAATGGCTCATCGAAAATCACTTGAAGCACTGGATAGAACACTACAAGATCTTCGGAAGAATACAAAACTAATGGGCGGAGTTTTATTGCTACTATCTGGAGATTTCCGACAAACATTACCAGTTATACCAAAATCAACACCAGCTGACGAAATAAATGCGTGTTTAAAACGATCAATTTTTTGGAATAATGTTGAAAAGTTATCACTAACCGAAAATATGCGAGCACTAATAACTGGAGATCCAAAAGCACAAGAGTTTGCCGACAATCTTCTGAAAATTGGAAATGGCACCTACCCACTAGATCTACAGTCTGGTAAAATAATTTTATCAGAAGAGTTGTGTCATGTAGTAGATACCGAAGAACAACTTATAGAAAAAATTTATCCATCAATAGAACAAAATTACTTGAATAAAACATGGTTGTATGAACGAGCAATTTTGGCTACAAAAAATAGTGTAGTAAAACAAATAAATGAAAGAGTACAGGATATGATACCGGGAGAGGAAAAAATCTATAAATCAATAGATTCAATGATGAATCAAGATGAAAATTTGAACTTTCCGATAGAGTTCTTAAATTCATTAGAGCCACCTGGTATGCCTTCTCATGAATTGAAGCTAAAAGTTGGATCACCAGTCATATTAATGCGAAATCTTAATGCGCCAAAATTATGCAATGGTACAAGATTATGTGTAAAACAAATTTTGAACAACATCATTGAGGCAGAAATTCTAACTGGCAAAGAAAAAGGAAACTTGGTTTTTATACCAAGAATTCCATTAATTGCGAATGACTTACCATTTTGTTTTAAAATATTACAATTTCCACTAAGATTAGCTTATAGTATAACTATCAATAAGGCCCAAGGTCAGACGTTCCGATTTTGTGGGGTTAATTTAAAAGAATCCTGTTTTTCACATGGCCAACTCTATGTAGCTTTTTCACGCGTGGGACAGAAAGATAATTTATTTGTTTATGCACCAGAACACAAAACAGTAAACGTAGTGTATAAGAATGTATTTCAGTAGAAATGTTTAGTATATAAATTGATTTAAGATAATTTAAGATATTAATGTATACTTAGTCATAAGAGATTTATGTATAATTTATGTATAAACAAAAAAAAATCAATAAATTAATCAATTAAAAAAAAATGTGTCTTTTATATAACAAATTGTCAAGTAAGTATTGATGGATTATTAATAACAAATAACTGTGCTATTAAAAATGACCCAGCGAAGCGGGTATTCACAGCTAGTAAATGAATAATATTTAAGCACGCGGACTCACCTCAATGATCTAATAAGAAAAAATGACGACATTTGTCTGATGAGATTAATTTATGGAAAAATGCATTTTTATAAGTCGCATCTTCAGAATCTTTGCAAGCACCATTTTAAACATTTACAATATTTTTAAGACAGAATATGAATTATTATCAGAAAATATTCAATCATGAAAAGTATAATCAAGGAGGAAAAAAAAAAAAAAAAAAAAGCTGTGCCGAAATAAAGAAATAAAAAATGTTTACCAACATGATGACATAAATTTAAAAGTCGTCATAATGGTCCTATACTAAAACTGTACTTCTGTGAAAGTATGAAAACTGGTTTGTAAACCATGAATTTTATTTTTAAATCTTTTTTAGAATTATTTTGTTTTTACTGTTGCACAGTGTTAATTTAGTTCTAAATATAATTTGGCTACGCGTAAATAAAAATTTTATAATTATGTGGTTAAATTGGTATAATATTTATGAGTTTCAAATTTTAAATGTAAATAAGAAAAGAAATAAAAGTGTGGAAATTTTGCACGGGTTTGCTAGTAATAATAATAAAATTGTAATATTTTTTTTGATTGCGAATCGGTAAAATCAATGTCATGATGTTAAATTTAGATATGTGTTTTCTGATGTATCATTTTGTCCTAGTATATATAAACACAGAATAAAAATGTCTATATTCAAGTAAATAAATTTCAAAATTGAGAAAACAAAAAAAAAAAAAATAAAAAACGAGGGGAAGAGTAGATACTTTGTACTGAGTCAAACCATATTTTTCAGAATAAAATGCACTTGCCTGAAATTACTGAGTCATTATTTCTTTTAGAAAAAGCAGCAAACACACTTTTTTGGATATCAAATATATGTAAAATGTTTTCTATGACATTTTTTAAAATCTATAATTTGTGATAAAAAAATATGAAGATTATTTCTCTTGGATTATAATGCACATTTACTTACTGCTCAGAGACATTATTAAGAGGTATAAAATATATATCTTTGTATGGTAAACCTATATACTTGTTGATTACATCTATTGGCCTTATAACCAAAACATCGTCCGATTCTAAATTTTCTCATAGGATTAATATGCAGGAGTATTTTATTATATCACTATCAGACTTCTTCATTATTTTGTGAATAGTTTTTTACCAATCATAAAAACTTCATTATATACTATTACATTTCTTATAGCAAAGCAAGTATTTCCTTTAATGCTCAATATAAAATCAGGCCTAACAAATTTCTCGCAATACTTCCTGGATCTAAATAAGATGTTATTATATAACATCCTATCATATGATGATACATTTGATATTTTGTTTTGTTGATTTGTGACCTTTAACAGTTCTGTTCCATGAACTCTTGCAATTTTATCGATTTCTGAAGCCCAAACAATGTGCAATTGCAAATTTTAGGGGTTTTGGGAGAACGGTGATGCTTCTGGTGCATGTTTTCAAGATAACATTTCATTCCACTATTTTTAACATTATTGTGCAAAATCAAAAATTTCAAAATATATTTCATTATGTACGATGTTAAAATTTGATTCGCTTCACCCTTCGTACCATGGTGAAATTGTTTTTTTTAGATGTCCTAAAGAATCTTCATATAAGAGAAAAGAGTGAGCCCATAATGGACCCCATGACCTTACAGCTTGGGGTAAATGAAGATACAAGTGAATATTATAGCTCACTTCTTGCAAACCATAAATTTTCTTAACACCGTAAACAAAATTTTGCAATGCAAATTCTGCCTCGTCTAAATCACTGCCTGTTATCTCATTTCTTAGCAATACTATTGTGCCATGAACTAATAACAACCAATGGTTCTAAACATTTTTATCTAGCAAATTTTTAATTACTATTGGCGAAACTAAAAGAAAAAGTCGAAATTCTTAAGCCTTCCAAAATAAAATATCCTTTGTAGACCGAAGTTTGCGTGTACTTCTTGGGGAAACTTTATTTCTGCAGTATGTTTATCTAAAATCCCCAAGGCTTTCTGATTCAATGAAAATAATTTAGCAGAAGTATTAATCCATAAGCAAACAATTTGCTTTACAATACCTAGTAGAACAGCATACATATAATCAGGCACAAAACTTTGAATTAAATCATGATTTGTATATATAATACGATTAATTCCGATGGTCCTTTGACACTATACACTGCTTTACCAGTTGAAGATGCCTCTTCAGCAAAATCTACGCATTGTTCAAATGAACGAGCCTCAGGAATTGGATCTTCCAAAGGATAAATGCGACAAAACTCTTTGTCTTTTCCAATACGTCTCTTGAATGCTGACAAAATCTACAGTACAGCCATACATGGACAAAATTTTGTATAGCTTCTCGAGCTGGTGCACCACTAGTACAAATAATGGGGATAACTTTAGTGATATTTGATTTGCCGCTTGAATCATCAATCCATCTAAATACTTCTTCTGATAATTGCGATAATTCTTTTACAAAAGGTTTCAGAAAAGAATTCATATTCGGTTTGCGTGGTCCAAACCATAATCCGCACATCAAAGTATGGTTTTTTCTTTATAATGGTGGCAGTTTATTTTTCATACTTTGAATTGGCCAGATTTGATGTTTAGATTTTCTATACATTGGAATGCCATCTATATTGAACTGGATAGAAATATTATCGCCATATTTCAATTTTTGAATATTTATCCCAATCAAGAATGTCCCTATATGTATTTGATGGCAGATCAAACATTCTTGTATACTTCTTGATATTTTGCATTAAATTTTGAAACTGGGGTTCAGGAGGCGTGTACATAAAAAAATATCCTTCCTTCATCTTATCTTGGAAATCAAAACTTTTTGAGCATTCTGAACAAACATCTGGTTTATTTGGATCAGATAGCAAACAAACATTAGCAAAACAATTTTTGCAATGCATATAAGCTTCCGTTGAATTACAAAATAATGAAGACAATTTTGAAAAAAATAAATACTTTGTACTTATAAGGATGGAGGAATGCAATAATAATGTTAGAAGCTGAGGTAAATAATGCAAACATGTTTTACTTAAATTATGCCTCGGAGAAAAAGCTAATATAGAAATAAATGCTTCTAACACTGTTACAGATGATGACGAATACAGAGGATTAACAAAATTTTTCACATTAACTTTTATACTGTCATTCCAAAGTATATCATCGTCGTCGCTATCAGTAGATATAAAAATGTCTTCAATCTGAATATTTTGAAAATTATTTTCTTCGTCATAATCGGGATAACCTTCAGAAAATACATTGTCTTCTTCAGCGTCAGAAAGTGATGGCATAGATGTAGTATAATGAACATCACACTGATTTGTCCTTAATTTCTTTTGAGCATAAATGTTGACTTTGGAACAGGTTCATCTGTTCTTAGATATGTTATAAGAACCTTGTTTTTTACGATCTGCATTATCTCCCATGTTTCTGAAAACTCCAAAAAATATTTTTATAACGTGTTATATTAAATTGAATAACATACGAATATCGCTATATATTTGTTTTCCTATTGGTGAGTCTGTTGGTTAATCGTTTTCAAGTACCCACAGTACCCTAACCCAAAAATAACAAGTTGATAAAATTAGAAATTTTAGTAAAAGTTGCAGTAGCAAGTATGTCACCTTTTTTCAATCATATATATATTTATACCCAGTTTGTAATATTACAAAATTTATTAAACGAAAAAAATCAAACATGGTGAGATTTGCTTTCATATCTCAGTAGATCGAGTTTGTCATCGTAAATTATTTTGACGAAATAATTTTGATTGTTTATGCTGTGAAATTACCAGATTAATGCACTGAAATTTTTATATTTAATTTAATTATTTTTAATAGAAATTAGAACGAAAAAACTCTATCACCTGTAATCGAATTTGTCACTCGGTGCTCCACTGGTATTGTTGTGTTGTGTGGGTGCTAAACCTAACAATTTAATTTAGAATGCGAGAGTGAGTGTGATTCAAAGAGAAATATCTTGATCATTTTGAATTGTAAAAGTAAGTTCAAGTTATTGAAAACGTCTATTAGCCTAATAGACAAAAAATATTGCAATCATTTTGCGTTAGTTAATTATTTTCAAGAGCAAAATTTTTCTGTGATGCGTGTTAAAGATTGCTTGGAAGTCGGCGATACGGAAAGTAATGATTTTGATCTGGCCGCTTGGGATAATAAAAAGGAACTTCAGATCAAGTGGGATGGATTTGAATATCCTGCTTAGATACTGCAGTTTGGAGGTATGTAATCTGGAGGTGCAATTTTCAAAATTCTGCAGTATTATATTATAAATTTCATTTACAGTAATGTGTATTATTATTTCAGAAGACAAAAAGACTGATGGATGATATCATTGATGATTTAGCCTCGGGAAAATTTGTCTGGTGATTAGCCGATTCTTCAAATGAAAAATAAACTTTCAAAAAAAGAGAACTGTAAGAAAAAAGAAAAAACAGCTCTAGTTCCTTTGCATATGTACTGATGCATCTCTAATTTTGTGTTTTTTGAGTTCTCTCAGACATAGAGGTTATATTTAAAGATTAAGTAAAATGCATAAAAAAAAAAAAAAAAAAAAAAATCTGTATTACGATTGAAATGAGTTTTTCCCAAATAGTTTCAGGCGTGTACTGTGACCTGCCTGCCGTATATAACTGAAATAATAGCACCCTTTTTGCCCAACAAAAAAAATGAAATAAAGTTATAAGCAAAAGTAAGGTGTGAAGAAAGTTAAAATTTAATACCTTTTCTTCTACTTATACCTAAAATCGAAATTTTAAAATAATTATCTGGATTTTAAATGTTAAATGTGCTCTTAAGAATCTAAAACTACCCTCATGAATGTAGAAAATGCCTCTTTTTTATTAGCATTAGTTTGTTAAATAAATTTTGATGCCAGAATGTTTCTTATACATTTTTTAATAATAATAATAATGGTGGTCAAATATCTATTGCATACAAAAACAGAAAAATTAAAATATTTAGGTCTTATATATATATATTATTAATGCGAACCTGAAACTATGTTTTTATGAAACAGAACATGTTGTAGACATGGACCACATACATATAGAATAAATTTGGTGAAATGGTATCACAATAAAAAGGATAGCCTAATCAGTGGCGAAGCGATGGAAGCAGCGCTTCCCCTATTTAAGATTTTTTAAAGTAACCAAGTAACGTCGCCTCGTCGAAAGACTTAATTCTTCCTCTGCTTTTGGAAGCGCGTCGCTTCGACGCTTGCATAATTTTCTAAACGCCTTGCTCCTGAGCCTAAGCTATAATTATCTAACATGAACAGACTTTTTATACCCCCTTGAGATTCATGTTAACGAGGTTCGACTGTATTAGTAATATATGTGTCAGTTTAAAATAGTGTAATTATTTTACAACTTCGTTAGAAAAATTCCTTTTATTTCAACCATCTATCTGCAATATCTGTTTTGAACAGAACAGTTTTGAAATAAGAAAGAGAATAAATGAAAAAAATTGCAAATAATTTTTGTATTTGTAAGTTACAATATAAAAAAAAAAAAAGTAGCACTTTGCCTAAATGTATAAATATTCAACAACGAATATTAAACACTACTTATATTGCCAATAAATTACATACTGATAGTATTATTAAATCAATTTTCAGCATCTACATGGCAATATTAGTGCTGTATAAGGATATATTTATTCTTTTAATTATTGCTGCATTCGATTTTTGCTTAGTCTGGAAGCTTGTGGATACTCTATTTTATTCCCCGTAGGAAATATATTTTTTGAAAGAAACTTATCTGAAATATAATCGGCATTGCTCACTGTCACCAGTAAAACTATGATGATATTTTGACAACATAGTGTAAAATCAATGCAATAAACAGTCGGGTGAAGTTAAGGTGGAAGCCCTAGCCCTCCCTCCTCCCTTGTTGATCATTACGAAATTTTCTGTTACTGCCAAGTGAAAGAATCACCAATTTAAAACCAAAAGTAATGTCTTATCTTTATAATTAATACTAAGTGAATATTAACATCTAATTATTTATTGATTAAAAATGACTCAAAATTAATCTTAAGATAAAATGAAATTTTTTGAATCCCTTCCATGATTTTTGTATTGTTATGCCCTTGTAAATAGTACAGTAATCTTTAGTAAAGTACTATCCTTCTAGTGATTTTTTACTCTATGCTCCATAGTTCACTAGTGAAACAATATCTGTGTTTTCTTTGATCATCATCTTGTTTATGTTTATATGTGATCGTCTCAGCCAATGTTATGTAGAAAACTTTGAATATAAACACCATAAAAGGCAATAGGTTTGCTATTAAATTGCAACAGATTCATTTACAAACCCGTCGAGAAGATTAAATTGTCTTCTCTTAAAGATTCCATTCCTACTGAAAACCGTTCTGGCATTTACTTAATTCCATGTTCGTCTTGCAATTTAGGTTATATTGGTCAAGCTAGGAGGCGTTTGAAATATAGAATAAATGAGCACCGTTGGAATGTTCGTAATGAAGAGATTTGAAAATATCCTTTTACTTCCCACTGCTGCCCCACTAAAAATAATCCTAAGAAATTCTTCATAGAATTTCTATAGAAAATGCTAAGTATTTTGAAGATTTATCTTTTTCCATAAAATATCTGCAGAATTTTTGAAGACATTTTTACAAAATCTAGACAATTATTTCAAAGTTCAAGTTAAATCTTTAAAATGTCTGCAAACACTTTGAATAATTACTCAGATAACTTAGGAATTGCTATTTCCAATAAAATTGTTCAAGATTCTGAGATTGTCAACTTTTTGTTTACATATTCTTTGTTGTATGAATAAATATAAATTACACCTTTTTAATGAGGACCATATTTTAAATTAAATATTTATGATTATATAAAATTTAGTTATTATAGTTCAAATAAGTATCTAGATAATAAACTGCTATAGATAATGTTTTGGCCACGACTACACATAACTTTTTCTATATTTTTTCCTATAACAAAATCTCTGTAAAAATAATTTATTAAATTATTATTTATTAAAATTATCTTCCATGATGAGTATTGATGATTTCCATCCTAGAGGTGTAAAAAAATATACACTAAATATTCAAAGAAAGTCAATTTTATTCTCCTTATAATGTATCTTATGCAAAAATGCAATTTTAAGTTCCTTTTCTGTTAAAAATGAAAAAAAAATTATATTTTTATTTTAAATTATCGCAGATCAGTAGTTCAAAACCTTTCGATTTAAAGGTATTGGCAAGCTCTTTTGAAAGTCATCTACAACGGAAGTTTGCCCCCCCCCCTTTGAAAGGGCCCCCCTCCTTCCTCTTTCAAAGGAAGTGATGCTCCGCCATACACATTTTTCGCCATCGTTATTATAAATAATTCTTAATTTCTTAATGATTATTAAATATGTAGTATGTTGTGCGGCCACCACACAACATTCTTCTATATATTTTCCTATATAAATTATCTGACTAAAAATAATTTATTAAAATTATCTTCCATGGTGAATGCAGACAATTTCCATTCTTGAGAAGTAGTATAACACTTAATATCCAAAGAAAGTCAATTTTATTCTCTATGTATAGTATCTTAAAATTGTGATTTTTTTTTCTTTTAAAAATGAAAAAAAATCCACAACTTTATTTTCAATTATCACAGATCAATGATTCAACCACTAATTTTAAAGGCATATAGATGAGCTCTTTTGAAAACTTGTCCCATTTGAAAGGGGGAGGGGGGATTACGCCATTCAGTGGGCGGGTGGGGGGACTATGTTCCTACATGTACAAAAAAAAATTCCCAGTTAACTATCACTATTATAAATAATTCTTTATTTCATACTAATTATTTAAAAAATACTCTTTTTGTACATTTATATGAAAATTTGTTATACTGTTACGTACTGTCAAATCGTGGTCTAGAGCAGTGGCGGATCCAGAACATAACTTTTGGGGGGGGGGGGGGGGGCTAAGGTTTTTCAAAGTGTTAATCTAGACCAATAAAAAATTTACAATTACAATATTCAACTGTGAATGTCAATGTTTTTTTGTTTTTATTCGCCACTGGTCTAGACCTTTTGAAATGTATAAATAAGGTTGCCAAATGAATACTGCTTTTTGTACGCATCGCTATTTTTTTATTAAAACAATTGCTTTAAATAAATAAATGGAAAAAAATTGTAATTAAACTAATAGACTGACACTTTCAAAAATTAATGTGGCTAAAAAATAGAAGTGCTGTATTCATCTACCAACCCTGCATATAAAGCCATCGAAAATAGGTGGTTGAAAATTTTTATAAATTGAATACTTCCTTCTACCGATTATGAAGAAAAAATATCAATTTTTTCCATTTGTAAACTTATGCGATATTATTTATTTTATTTCATTACATTACCAAAATATAATCATAATACAAAACTGACTATAGTATTATATATATTTGTTGTTTTAAATTGTGTCACATTTTTGAATATATATCCCAAGATATTTGTGTAATCAGTATGCTTGTTTCAATAGAATATATGCATGAAAATACCCTTAATTAAATTGTAAAATTTGTCAAACAGTTTTTTTAAGTGTTCACTATAAAAGCATGTGACTTTGCTTAAAGATCAGCAAAAAATATTTAATAAAATGGCAGAGCAAGGAAAATTTAGGCAAGAGAAGCATTTAAGGGGGGGAAAAATAGTACAATTGAAAAGTCTTTTTTCGTATTTTTCAAAATGACAATTTATTATTTAAAAAAGCAAAGATTTAAATTACAAATATTTATACTTAAGCACAAAGACTTTAAACTGCAACTTAGGATAAGTAAATATGTGAAAAAAGAAATTGCAACTGCTACTCTTCATATAATAACTATAAATAATAATATTATTTTAATTCAATATTTAACAATACTAATGGATCCAATCAATATAATTTTAATAAAGTTCTTTATTGATGATGCAAATCCATTTACTTAGATGAGCATTATTAAATGAAAAGACAAAATATTCACAGATTTGAGTAAAATCATTTGCAAGTTCATTTTAAATGTAAAAAAAAAAATATATATATATATATATCAACATCAGTTTTGTGCTTTGCTAAAAGAAGCAATTCATAAATAGGATAATAAAGCTTTATTTAACAGTTAATTGCAATTAACAGTTTGTAGTAATCCTTAGTTTAATGACTGTGAAACTAAATATTTTTTCAGTTATTTTACAAAAGTAAAACATTTAAATTCTCAAGGCACTAAACAGGTGCTCAGAAAACTTTTATAAATACATTTATTCAATTAATTTATAATTTAAATTAAAATTTTAAAGTAAATCTTTATTCTACAATGATGGTTGTACAATTAAAACTTTTATCATTTACAACATAAAAATGATTGACTGAAGCAATATTTATATTCAAAACCAGTAACAAAATTTTGGAAATAAGACTCAAAATATTAATGAAATTCGCTATAAAAGTGCAGAGTTAGTTACAGTTTAATACATAAACAATTTCAAGTACCAATAAAATTAAACGTTTTAATAAAAACAAGGTTAAATAATGAATGCAAGATATTTACTTTGACTCATAAAATAATGATGAAGTCATGAATTTTTTTTTTTTTTTTTTTTAATAATGAAAACATAAGCTGGGGTAATATTTACATAAACTAAATACAATATTTATTTATAATCATAACAGATAAGAGCATTTTGTTATTAAAACACAAAAATTTACAATAAAACTTGACATAATAAAAAAGCAGAGTTGTTTATATTTTCATACAAAAACAATTTCAAGTACTGGTGAGTTTAGTTTAAACATTTTAACCAAAAATAAGAGTATTTCAAATAGAAAGGAATGCAAAATAATCACTTATTTGCACATGGGAAGAAGAATGAAAAACTACAAAATTACTGAATTTTTGAATGATGAAAATATTTATATTCAAAACAGGTATGAACATTTTGCAATCTAACTAAAAAAAAACAAAAATCTACCAGGAAATTAGGTTTAAAAAAAAAAAGAAAAAAGAGGGAGAGTTGATCATAGCTCAGGGCCCGAAATTTCAACTCGGATTACGCTCGACAAAAAGAAAGTTTTACTCGCAACAAAATAGGGTTGTCATTTTTTTTTTCTTTTTTACGTATTTTTTTTTTCCCTAACTATTTGAAAGGCTTTTACAAATATGTCTAAAATTATATATATTCAAAGTGTGTCGCATATCATCATGTTTCATAATCATCTATAATTAAAAATCATTATAATGTATTGTATTTGAGGTTTGAAAAAGATTAAAATATCTATTAACATAAATGCAGAGAGTCATTAAAAAAAAAAAAAAAAAAAAAAAAAAAAAAGAAAAAAAATTCATTGTCAAACAATATCCTGTGATAATATTTTTATTATGAAAGATTAAGCTTCCTTATTTATCCATTTATTTACTTAATTTTTTATATCAGAAATGTCTTTTTCGTCCATTTTGTTTTTGTAATCAGACGGAATGTCGATGTGTATAACTTGTTCATTGTTGTCATTTGAAATAGCCATTTCGGAATAACTTTTTCGATAAAATAGTTGCTTACAGATCATTATAAGCGCAAATCATTGGCGTTTCAGTAAAATACTGGAAAATATGAACTGTTTTATTTATCAACAAAATTATTATATTATTATTAAATTATATTATTCAACAAAATAGACACAGGCAATATCTTTAAAAGGGCTCAGGCTAATTTTTATGTGACAATATCGGATAGGCAATTTTCGCATATATCTTCTCTCGGATAGTGAGCGATGGGCAAAGAGGCACTCTGTTTGGAGAAATAACAGTGGGAGAAACGAAACTGCCGAAGAGATCAAAACTTTTATGCATACACTAAGCAAATTCAAGTAAAAAATAATATATTACGATTTTTAAATATATTCTGTTATATTTTTTATCAACTTTAACAATAAATAAAAAAAATTAAACATATATTGAAAATAGGTGCATGCAAAAATTAGTACAAGTCACAATAAAAGAAAATAAATAAGAAAAACACGCCATTTTTAAAACACTTTAGTGATTTTTTTTTTTTTTTTTTTTTTTTTTTTTTTTTTACTTTAGGTTTTTTATTAACCCTTTCCTTACCCGTGATTCCAGTTGGAATCATAACATTTCAGATTTTCTTTCTTACCATCTAACACTCCCGCTGATTCAAAATGAACAATATCTATATACATTTTCCCACCGAAAAATACCTATTTTAGATGATTTCACTATACTTGTTGATAATTGAAAGCATATTTTTCACTATTCTGATAATATCGGAATCAGTTTCCTGTTTTGGGCAATTTAAGTAAATTAACTGTTTGAAATATTTTTTTATTTTATTCTTTAATGTTTATAATACGTATTTTAATTAATTGCAATATGTATTTCTTCCAAAATTTTGATATTTTTATTTTTTGAAAAGTTATGATTTTTAATGGCATCAGTGGTTATATTAAAGATAAATAAAGATCCATCAGTTGCTTTGTTAGCTATATTAATTCGTACTCTGCTATTACTCCTATTTAAAAAGAAATATTTATATATATTACCTTTGAAATAAATTTGACTAAATATAAGATTTATTGTTTTATGGAGGGAAAAATTTGGGAATGAAAGGGTTAAAAGTTTGAGTATAACTGAAATAGAATATAGAATTTAGTTCTCAAATAAATAAATGTTTAAGAATTGTTACTATTATTATAATCTTCTTCTTCTTCCTCTTTCAGACACTGCAAATGTCGGTTTTGAAGATTACTAAGAAATAATATACTTTTGGGGTTCTTCATTTAAATATATTTATAATAAAAAAAAAAAAAAAAAATCGCTGTTGATGATGATTAAGGCCGCCGAAATTGTCCGGATTTTTGGCTACATCTTTATTAAAAAAATCAAATAGCTGGATCGGCTTTAAAAAAGTTTGTAAATGATGTACAGGAAATTTATGGTGTGGGGTTACAAGTAAACTAGTTAATACCCAGGAAAATTTGACAGGTCATGTGCAACTTAAATCTTTTCATGGCATAAAGTTTTAAACATTCCTGCTCTTAATCAGTTTAAAAGTGATAAAAGTTAGTTTTTAAAGAACAATAAACTCTGAGAATTTGTTAATTTTAAAAGAATTTTATTTTCTTTGATGGCAGCACAGTATAAAATCCTGGAAATACTATCCTGTGTTGTAAAAAGATTTTCCGTGAAAGTGCACTTGACGGTAACCGATAAGAATTCACGAATTGGTTTATTTTAATATACTGCCTTGGAAAGTATGAATCATTGAATTAATCGTGTGAATTATTTTTATGATTGAGCTTTAATTAGGCGTCTGCTCGATCTTTATCATCGGTATTTGTAAGGCACTTCATAAAGAGAAAAGAATATTCCCGTTCCGAAATGGTCGAAAATTTTCTCGCGCATGCCCAGATCAGACGATTTTGGTCTTACAGAAAGTGCTTTGTGTTTTAATATTATAAATTACAAATAACTGGTATATTTTTGACTTTTCAAACAAAACCAGAACAGAGGAGTATAGAAATAAAGAATTGAATACTACACTAATAAGGAAATAACTGAAAATTATTATCAATTTGTATATACATGAAATCTGCAAAATAACATGCTTCCTACAAGATGAATTTCTTAGAAGTGTGCTTTGGAGGAAGCGGGAGGGGAAAAAGAAAAACCTTGAAAATTTGAAAAGCGGAAACTCAAAGACAAAGGGTTAAACACATTTTCTGTAAAAGATAGGGTGTGACAGTTTCATATTTTTATGGAATGTCATGTTTTTCTTGTAATATTTGTAATACGAAAAGCATACATGGAAGAGTTAGAATACTTTGCTTTTGTTACTAGTTTTAATTTTACATAACTTAATAATAAAAAAATAATTAAACTCAAAATTATGATAAAATACTAAATAGATTCAAATAACAGTTAATTTAATATTTAATACTTAGTTTAAGCCAAATCAAAACATTAAGAATATAAAGGTCATTTATTTTTTTTTAAATTAAGCTTAGCTGCAACAAACAAACCAGTTATACTACAAATCAATTCAAAATATAAAAGTTCTGATCACACATTCAGGGGTACTACTGGCACAAAGTGAAATTTTAGGACAAAAGTACTAGTCTATTTACATAAACAAGATGTATGGAACCTGTTATGCATAGGTAAAAAGAGCTGTTTATTTACAAAATAACGTAGTTTATATCGTAAAATAACATCTAGTTTTTGGACTGATTATTGATGATTGTGATTAAAATACAGAACAAAACAAACAGATGGAAAATTAACTATATTTTAATGTATGCAACGTAATATTTAAAATGACAATAAAAATAAATTAACTTAGACTTTATTTTTTTTACAATTTTTCAGGAATTTCAGGAAAATCAAGACTAATGCAGCCCCTGTACATTTTTTATTTCTTCTGGAGAGGGTAAAAAAATAGATTTTGTAAGATTGGACAAAAAATTACCTGAAATTAAAAATTACCTGTAAAAAAAAAAGCAATAGATTTTGTTCAAAGATTGAACCTGAAAATTACCTATTCTATATACGGCGATTTAAAAATTTAACATTCCACTTCTTTCTCCAATGAATTTCATTAAAAAAAAAAGGTTTATTATTTGATAACAGTGCCGCACCCACAGAGGGGGCTAAATGAATGGTTATGCAAGGGCTAATTCATTACTGATATCCGACACTATAATTTCACACTATTTTTTAAATTTTCCAAAGCAAAATAAATTCACCAAATTGACTTACTTTGTTTCTTCGCCTCTAGAATCTCTTGCTCTCTTTTACGCTTGTCAGGAATAACATCTTATAAAAAAACATCAACATCATCAGCAGAAATGCTTCCTACTATTAAACCATCAATAATTTTCTCCATACTTTTCCGGTTGGCTAAAAAATTATAATATGATCATGAAAGAAGATGCACTATAGAATAATTAAATTTAATAATATTTAACATTTTAATAAATAATCAAAGCAATATTTACAGCCAAACTGAAGAAATCTGGCGGGATATATCTCTTCTCCGAATTTACTTTCGATTATTAATTTCTTATCCCAATTTAGTAAAGTATCAACATCTGTAAAAAAAATAAGCAGAGTTTTCAGTGACAGCACCATTTAATCGCAAAATGGAGAATCTGTTTTCTTCATGGTAGTGGATTAATACTAAAATATTTTTGAATCGTTTCGCCAGTTTTTTATGCATGTTCCTAATTAAAACAGTACTGCGCAATAAATAAAACCACGCCGACGCCACGCCGCGACAACTACAACCACTACTACAACGCAACAACGTGGATGCTGTTGTCAATCAAATGAATTTTCAATCAGTTAATAATTTTGAATTTTCAAACACCACTGAAAAACGAAACATATTTTAAAAAACACATACGAATATTTAGCAGTATTTTAAACTTTATATGCGATAAAATAATATAAAGTTTTATATTTTTACAATTATAATTATAAAAAAATTTTAAACACTTTTAAGCATTTTTAAATATTATTTTCAATATAAAATCTCATCTAAACAATAAAATTACCCATACTTTCTATATTCATTTTGTTTTTGTATCTTGATTCAAATCGGTTCTCATCTCTCTATCTCTCTCGCTAGTGTGATATGAAGCCACCCAACGAACCAACCTCTCTCTCTTTTGCTTTTCTTTTATCTCGTGGTATTACGTAAACTTCTCTGCTTGTTACAGCTTCAATTTGTCTCTTTCTGAGGATTACTGAAATTCAAATGTCGATTTTAAAAAGATATAATCGTTTTCTTGTAGAAGATGAAAGCATTCCACAAAGAACACTCTACAGGCGTAGAATGCAAGCTAATAGTAGCAACATTGAGCTGACAGTTGAAATGCCAATCCATTCTTCTTCAAGGTATGTTTCATTCATCTAACTTTACTTGTTTTAACTCTAAAAACATGTTTTTAAATCCAGAAATTTTATAATTTGGATAACAAGGTACATTATTGTAGTAATTAATAAATATACTTTGTGCACATTCATATTTTCATTTTATGACAGCCCCCACGGGGGTACCTTCTTCAGGTATTCAGGGGGAGTCACGCACCCCGGGCCCGAGTGATCTTTTTACTCTTCTCTTTTTTTTTTCTTTTTTTAGTTTTTGGTTTTTTTCTTGCTTTTTCGTCCTTGTTTGTATTTTTGGTTTTTACTGCCAATAAGCTCTTGGTACTTGTTCTTGTTTATTGTTCTTGAAAAAAAAAATAAAAAATTTGAAAAATTTACAAAAAAAAAGAAACAATTTACCTTGTTTCACTCACCTTTTTGGGTTCTACTTACATTGTTTGTTTTTACTCACCTTTATTTTTTGGTCTTGTTCTTCTTGGTTCTACTAAAATTAGTTAATTTCTAAAACATTAACCAAGCTGAGATCGGTATAGATGTGGCGCTGGTTATTGGGTTGGCGATTTGGTGAGGGTCTCACGGTAGTCTAGCCTTGGGAGCACACTGGGAGACTGGTGCCCTTGGTGAAGGTGAGACAACGGTGACTACTCGAACGAAAAACACCGGACAAACACGACTACCACATGTGATTCCTGAGCTGGGTCACTAATCTGGTATCTGGTAAGTGGTTATGGGTGTCCCAGGGAGCGATTCTGAAAACCCTTTGCTTTTCCGTCTGTTCAAGAAACGGGCTGACTTGTGGGACTAAGGAAACCCTCGACCCTTTTTTCTTATCTCAATATGGCGACAAACAAAGGAAATGCGAATAATGCGTCTGGCTCGGGCCATGCTATTAAAAATTCAAATGAGAAATCTTGGGCTGAAAGAATGGAAGAGTTTTCTTCCACCCTTAATGAGAGTAATGTATTCATAAATTGCGAAGCTCGATTTTTTGTAGTGAAGAGAAATGAAGGAGATTTCTTTAAGACTTCTCCTTTTCTAATTCAGAAATCAATTCAATCAATAATGGGTGATCCAAAATCTGTTAAAAAGCTTAGATCAGGTGAACTGCTAATTGAGGTCGAAAATAACAAGCAAGCTAATAACTTAAAAAAATGTACCCAATTTGCCAATATACCAGTTACTGTAAGTATACATAGAAAATTGAATATCTGTCGTGGTGTGATTTCTGAACCAGATCTACAATATATTCCAGAAAGTGAAATTCTCGATAATTTGAAAGACCAAAAAGTTATTGCCGTTAAACGAATTTCAATCTTTCGTGATAAGAAGCCTGTTCCCACCAAACACATTATTTTGACAATAGATTCTCCTAAACTTCCCCAGTCAATCAAAGCTGGTTACCTTGAATGCCCTATAAAGCCATACATCCCTAACTCTCTAAGATGTTTCAATTGCCAACGTTTTGGCCACTCAAAGACCTCTTGCCGTGGTAAACTAACATTTGCCCGAAGCAGTGCAATTGGCCATGACAGTGAAAATTGTGAAGCCCCAGTCTGTTGTGTTAATTGCAAAAAGGATCACCCATATTACTTGAAATCATGTGAAAAATGGAAAATTGAAAAGGAGATACAAACTACTAAAACAAAACAAAACATATCGTTTGTGGAATCAAGGACACCCATTGTTGGAAAATCATATGCTGCTGCCATAGTTACCAAAAAAACATATCAGTCTATCGCATCCAAACTGACACTGTTCATAATACTAGCTCTCCAGTTGTAACTGCATTAAAAAATTCCCCAAACTTACAATCCAATCCAAATCAGGCTTCTAACTCTTCACAGTCATCTTCATCCAAATCAAGAAACTTAAAAAAATGCCACAAACTACTAAAACCTTATTGTCTGAAAAAAGTCTTAACTCTTATCTCTCTAAAACATTCAAATTCACCCTCTCATTTCAATATCAAGAAAAAGAAACTAACAAAATTGCCCACTCCCACTACAAATAAAAATAATAAAGTAAACGTTCCAAAACAAAATGATATGATCAGCCTCCATCCTTCTGATGGAGAGGACGGAATGTCTACTGCATCAGAGGACAATAACGTGGATGTCATAATCTAAAACAAATAATAATAATAATGACCAATTTCATTTCATGGAATTGCCGAGGTTTTATAAATAAACGTGATGAAATCAGAGATATCATCTCTGTTCATCGGCCTATATGCTTCGCTTTCCCAGAAACATACTTAAGACAACACGATAAAGTCAAAATTCGTGGCTATACCTGTTTCAGGAAAGATTTTACACAGTTTGACCGAGCTACAGGTGGGGTAGCCCTTCTGATTTCTAATAATGTACCACACTCCAATATACCTTTAAATACAAACATTCAAGCTGTTGCCATTTAATTACACTCTCATCTATTAATGACCGTTTGCACCCTCTATCTTCCACCAAATGCATCCATAAACCAGCATGACCTCAATAGCCTTATTTCTCAACTTCCAACTCCCTTCTTAATACTAGGAGATTTCAATGGACACAATTCGCTATGGGGAAGCCCTAATAATAACCCCCGTGGTCAAATCATTGAAAATATTATTACTGACAACTCCTTGTGTATCTTAAATAACGGGGACAATACTTACTTTCACGAGCCTTCTAGGACTTTCCATGCAATTGACTTTGCCATCTGCTCTCCCAATCTATGTCCATATTTTAATTTTTTTGTGAGTAACGATCTACATAGTAGTGACCACTTTCCTTTATTTTTATCCTTTTATAATTTTAACGACCATCATCCTGGTAATCCACGTTTTATTTATGACAGGGCCGACTGGACCTCCTTTACTATGAAAGCTACTATTACGCAATCAATGATTGAGGGTGATATTGACAAAGCAGTTGCTGATGTCACTAACTGCATCATCAACTCTGCTAACATCTCAATTCCAAAATCGTCTGGTCGTCTTGCTAAATACCCAAAGCCTTGGTGGAATGAAGAATGTAACATGGAATGATGGTGGAATGAAGACAAAGCAATCACTGATGTCACTAACTGCATAATAAATGCAGCTAATTTTACTATTCCAAAATCTTCTGGGCCTCTCCATAAACATTCAAAGCGATGGTGGAATGATGAATGCAATATTACAAAAAGACAGCAGCAAAAAGCATGGGGAATTATTAGGAGGTACCCAACTACTGCTAATTATATCGCATTCAAAAAAGCAAGGGCAGCCGCACGAAGAATCTGCAGAATCTCCCAAAAAAATTCCTGGATTAAATATGTGTCCAGCATTACCTCCAATGTAAACAGTAAACAACTTTGGCGTCGTGTCAAGAAAGCAATGGTAATATATTCTAATCAAAGTATTTCGTTTTTAAAAGATAATGGCCAAACTATAACTTCTACTAAAAATATTGCAAACACCATCGGTAAAACTTTATCTCATATCTCCAGTTCTAACTCATATTCCGAACCTTTTGTGTCTCAAACGTAATTCTGAACGATCGTCAATCAATTTTCACTCCCGCACTTCACCCGACTACACTAGACCTTTTACAGAAAATGGATTAAAAAATAGTTTGAAACATTGCCATAACTCTGCTCCCGGACCCGATGTTATCTATATTATGATTAAAAATTTATCAAAACAGTCTCTTAAAAATCTCCATCTTTACAATAGGATCTGGACTGAAAATATTTTCTCTGTTGCTTGGCACGATGCTATTGTTATTCCTTTTCCTAAGTCAGGTAAAGATGCTACTGACCCAAAAAAATTATAGACCCATTACCCTCACAAGATGTCTATGTAAGCTGCTAGAAAAGATGGTAAATACTAGGCTTGTTTACATTTTAGAAAAAAATAATTTGATTTCTCCATGGTAAAGTGGTTTTCGACGGGGCCGTTCAACGGTTGACAATATTTTATTACTGGAGACTAATATTCGAAAAGCTAATGTGAGACGTAACCATTTGTTGTAGTTTTTTTTGACATGGAGAAAGCTTATGACAAGACTTGGTGCTATGGCATTTTAAAAGATTTATATAATTTGGACTTTCGAGGAAATCTCCCTATTTTTATTGGAAACTTTTTAAGAGTCAAACGCTTCCAAATTCGCATTGGGTCAGTTGATTCAGATTTTTATTTCCAAGAGGAAGTTGTGCTGCAAGGCAGTGTCTTGAGTGTTACTCTTTTTTCTTTAAAAATTAACGATATTCTAAAACAACTGCCTCAAAGTGTCTATGGAACTTTATATGTTGACGACCTGCAAATTTCTTGCCACGGAAATGACATGCGCTTCATAGAACGCGAACTGCAACTTGCTATAAAAAATATCACTAAATGGACAAATAAAAATTGTTTTAAATTTGACACTGACAAAACACAATGTGTGTATTTTTGTTGTACACGAGGTCTTCATCCTGATCCTGAGATTCTGATTAATAACAGGCCAATTTCCGTTGTTGACACTGCTCGCTTTCTGGGTGTTATTTTTGACAGAAAATTAACTTTTATTCCTCATATTTCATATTTAAGAATTAAATGTGATAAAGCACTAAACATTTTAAAAGTCCTATCTAACTCTTCTTGGGGAGCAGACCGTCCATCGTTACTAAAAATATATCGGGCTACTGTTCGCTCCAAACTTGATTATGCTTGCCAGGTTTATGGATCAGCACCTCACTCTTACCTTAAAAAACTTGACACACCACACAACAGTGCACTTAGAATTTGCTCAGGAGCATTCCGCACTAGTACTGTTTTTAGTTTATATGCTGACTGTGTGGAGCCTTCTCTCACTGTCATTAGACAAAGACTTTCACTTGAATTGTACTATCGCATTCTTTCACATCCCAATCATCCGCTTCATTCACATTTTAATAGCAACGATCATAACCATCATGTGAATCGACCATCTTGCATCCCTCATTTTGCTCTTAGAATTAAGAACTTTCTTGCAGGCACCTCTCATATTCATACCAAAGTTCGGCCCCGGTCTCTTTTAAACATGACACCTTGGAATTCCCAAGCTATTTCCTGTCCTCATCCATTTAGTGGTTTTGACAAATCTAACACAGATGCTTCCATTTTTCAAGCGCTTTTCTGATCTCATCGCTCTGAATATAAGGATTATGTTGAGATTTTTACTGACCGCTCTAAGACAAGTAATAAAGTTGGCTGTGGTGTTGTCACTGGTGACACCATTTATAGCTATCAACTCCCTAGTACTTTTTCCATTTTTTCTGCAGAGCTTTTTGCAGTTGAAGTAGCTCTAAATATTATTTCATCTCACTGCAGCAAAAAATTCATTATCTATACGGACTCAGAGTGTTCTTGACTCTCTTTCTTCTAGCTCTTGCACTCTTTCTTTTATCTCTGTTTGAAAAACATATAACGACCTTCTGAAGAAGGGATTTCATATCTTGTTTTGTTGGGTTCCAGGCCATGTTGGCGTCAAAGGTAATGAATCAGCAGACAAAGCCGCAAGGCAGGCTTCTATTCTTTTAAACTGTCCTATACCTTATGATGACATTAAGCACACACTAAAAAGCACTTTCAGAAATAATTGGACAATGGAGTGGAATAATCAACAAAATAATAAATTACTTGAAATAAAACCCCAAATTGCAGTCTGGCCTACACTTAGTCCTAGAAAACATGATGTCATAATTACTCGTTTAAGAATTGGGCATTCAAGGATCACACATAAATACTTACTACTTGGACAACCGGAACCTGTTGGGTTCTAAAATAAGATTTACGAATAGCTGGATCAGCTTTAAAAAAGTTGGTAAATGGTGTACAGGAAGTTTATGATGTGGGGGAGCTAACTTATAATATCCATTTGCTTTTGCATCTTCCAGAAAAAGTAAGAACGGGTCCTTTATGGGTGTCTTCTTGCTTTGCATATGAAGATGCTCTTGGAAATTAAAAAAATTTTCACCAAGGTACAAAAGGGGTCCCAAAGCAAATTTTGGGTGCGTATTTAAAAAAAACTGTATTTCAATATTTAATGTTAGGAAAGCAAATGAAAAATCATTGTGCTGAACAATTTATTGAAGATATGCGTCGGGGGAAAAGAGCTACAAAAAAAAAAAAAAAAACTCTTCGAATAAACAGCATTACTCTTTTGGGAGCTAATCAGAATGAAAAACTGTCAACAAATGAAAAGAAAGCAGTTCGAAATTTTTTAAATATATCAGTAAATGAGAGTATAATTCCATCATTTAAAAGAGCATTATATAAAAAAAATATTATTCAAAACTAAAAAATATTCACTACAATTTAAACGTGTAGATTCCTTTGTTTCAGTTCTTACATCCAAAATTAACATCGTAGAAATTATTAAGATAATTGTTTGGAATAATAATGTCATTTTCTTTGGAACAAAATTAAAAACAAAAAAGTTTTTTAAAAATGATGATCAAGTAGGTGAACTTTGTTCAAATATTCTGCATGTAAAATGTGGCCACGAAGAAACAAATCTATAATTGCATTTAGGACTGAATCTATCCAACAAAAATGTATCCAATTAAATTTTGAAACTGCTTTTTACCTCGTTCTACTGCAAACTAATGCTGAAGAGTAGATGTTTTTAGCTTTTGCCTTTAAATTGCGTAAAATGAGAGAGATACGGGTTCGAAGATAAATGCCAAAAAGGAAATTTAAATCAGTCCTTACAAAAACTGTTTATTAAAGGAAAACTGCATAGAGAAAGCGTAGAATTTTTATCAGTAGAAAAATTTATTTCACGTACAAATCTAAGGAAAAATGCAAATTTTTTCCTGTAGGAAATCTGCAGTTATTTCAGATAGTTTAAAAGAAAAAAAAAGTTTTTTACCAGCAGGGAAATCACAGATGCTTCGGACAAATAAAAGGGAAAATGAAGACTTTATTTTCAGAAAACTGCAGGTTTTTTACCGTCAGGAAAACTGCAGTTATTTCGGACAAGTAAAAGGGAAAATGAAGGTGTTTTACCTTCAGGAAAAGTGCAGGTTTTTTACCCGCAGAAAAGATGTAGTTTTTAGTCCGAAATACCTGCAGTTACGGATTTTATATATCTATATATTTTTTAACCTGGGAAATAGTAGAAGGATGAATTAGCAGAGAAAAAAATGGCGTCATAATTGCAACAATGTATCGAGAAAAAGTTTATTTTACTCGTGATTTGAAACAAATAAGAGCAAATGATAATTTAAAAGAAACGATGTAATTCTATGTAAGGACTGCCGATTGACCATTTGGTGGTATTCTTTCTTGGTCATCGCTATCAACTATCAAATTATAGTCGAAACAATCGGGTAAATTAGCCACACATCAAAACATTGCCCTTCTGAGATAATTTGGAGCAGAGCTATATTTGCAGAATTCTCTTTGCTTCCAGCTTCAAAGGTTTGAAGTGTGATTTTCGCAAATTCCATTTATAACGTGTATTGGGTAGAGATGTGAGCGGGGAAAAAATCCGGGTTTAAACCAGGGAATAAACCCAGTTTTTTGGGAAGGGAGTTTTGAAAGTTTTCAAAAGTTGCGAATTTAGTTTTTTTTTTTTTCTGAGATTAGAGATATTCTAAGGCATTTCAAAATGTTATCTCACATTCAGATGTTTTTTTTTTTTTTTTTTTTGTTATAATCTTTCAATTTTTAAATAGTGCTTCTAACGTCTATAAATTTAAAAAGTACAAGTTTCAAATTTTATTAATTAACAGACTTATTCTCTGTTATTGCCGTATATTTATATCTTAGTTCTAACTGTGTACACACTTCTTCCTTTTTTTTTTTATTATTTATTTATTTTTTTTTTTTTTATCGCAATCGCATGTTTGAGTTGTATAGCTTTAACATTTTATTTCAAAATAAAATAAAAATGCTTCAAAATATTCTGCATTTATTAAAACAATCAATAATAACATTACACTGAAAAATATTATTTCAATTAAAATTTCAACAATATTATTATGCAAAAAATAAATGAAGAAAGAAATAACAGCCAAATTGTTAATTATTAGCTGTTGAATATTTTATGTATTGATTTAATGCATTAAAAAAATATTGCTTGAATTCTTAATAACCGAAGAACTCATGTTCGATTTTGTTCCCCGTGCTTTTGACTGGTTATAACAAAATTTCATCAATTAATGTGAAATTTGTTCGATAAATTATAATAAAATTTAATAATTTTAAAGTATTCTTACCATAATTTAATTAAATTGTATTATTTTTTATAACATATTTTATTATGGTATTCATTAAAAAGAAAAAAAAAAATCATAAGTTATTTAAATAGGCAGACAAAACATCATCATTTATTATTGTCAATAACGTAAATGCTTTTTTATAATTTTCTGTAAACTAATCACATAATTGTTGATATCACTTTTATTTATGCAAATATTATAGAATAAAAATGTCTGGTACACTTAAAAGAAGTGAAATTAAATCTAAACATTGGAAACTTTGATGGGGAGAAACTAATATTCAAAGTTCCCAAAATTCCCGGTTTAAACCCGAAAATTCGTATGTCTATTCACCAGAAGCAAATTTCCCAGGTTTTTTACATCTCTAGTATTGGGTTCACTTAACCAGTCTACACACCAAAAATCCGCTTTCTGGGATAATTTGGGGTAGAGTTATGTTTGGAAACATGTCAATATTTTTACTTCCTTATACAAAGTATCCCCGTGGTGGATCAAAATTGCGATGGTCCCTCTTTCTCTTCTCCATTCGGCCCCTGTGCATAGTAATTTCCCTCCCAATTAGGTGTATTTAGGCCTTGCCACTCCAAAAACTTCTAAATTTTCGCTATGCGCCCCCCCCCAAAAAAAAAATTAATAGTAAACAATCATCCCCCAGTGGCTTCACATATTCAAAATATCCTTTTATGTTTTTTTCCACCGTGGCTATCTTGGAGGGTGTGGTGTACAAATCGAGCTATGTGTCCAGAGTAGAAGTCGATACCATGCAATTCCTGAGCTTTGGCGATCTAGTTACATTGCTGCCCAGCAGCTTCCATTCGGTGATCTGGCGATTTATTCGTTCCGGCGGACGGCATCCAACCCGTTAAGCTTGGACGAGCCCAGGCAGGCAGGTTTCAAAGGAAGTCCAAAGGTTTCAAAGGAAGTTTCTGTTAATCCTGATTTGCAAAGTGGATTTTGTATCTCGTATAGTTCAAAACCGAATGATCGTAGAATGTTGTAAATTTATATCTGACTGTCATGACATCTAGTTGTAAATCTCCACTTTTGGTCTTGACATAAGCTTCCCTTTTTAGAGATATTTACGAATTTAAACGACTTTTCATGGCGTCTGTATGAACGTATGTGTGTATCTTACATAACTCGAAAACGGTTGTATGTAGACCGTTTCCGAGTCATGCGAGACATACACACATTGCAAATTGGTATATAAGTTTTGTTATAGCATCTAGTTATGTACTTTTTTTTTTGTTCTTTCTGTGATTTTCCGTTTTGGAGATATTTACAAAAATTAAATGATCAAAAATAAAAAGGTTTTGGCCCCATACGTGACTTACCGTCATAGATTTTAAAAGGAGCAAATTATATAGCCTGTAATGATAGTGTTATGAAAGTTGTCGATATTTTTGTATATAGAAAGTAATTTGTAAAGACATAAACAGGTTCTAGTCGACGAATGCATTTATTTAATGAATATTCAGGAACCAATTGAATAAAATTATTTTTTTTTATAACAAATAATAAACAAGCATTTTCAAAACAGTCATTTGTTGTACAGAAATCAAATAGTTACAGTCGGCAGCAAAATTGTTACCGAAGGGAATTTGAATTCATCAAGTCATGTCAGTAGTTTATAGAATTCTCGAGGGAGTTCTACGCTAGAAACCAGTGAATTATTCTTCAAAATTTCAGAACTCGACTTCCATTAAACTTAAAGATACCAAACTTTGGAAATCCTAAACTGCCTCTTTTCGTCGCATTTGGATGCCAAATTATTTAATTCCATACTAAGTCAAACACATGTTTAACACACAGAGTATACAGCCGCATTACATAAAAGTTAAAGAAGTTACCATAGACACATTGTTACAATTGTCACGTCATTTTTTCATGTTAAATCATCCGTTCTTCATTATATTTTTCATTCTTCCAAACCAAGGATAAAAATTTATTTATTTATTTTTATTTCAACACACTTTTGTAGCTAAGATATTAGTTTTAGCGCTATCCACGTGAAACTTCGGCTTTTATCATTAACCCGATCAAGTTATCGTGGGTCGTTGGAGACCCGAGCCATTTTTCTTTTGTCTCAAACCTAAGAATACATATATAAAAGAAATACCTATCCATCGTATCCATGATTTTTTCCCGTAAAAATACCATTTTTAAATTTTATTATGCAATCTGAATTTTTCAAATATCTCAATTTGTTCAAAAGTTATGAATAGAAGACCCATGATAAACTGATAAGGTGCCGAAAAAAGCGATAACCTGATCGGGTTAAGAAGGTATTATGTTTAGATAGAAATTCAGTTAATTAAAAAATTTCGGTGTAATATTTTTTAATGACGGGGATTGTGGAAACAGTTTATGTTAAGTAATTCACGTTAACGAGGTTCGACAATATTAACAGTTGATGGAACTATTGGAATTATTTAAATCTTTTTATTATACTAAACAACATAAATATTAATCTATGGATTTAAAATATATTGCGTTTAATGTAAAAATTGCAATTCCTAATGTAAATCTATTATCCTTAATGATATATTTCAAATGAGAATGTTTTTCTATTAAAAAAAATAAAATAAAAAAAGAAATTCAGTGTTGTACCAGCCTTCTCGGGATAAGGATGCACTTAAAAGATGCATCCGAAAGTAAAAATAAAACATAACCTCACTTTACCAATTGAAGTTCTTTATTTTAATGTGTGTGGTAATTAATAAAAATGTATTTATTTTAAACACATTAGTTCGCTTCAAGATATAGGAACCTGGCCATATTGGATTATAATATGTCTACAGCTCCAGAGTAATCGATGTCTCACCCTCTATCCAAGAAAACACGATGTAATAATTACTCGTCATAGAATTGGACATTCTAGGCTAACACACAAGCACATACAGTCGGTAACAAATGTGTCCGAACACTAGCGAAAATTCCTATGTAAAAAAGGTACACTTCATACGGTTTTGTTATAGAAATCCTTGTCGAATCCTGATCTTAGTCAGTGTAAGAACATGATTCGGCAAGGATTTATTTAGCAAAACTGTATTAAGCGTACTTTTTTTCCATAGGAATTTTCGCTAGTGTTCGGACACTTCTGTTACCGACTGTACTTTTGAGGGAGCAGGAGCCGCTTTGTCATAAATGTCATTATATTGGGTGATTAATTAGATTTGTACACAGTTTCCTGTTATTGTTAATACTCTCATACTCACATATATTGGGTGAGTGTGAAAGTTCTACCCGTTTAAGGATATGCAAATTTTTAATGGAACTGACGTCATACATGACATTGTAATGACGCAAAGTGTCGGCCAATCAAACGTGTTGATGCCTCACATACAAATGCATCGTGTCTCACAAAGTTAATCATCTCAAAAAAAAATATATATACCAAAGGGTGTAACATGGAAAGCGAGAAGGAGCATATAAGACATTGTTATACGAGTTCGATAAAAAGAGTACGGCAGCCGCAGCCTGTCGCAATGTTCGTCAAATTTATGAGGAGAATGCAATAGACGCCTGCCCATTTCGTCGATGGTTTCGTAAATTTAGGGAAGGAGACAGAAGCTGCGAATATCAGGCTAGGAGAGAACGGCCATCACATGCTGGAGACAACGATATTGATCAAGTTAAGGAACAACACGAATCCAACCGAGTAAGAATTAGCGGAAACCTTCAACGTACACCGGACAACGGTCGAGAGACAGTCGGTTAAGTTGGGTTTTACGAGAAAGTTGGATTCCATATAACCTGACAGCTAATCAACGGGATGACCGAATCGCCCCCTGTGTTTCCTGGTACAGAAATCATTCTTGACATGAAATATGACAGGAGATGAGAATTGGGTTATGTACCGTAACGTAAAGCGTCGTAGGACTGTGTGTCGCTCTTCTGATCCGCCTGCATCGACTTCGAAAGCTGAACTTCCTCCCAAGAAGGTGTTATTCAGTGTGTGGTGGGATGTGCAAGGAATAATTCACTGGGAAGTCCTGCCACTCAACCAAACCATCAGTGTTGCCTTCTACTGTCTACGGTTAGACGGGCTGCATTCAAATTTGGTAGCAAAGCGGCCAGGTCTCATCATCGTTGCGGTGTTATCCTTCATAACAATAACATCAGGCCACATGCTGCTGTCATCACTCGCCAAAAGTTACTGGGCTTTGACTGGGAGGTTTTACCACACCCACTCTATTCTCCTGACTTGGCACCAATTGACTACCCCCTATTTCGTGCGTTGAACAATTCCTCCAGTCAGAAAATCTTTGATCTTAATGCTGTGAAAACTGCCATCCAAGACTTTTCTGACTCGACACCGCCGAAATTTTACCGCCGTGGGATTAATCTCCTACCAGAAAGATGACAAGAGGTCATAGATAACAATGAGAACTATGCCCAATAATAGGTACTGTTCATTTTGCGTTTATATGCTCTTCTTTATGCGTAATAAAAATGGGTAGAACTTTTGCACTCACCCAATAGTTTACTTACCATTCGCTATATACTCCCTGCGTGTCCTTGCCTCCGACATCCTACAATCATTAAACTCTGCATATTTCGCATGTTGATCTGTTATATATATTAAATTTGAGTTTAATTGAATGCAGCATTTTAAGGCTATTGCGTTCACTCACTCAATTATACACATTAATCCTATATTTATGTTATGGTGACCTAAAATTATACATACTAAATTTGAGTTCAATGGAATGCAGCGTTTAGACGCTATCGTATTCATTCTCTCCTATGTATATACACATTAGTCCTATACTCATTAAGTTGTTTCATGCTATGTTGACCTGTAATATACATAACATATTCGACTGAAATCGAATTTAGTGTTTAGACGCTATCGCATTCATTCTCATACGTACTGACACATATAAATAGAGATATCACCGTTAAAAAAAAAAAAATGAATTCAGAATATCCTCTGAACTTATTAACCGAACTTTGAATAATTTCAAACCATAAATCGTTATGTATAGGAATTCTGTTTGCATTAACAAAACTTTGTTTTCTGCAATGTAAAATATGATTTCATGGTAAAAATGAATTTGGTTATGATTCAAAATAATTTACTATAAATTTTTTAATGTGATGCTGGGCATTTTAAACCTTTTTTAAATTACTGTATTAGAAGTACAAAAAATTGAATTCATATGCATTGAAATATAACAATATTGAGTACACAAAAATTAATTGAATTATGTTTAAATTTAATAACATTTTTAAAATGCTCCCTAATAAATAAATGTTTAATTTTTTTTCTATCGATTTTTTAATAGTAATATTTGACAAATGCTAAACGTATTTCGATTATACTTTATAGATTCATTGATTTTATAAAAATGTTTTTGTCTTGATGGGGGAAAAAAAAATTAAATTTCGTCTTAAAAATAGTAATATACAGAAAGTATTTATTGCCTCCATCATAGCATTAAAAGTCATTAATCAGAAATAATGATTTATGATTAGAAATTTGCTGATATACGGAAAACCACTGAAAGATTAAAGTTACATTCATAATAATGCTAATTAAAGGTCTAACATCGATTAATAATGTAAAACTCTATTACTCCATTTAACATTTTATCTAATGATGATACTTCAAAGTCTTATTGATTAAAAAGCGTATAAATTTCAAATATATGAGACAAATGTCAGAGGTTACAAGGAATATATGTATTATACTTTAATTTCACTTATAGTAATCGGCGCTCCATGTACCTGTTTTTGTTTATGAAAGTCTTTTATCACGTATAAAAATATAACATTTGTAAATGAATGTACGCACTTCAAGATACAGGGTAGTAACAAATATTTTTTACTTTATTGGATTTGTTGTTCGCCCCCTAAAGGCATTCGTGATAAAATCTTTGCTGGAAAATATGAGAAAAGACATGTTTTCCTTATTCCCCAAATTCAAGAACAACACATCAGGTATTTTTCGAGATATTCAACTAATTGTAAAAAATAAAAGTTTTTCCATTATTTTGTCTAATACCTGTACGTATTTAATTCGAAAAAATGGCGTGCGTATTCTGTATAATACAAAAATTTTCAAATAATAAAGTAAATCATAAGAACAAACTGAACCTTTTAGCGAGAAAGTAAAAGTTTACTAAATTATTTACAATATGTGTAATAATGCTAAATGTCAAGATTTATAAGCAAGTTAATCTTATTTATATCTGCTTTTGCAAAATTATGTGGACTCTAATTATGGTAATACACATATAAAACCCGTGTTCTTGTAAAACTATATCGTTAAAATAGTTTTATGAGAACGATGTCGGTGTCAGTATCACTGTAGAGATTTCATTATAGTTACGAAATATGCAGCAACAGAATTACTAACCATAAGGGGAAAACAGTAATGCATAGGTATTGGTTGAATAGCTATACAAATATTTTATTGTCAACTATTAACTTTTATGGTAGTTAGTGGTGATCAAATTTTCAGGTTGCAGAACAGTCTATTCTATTGCTCCCAAAGGCTCATTAACCCGATCAGGTTATCGTGGGTCAATGGAGACCCGAGCCAATTTTCTTTTGTTTCATCCCTCAGAATTCACATATATAAGAAATACCTACCCTAACAACACACACATCCATAGTACATCATGAGGATATCCATGGGATGTTACTTTATCCATAGGATATCCCAAGGATATCATTTGGAGATGATGTGCTGTCAGGGTATTCATCGTGTCCATGACTTTTCCCGTAAAAATACCATTCTGAAATTTTATTATGCAATTTGAATTTTTCAAATATCTGTCTGTTCAAAAGTTATGATTTTTTTAGCAAATTCCTGCATTTTATCTAAATAGGTGTATTTCCGATGAAAAATAAAATATTTTGTAAACTTTTTTCTTTATGCAATATTAATTGTTTACCTTTAAAGTAGAAGTATTCAAGAATTTTTTCAGTAAAAATAATGTGTTTTAACATCGCTCGGGTCTTCAGCTACCCATAATAAACTGACAAGGTGCCAAAAAAGCGATAGATAACCAGATCGGGTTAAACATACGTCTAAATTGATTCTTTCGACGAAGCTTTAGAATCCTAATTAAATATCGAGAATTTTTATGTCACTCTGAGCCCCAAACTAATATTAGTTTCGACTAATATTTTAGACTAATAAAGAAACTGAGATTATATCACAGAAATAATTTCTAAAGATTTTCCTTGGTTTTCTACAAAACAAGATTTCTAATTTAAAGTTTGATTATCCAAACAATATAGAAAACACCACTTTATATGCCATGATAAAAAATTTCTCTATTTTTTCAGAACTAAATTAAAACTGTTCTGCGTTGTGTATAAAAAAAAAAAAAAAAAAAAAAAAAAAAATGAGTAAAATGATTTTCGGCATCCAACCCGTTAAGCTTGGCCAAGTATAGGCAGGCAGGGGCTGTCCAAAGGTGTTTCTGAGTAAAAGAATTGGATGGAGTTACTACAAAAACCCAGATGCCAAACTAATTTATTTTATGCTATAATAAATCCTAGTTTTACAACTAGTTATTCTCAAGAAATATTATCCTTACTTTCAAACATTTTATTGAAATATAATCATTAATTTTTTTCTAAAGTGCAAACTATTATTTTTAACTTTGATCTCTCCATTCACTTTTAGCTATTTACTATTTCTCACTTATTAATTACTGAGTCACCAAGGTGCAGTGCACAAAACAAAATTAAAAACGAAGATTTAAATTAAATATGGTTCATAATCTTTTATTCGGGATCACTTCTTAACAGAAAAAGAAGAATGCTAGTTCAAATCACTCCAGAAATTGTGTTGACAAAGGTCATAAGTAATATCAGATTTACTTAATTATTGAAATTATATGAAAACACTAGTGTTTCCTTACTGCTTACAAAAATGTTAAATTCTAAGCAAATAAATACCACTCCCTGGTGATTTGAACTTGCTAACTGCACACAAGCTGACTCGAAATAAAAACTTAAAATTTTCATCTTGCAATCATGCTAACTAATCTTACTAAGATGAATTACTCAATAATTATTCTCAAACATCTTCCTTTGGCATCTTTCATTAGGGGTTAAAATTTCATTCTGTTCTCACTCTCTCTCTCTCTCTTTTTATTTCCAAATCCTTTTACTAAAAACTTTCATTCTATTATTTCACCCAGATTTTGTTGAGAGAAAAACCTTCAGAGACTTCTTCTATTAGAAATATTTCTCTAATTATTACTTTAGTTATTACTTTATAGTTTTCTTCTTAACAAAAACAAATCTGTTAAAAGAGAAGTATCTTTTCTCAAGATAACTTCAGGTAGAGAAATTCTCTAAATTGCATTAAAAAAAAATATCAAATTTTAAAACAGTTAGTCAAAACAATCTATAAAATAATAAAAATAGCTATTAAATTACATCCACCTATGTGTTTAAAGACAGACACCTTTAATCTTCTACATTAAACTGTTTTTATTTACTTATTTTTACAAAAGAAGTTTAATAATGAATTATCTAACCAATTTTCTCTCGTTTATAATTACATTTTTTAATTGATTTAAACACACAAATATATATATATATATATATACAAATAGCATACTTTTTTTTTTTTTTACCTGACCTGACATATATAATGAGCCATGTATTTTTATACTTTAAATCATACTTAATACCAAACCACATATCTACTAATATAATATAAAAAAAAAAATTTTAATAAGTCATTAAATTTTTAGAGGTTATTACACTCGTCTATAAAGACAAAGAAAAATAAATCAAACAACAATAAAAAGAATTTTAACACTTAGATAACAACATGAGTTGTATGACAAGTTCTCTCGTGGGGCTGGTTGAAAAACAACTGTGTATACTCCACACAGTGCCGATGGACTACCCATTTAACGGATGCTTTTTAGCCAGAGCTCCATTTCCACAATAAGAAAAGCAAGCTCCATTAGGAGTACAAGCTCCATTACGAGACACCGCCGACCTAATAACACAGCTGCAGCTTTACCGAGAGGACAGTTCAGGTTGCTTTAAGTAGTTTGAATCAGAAGACTAGAGCTTAGAGACCATTTTAGAGTCCTATGCACTAATAGGAAGGTTCAATTTGGCCGAAATCATATTTCTGGACAGCACACAAACTCGAGGTGAGAACCGTTCCGAATTACACACAGCTCCCAACGCCGCTAGATGAGTTAGCAGTTGTCAGAGCTAACACCTGTGCTAGATGCATGCCAATTTATTTATTTTCAGTAGTAGCATCACTGAATTTTTCTAGCGGGTCGAACTCGCAAACTACGTTGAAAAAATATCGCGGGCATTACAACCCTGAAGTGCTGGCGGACATTGAGACGTAGCCGTCATGTAGAAATTTTCCCGTCCCTCGATTTTGTGAAGCATTGAAAATGCAGCAACAGCGCAAATTGGCCCACGCGCAGGTTTTTATGACATTGGTCCAAGTGTCATTTGTGTTCGGAACGCAGTTTCGAGTGTTAAACAGCTTTTCGCAAATTAAAGCAATATGGAAGTTTTTCTCTATTTTTTATGTGATCGCTTTTCCAGAACATTTTATTTTCGATCCCCGATAAAATAATAAGTACGTATCTATTTCTTTTTTTATTAAGGTTTTAATTCAGCATGTTCCGTGACAAGGTCACACTACATGCATCGAAAATTACAAACATAAATCACTAATTACAAAAATGAAATTGCCGAACAAAATCTACAAAAAATATTGAAATAATCAGAATGAAGAAAAGTACTTACAGTCGCTGGTAAAAAGAATTTAGCGCCGGGACACTCGTAGAATTTTTTAAAGTCTATATTACGGTGTGTCTCGGAAATATTGCATCACCTCATCCAAAGCGACAGTTGCTGTTTGCGTGACCCCATTTCATGGTTGAATGAGATTGGCCTGGAAAGCGACAGCTGCTGCTTGCGTGACCCCAATGAGTCATCACGGGGACCTAGTTCCTTTTGAAAGGGCTTCATGGTTGACCGCTTGCATGACCCCAATCCCTCCCTTGAACAATGCTTCATTGTCATCCCGGGGTGACCCATTTATCATGATTGAATGCACAAACTCAATGCCTCATCGACCTGGTTTCCTTTTGAGAGAGGCTTTTGAAAGGCTTCATGGTTGAATGCACAAACTCAATGCCCTTTTCAAAGGGCCGTTGAACAATGCCCGTGCGATGGCCAGGTGGTTCCATGCACCTGGTCCCTTTTGAAAGGGCCAATGAGTCATCTCTTTTCAAATGGACATTCCACACAGAAATTATCCCACCTTCAATGTTTATTATATTATTTATTATTTATTTATTTATTTATTTATTACCGAATCGGTATTAGTAAATGAAAACAATGAGTCACACGATTGCTTCAAATCTCAAATGGACATTGCCCTGAATACATCTGATCCACATAGAAATTATACTCAAAATCCCTTATTTATTTATTTATTTATTTATTTATTTATTATCAAATCGGAAATGAAAACAATGAGTCACACGATTGCTTCAAATCTCAAATGGACATTGCCCTGAATACATCTGATCCACATAGAAATTATACTCAAAATCCCTTATTTATTTATTTATTTATTTATTTATTTATTTATTAATTACCGAATTGGTATTAGAAAATGAAAACAATGAGTCACATGATTGCTTCAAAACTCAAATGGACATTGCCCTGAATACATCTGATATGGAATCCACATAGAAATTATACTCCAAACCTTCAACATTTAGAGAAATGCTAAAATATAAGTCATCCAAAATTAGAAAACATTTTAAATGTGAACCAGTGTATTATTTTTTTACCCATCATAGATAAAAAGTAGAAAATGTGTTAATATTTTCAATATGTCAGTATCAGAAAATGAAAACAATGAATCACATAATTACTTCTCTTCTGTCTGACGTGGAATATCGTTATTATCGGCTTCACACAGAAATTTTAAAATATTAAATGTTTAAAGAAATTTTTAAAGAATACGTTTAAAGAAATTTTAAAATATATAAATTATATATATATATATATATATATATATATATATATATATATATATATATATATATATTACAATATAAAATATTTTTTGATGGACTCACCCTTAAAGTGTATCGAAAACAACGCTCATGATGATTGCGATCTGGTTCTAAAAAAAATTTTCTGTGACCTTAAAGATAAACACAGGACTCGTCGAAAAAAGTATTTATTGACAGCATCCAAAATGACATCCAAAATGTTTTTTTAACACATCCAAAATGTTTTTTTTGCATACATCTAAAATGTTTTTTTGAACACATCCAAAATGTTTTTGCACACATCTAAAATGTCACATCTAAAATGTTTATTCACACAAAATGTTTTCATCCAAATCACAACATGTTTTTGCACCCTCCTCAGGAAACAGGGCGTCCGAGATCTCCCTCGGCAAAAAGAGTCTGGCGTGTTCCAGGTCGAACCACAGTGCGTGCTCCACCCGTCCTCGGCCCGTGGGCCATTGCCATCCGAGCACGTCTCGCGTGGATAGCGTAGCGAATCCGTAGACCGTCTTTTCGAGGGTCGGGCTGTCCCTCTGCACGCTGACGAAATCCCTCTCCAGCGTGCCCACGTACAGCAGCGTCCGACTGCGGGCGCAAGCCCGGGCGACGTCCGCGGCCCGCAGAAACAGCCGACCGTCTCGCGTGCGAAGCATCAGGAAAGTGCAGTCCAGAGGCGGATAACCTGTGTAAGAGAGCGCCATGACTGCATCTGGTGGTGAGAAGGTCTCTTCTCACTGAGCAAGTTTCAGGGGGGGTGGAGCCAATGGCAGGGTCAGCCAATGGCAGGACCCCAAGGGTTGGGAAGGAGGTTGTCAGCCAATGGCAGGAAAGGAGGTCATCCAAGGGTTGGGAAGGAGGTTGTCAGCCAATGGCAGGACCCAATGGTTGGGAAGGAGGTCGTCAGCCAATGGCGGGACTCAACGGCTGGGTCTTCAAAAGTCGCTTCCGACGAAGCCTT
The DNA here is from genome assembly GCA_963930645.1 of Salticus scenicus. Classification (NCBI taxonomy): domain Eukaryota; kingdom Metazoa; phylum Arthropoda; class Arachnida; order Araneae; family Salticidae; genus Salticus; species Salticus scenicus. Next base: position 139,735,660 of record OZ005657.1, read on the forward strand.
CTCTCTCACCATGGAAAGAGTCGTGGATATCTTCCCGCAGACGGTCTCGGAGGTGTCGGCGGCTCTCACGCCGCTCTCCACTCCCAACTACAACAATCTGCACGAGGACTCGGATTTGACGCCCTTCATCATCGCCATGACCAGTGCCGACAAAGTCTATTATTACGTCCAGAAGTACAGTCAGCACTATCGGAAGCATTTCGCCGACACGGTGAAAGGCGCCCTCTGCAACCAAGGCGCCCGCGTCAAGCCTTGGACGTATGCCGACAACAAGTTGAAGCGGGCGCCCGATCAGTCCCTGAAACGCAACACGGACGTTCGCACAGGCTTTGTGATGGGCCGCACCTTTCTGGTGAAGAGTGCCTTCACCTTTGGCCACCGCACCGTCAAGCCGGCCACGGGCCACGTTCTCCAGACGCACGTGGCCCCGATCATGTTCCATTTCGTGCGCAGCAAGTCTCCCCTCGGCATCCAAGAGAAACACTTTCATGCGAAGCGGGAGTACGACTACAGTGCTCGGAGACTGCAACCGAACCGAACCTATTATTGTGCTTCCGGACTGGAATACGTGCTCTACACCATTCAAAAAACACTGTTCCGAGTGACGGTCGTGCCCGCCCAAGACGAAGAGTGGCTCGAGAAGCATGGATGGCTGGATCCCCGAAAAACAGAAGCGGCCTCCCGAAAGCGCCGTCGGTCGTCGGAGGACGACGCACCCTGCAAAAAGCCCAAGATCAGCTACGATCCACCGCAGACACCCTACGTGTACGACCGGCACTCGGACGAAGAGGAGCCGCCCACTCCTTACGACCCGCAACCTTCGACATCCTCGGGTCCACCGCCCACTCCCTATGTGTACGACGAGGACCCAAGGCCTGCTTCGGACTATGAGGACATCAGCAGTCCAGAACCTTCCACTGTGCCTCCTGGAAGTGACCCGTCTCCCTTTATGGTACCTAACGTGCCACCTCCTTCCACTGGGGTGCTGCCTCCTGTCGTGCCGCCTCCTGGAAGTGACCCGTCTCCCTTTATGGTACCTAACGTGCCACCTCCTTCCACTGGGGTGCTGCCGCCTTCTGCAAGTGACCCTGTTGTGCTACCTTCTGCAAGTGACCCTGGGGTGCTCTCCCCCTTTGTGCTGCCTTCTACCAGTGACCCTGCCAGTGACCTCTCCCCCTTTGTGCTGCCACCCCCTGCTCCCTTAGTGATGCCCGACCCCTTGGCGGACTTTGTGAACAGTGTGTCCTTCGAGGATTTAGAGAAGGCGACGTGGTGGGACGAATGGATCGTCTCCGTCGCAGTGCCCCCCACTGGAGGGGTTGTGAGCCCTCCGGCTTCAGTAGAACAGGTCAAATTTTACCAGAGCCTGACGGAACCGAAACATTGGAATACTCATTATCCGCCGCCGCCGATATGCCACGGCGTCCAGTCGAAAGAAGCTCCTCTTGACCTCAGCATGTGTAAACCTATCCATGGGTGAGTCTTTTGTAATCTTGTGTAGATGAAAAATAAATAAGTGGGTAGTTGGAGGTGATCCAACAGCCTAAAAAATATTCTATTGTTGTTCATTATGATTGTCGAATATTTTATTTTTATCCCAAACTTTTTTTTTTTTTTTTTTTTTTTTTTTTATTAAAAATCTTGAGATCTCTGACCTATCCAACAGATTATGAAGATTGGGTAATGACCATAAAAACTGTGGCGCCAAATTTTGGTACATGCTATTGCGTTACTCTAGTTGACCAACGCGAGGGTCATTTTGAAAGATAGGGAAAAATTGGAATAGGGCGGTGAAAAAAGTGAGGGGGTGGGGTGACTCGAGATCTTTCCAACGGTATCCAGATTATGAAGATCGACCCATTAGACTCCGAGATATAAGCGAAAAACCATAAAAACTGGAAGTTGTGGCGCCAAATTTTGGTACCAATAAAATTCTGAATAGAACTTGAAGAATGCGTGAAAAAGAAATCCTAGACATACAAAGCAAATAAAAATTGAGATTAGACCCACCAGTTATGTCATGTTCACTATTAAAATTAGCTCCAGTGGGCGCCAAAAGAGCCAAAAATGAAAAATTGCTATTGCGTTACTCTAGTTGAATGAAAATACAGAAAAAGTAACAACCAACGCGAAAATGCTAGGGTCATTTTGAAAGATACTGAAATATTGAAATAGGAAAGGCGCCCTCTGGCGGTGAACAAAGTGAGGGATCCTACAGGGTGGGCCGACTCGAGATCTCTCCAACGGTATCCAGATTATGAAGATCGGCCCATTAGGAGGGGAGATATAAGCGAAAAACCCTAAAAACTGGAAGTTGTGGCGCCAAATTTTGGTACCAATAAAATTCTGAATAGAACTTGAAGAATGCGTGAAAAAGAAGTCCTAGACATACAAAGCAAATAAAAATTGAGATTAGACCCACCAGTTGTGTCATGTTCACTATTAAAATTGGCTCCACTGGTCGCCAAAACTGCCAAAAATGAAAAAATGCTATTGCGTTACTCTAGTTGAATGAAAATACAGAAAAAGTAACAACCAACGCGAAAATGCTAGGGTCATTTTGAAAGATACGGAAAAATTGGAATAAGAAAGGCGCCCTCTGGCGGTGAACAAAGTGAGGTAGCCTACAGGGTGGGGTGACTCGAGATCTATCCAACGGTATCCAGATTATGAAGATCGGCCCATTAGACCCCGAGATATAAGCGAAAAACCCTAAAAACTGGAAGTTGTCAATAAAACGGCGCCAAATTTTGGTACCAATAAAATTCTGAATAGAACTTGAAGAATGCGTGAAAAAGAAGTCCTAGACATACAAAGCAAATAAAAATTGAGATTAGACCCACCAGTAAGTTAAAATGTGTCATGTTCACTATTAAAATTGGCTCCACTGGTCGCCAAAACTGCCAAAAATGAAAAAATGCTATTGCGTTACTCTAGTTGAATGAAAATACAGAAAAAGTAACAACCAACGCGAAAATGCTAGGGTCATTTTGAAAGATACGGAAAAATTGGAATAAGAAAGGCGCCCTCTGGCGGTGAACAAAGTGAGGTAGCCTACAGGGTGGGGTGACTCGAGATCTATCCAACGGTATCCAGATTATGAAGATCGGCCCATTAGACCCCGAGATATAAGCGAAAAACCCTAAAAACTGGAAGTTGTCAATAAAACGGCGCCAAATTTTGGTACCAATAAAATTCTGAATAGAACTTGAAGAATGCGTGAAAAAGAAGTCCTAGACATACAAAGCAAATAAAAATTGAGATTAGACCCACCAGTAAGTTAAAATGTGTCATGTTCACTATTAAAATTGGCTCCACTGGTCGCCAAAACTGCCAAAAATGAAAAAATGCTATTGCGTTACTCTAGTTGAATGAAAATACAGAAAAAGTAACAACCAACGCGAAAATGCTAGGGTCATTTTGAAAGATACGGAAAAATTGGAATAAGAAAGGCGCCCTCTGGCGGTGAACAAAGTGAGGTAGCCTACAGGGTGGGGTGACTCGAGATCTATCCAACGGTATCCAGATTATGAAGATCGGCCCATTAGACCCCGAGATATAAGCGAAAAACCCTAAAAACTGGAAGTTGTCAATAAAACGGCGCCAAATTTTGGTACCAATAAAATTCTGAATAGAACTTGAAGAATGCGTGAAAAAGAAGTCCTAGACATACAAAGCAAATAAAAATTGAGATTAGACCCACCAGTAAGTTAAAATGTGTCATGTTCACTATTAAAATTGGCTCCACTGGTCGCCAAAACTGCCAAAAATGAAAAAATGCTATTGCGTTACTCTAGTTGAATGAAAATACAGAAAAAGTAACAACCAACGCGAAAATGCTAGGGTCATTTTGAAAGATACGGAAAAATTGGAATAAGAAAGGCGCCCTCTGGCGGTGAACAAAGTGAGGTAGCCTACAGGGTGGGGTGACTCGAGATCTATCCAACGGTATCCAGATTATGAAGATCGGCCCATTAGACCCCGAGATATAAGCGAAAAACCCTAAAAACTGGAAGTTGTCAATAAAACGGCGCCAAATTTTGGTACCAATAAAATTCTGAATAGAACTTGAAGAATGCGTGAAAAAGAAGTCCTAGACATACAAAGCAAATAAAAATTGAGATTAGACCCACCAGTAAGTTAAAATGTGTCATGTTCACTATTAAAATTGGCTCCACTGGTCGCCAAAACTGCCAAAAATGAAAAATTGCTATTGCGTTACTCTAGTTGAATGAAAATACAGAAAAAGTAACAACCAACGCGAAAATGCTAGGGTCATTTTGAAAGATACGGAAAAATTGGAATAAGAAAGGCGCCCTCTGGCGGTGAACAAAGTGAGGTAGCCTACAGGGTGGGGTGACTCGAGATCTATCCAACGGTGTCCAGATTATGAAGATCGGCCCATTAGGAGGGGAGATATGAGCCAAAAATCGTAAACACTGGGACCCCAAACCGTCCAAAAACCTCGTCGCTTAGATTGGACAAGACTTAATAAAAATCTACATAAAACTTTCTCTGTAAACATCTCGTATACTTTGTATTCTATTCTTTTAATATTAATCCTATGATTACATTTTGCTCCACTGCATATATGTTTCACACAAGGGAACTGAAACAGATGGATGACCTACATTACAAAGATGGGTCAGGCCAAAGGGTCAGGCCAGGTGTTCGTTGATGGGGACACAATGGATGACCTACATTCAGGTCAGGCCAGGTGTTCGTCGATGCGTTTACAATGGATGACCTACATTGCAAACATTCAGGCCAGGCCAGGTAATGGGTTTTGCAAGGCCTTCTCTAACTAAGAGTAGCTGACCTACTTTCCAGGCCGTTGAACAGGATTGCTTTGCAAAGGCTCAACATCATTTTATTTCAAACGATTGTGAACAGCTCAGGCGTCGATGCGTTTACAATGGATGACCTACATTGCAAAGATTCAGGCCAGGCCAGGTGATGGGTTTTGCAAGGCCTTCTCTCACTAGCAGTGGCTGATCTACTTTCCAAAGACCCGGTTCGTTGAACAGGATTGCTTTGCAAAGGCTCAACATCATTTTATTTCAAACGATTGTGAACAGCTCAGGCGTGGATGGGAACAATGGATGACCTACATTGCAAGGCCAGGCCAGGTGATGGGTTTTGCAAGGCCTTCTCTCACTAGCAGTGGCTGACCTACTTTCCAAAGACCCGGTTCGTTGAACAGGATTGCTTTGCAAAACGATTTCTCTAAACGGATGACCTACTTTGCAGGGCGCGCCTGGCCAATCGCATCGCTTGTGACGTCACCGACCTCGTGAGGCTGGCTTGGCGTTCCCTGTCGACCGTTCATTGCGCTCCCGGCAGCCATTGAAGGTAAGTGTCTTTTTGTCTTTATGTGGTGAATGTTTTTATGGTCTTTAAAATGTTTTTAATAAGAAAATGTTTAAACTATAGTGGTTTAAAAAATATTGGTCAATTTTATGTTCTTATTATGTGCTCCCCATCCATTTTAAAAAATTATATGACTATAGTTTGAAAGGTGTTTTTATAGTTTGACCGCTTTCAACTGAATAAACAAAATCCCAAGTTAAATTGTTTGATTAAACTTTTGGAAACTGTAAAATAATAATATGGGCTGGCATTTTTGAAAATAATTGTTATATACTTATTGTAATAACACAAAAGTTTGAAATGTATGGTTCAACTGTGGGACCAGAAAGATTTAAATCAAATATGTTCTTGATGAATTTTTCAAAATGGGTCTATTCTCATTTGTATTATGTTGTACACCATCCTTAAAATGTTGTGAATAATGGTTGAAAGGGATTATGTTTGAACTATAGTTTGAAAGGTTTAAAAAATATTGGTCAATTTTATGTTCTTATTATGTGCTCCCCATCCATTTTAAAAAATTATATGACTATAGTTTGAAAGGTGTTTTTATAGTTTGACCGCTTTCAACTGAATAAACAAAACCCCCGATTACAAGTTAAATTGTTTGATTAAACTTTTGGAAACTGTAAAATAATAATATGGGCTGGCATTTTTGAAAATAATTGTTATATACTTATTGTAATAACACAAAAGTTTGAAATGTATGGTTCAACTGTGGGACCAGAAAGATTTAAATCAAATATGTTCTTGATGAATTTTTCAAAATGGGTCTATTCTCATTTGTATTATGTTGTACACCATCCTTAAAAGGTTGTGAATAATGGTTGAAAGGGATTATGTTTAAACTATAGTTTGAAAGGTTTAAAAAATATTGGTCAATTTTATGTTCTTATTATGTGCTCCCCATCCATTTTAAAAAATTATATGACTATAGTTTGAAAGGATTGGTCCTTAAAATATATAATGTTTTTATAGTTTGACCGCTTTCAACTGAATAAACAAAACCCCAACTGGGGGCGATTACAAGTAAATTGTTTGATTAAACTTTTTGAAAACTGTAAAAATAATAATATGGGAAATAAAAATTTTTCAATTTCCCTCGCATTTTTGAAAACAATTGTTATATACTTATTGTAATAACACAAAAGTTTGAAATGTATGGTTCAACTGTGGGATCAGAAAGATTTAAATCAAATATGTTCTTGATGAATTTTTCAAAATGGGTCTATTCTCATTTGCATTATGTTGTACACCATCCTTAAAAGGTTGTGAATAATGGTTGAAAGGGATTATGTTTTAACTATAGTTGGATATGATTTTGAAAAATTTGAAACTATAGTTTGAAAGGCCATTTTAAAAAATTATATGTGTTTATCTTAAAATGATAGTTTGAAAGGATAAAATGATGTCCTTAAAATATATTATGTTTTCAATAATGAGTTTGAAAGCTTTCAACTGAATAAACAAAACATTTGTTACCCTTTGAATAACAACTATAGTTTGAAAGGGTTCACACCACACCCCACCAAATGGGCGAACCATTTAAAAAAATCCTTAAAATGTCAGTTTGAAAAGTGTATTAATGTTTTAAATTTTTTTTCTCATACCTCCGATGCTCACAGCTCCCCAACTGACTGTTCAAATAAATTTGACCTGTTCCAAATGTCTTGTATATCCTCTCACGGTCTGTCTCTATCCGTCCATACAGTGTGTACACATATATATATATGTAAAAAAAAAAAAAAAAAAATTTTTTTTTTTTTTTTTTTTTTTCGAAAAATTTTTTTTTTTTTTTTTTTTTTTTTCGAAAATTTTTTTTTTTTTTTTTTTTTTTTTTTTTTTTTTTTTTTTTTTCGAAATTTTTTTTTTTTTTTTTTTTTTTTTTTTTTTTTTTTTTTTCCGTCTATATCAGCGACCCGCACTTCAGCACTTGGCGGAGAGGGTCCCAATGTGCATGTCGGAGGCGGCAGAGTCGAGGAAGGATTCTCGGTGGTCATTTCTAGTGGCTACTTCTGGGAACACGTGCTCTGCCCCCCGAGGCATCCACCTACACAGCCCCCCCGGGGACTGCAGAGTCGTGGAAGGCTTCCTGGTGGTCATTTCTAGTGGCTACGTTTGGGAACATGTACTCTGCTTCCCCCCCCCCTCCCCCTCCCGAAAGTCCCCCCTCCCCCCCTCCCCACATTCACACACACTCCACTCGGACCCTTCTGCCAGCTTTAGGTTAGTTTTTTAGTGTGTAAGATACACCGGGCGGTGGAGCTGTCGACATGGATGGTCTACGTTGTTATGCCCGTAGACCCGCAGCTGCCATCTAACACTTCTTTTTTTCTTTTTTTGTTTGGACATTAAAGATTGAAAAAGTGTCTCTGTCTCATTTATTCACACCAACACAAACACCCCACATTAGTTTTAGTATTAGTGTTTTAGTGGCCCCGGGGGAACGCCCTTTCACTCTGTGCGAGCAGTCCCTTTCACTGAAGCCCATCGTTGGCTCCTACCTAAGCGGCAGTCTCGTGCAGTACCTAAGAGGCTGATCCCGGGGTGCGAGAGAGCGCGACCTGCCAGTGTTAGGTTAGGTTTAGTGGTAGTACATCTAGTGAGTAAGTACATCGGGCGGTGGAGCCGAGGATCAGGCTGCCATCTGACACCTCTTTTTTTGTTTTTTGTTTGGACATTAAAAAGTGAAAAAGTGTCTCTGTCTCATTTATTCACACCAACACAAACACCCTCTTAGTGATGTAAGATTAGTTTTAGTCTTTAGTTTTAGTTAAGCGCGAGTGTTTAGTTTTTAGTGTTTTAGTTTTTAGTGTTTTAGTTTTTAGAGGCCCCCCGGGGGTCACTCTGTGCGAGCAGTCCCTTTCACTGAAGCCCTTGGTTGGCTCCTACCTAAGTGGCAGTCTCGTGCAGTACCTAAGAGGCTGATCCCGGGGGGAGAGAGAGCGCGGCGCAAGAAGCGATCATAAAAGGAGAAAAGGTAAGTCCATTCATTGTTGTTGTGCATAACTGTATGGACAAATGGTTTTCAAAACAAATGATTGTGTGCTTTTCAAAACAAATGTGTGGTTTTCAAAACAATAGTGTGAAATGGACAAATGTGTGGTTTTCAAAATGACAAATGTGTGGTTTTAAAAAACAATAGTGTGAAATGGACAAATGTGTGGTTTTCAAAATGACAAATGTGTGGTTTTAAAAACAATGGTTTTCAAAATGGTTTTAAAAACAATAGTGTGAAATTTTTTTAAAAACAAATGTGTGGTTTTAAAAACAATGGTGTGAAATGGTTTTAAAAACAATGGTGTGAAATGGTTTTCAAAAATGTGTGGTTTTCAAAAACAAATGTGTGGTTTTAAAAACAATAGTGTGTTTTAAAAAACAATGGTGTGTTTTAAAAACAATGGTTTTAAAAACAATGGTGTGTTTTAAAAACAATGGTGTGACAATGGTGTGTTTTAAAAACAATGGTTTTAAAAACAATGGTGTGACAATGGTTTTAAAAACAATGGTGTGTGTCTTTTAAAAATGGTTTTAAAAACAATGGTGTGTGTCTTTTAAAAATGGTTTTAAAAAACAATGGTGTGACACTCAAATAAGGGTTTGAGGCGACGCCCCCCTGTGTGGGGGCGCCCCGGGCCCCACTGAAAATGAAGGGTGTCACGTGTATGTGGCGGGTGGTGGAGGGAGGCCCATGGCCCGGGGCCGAGTGTTGAAGGGTGTCACGTGTATGTGGCGGGTGGTGGAGGGAGGCCCATGGCCCGGGGCCGAGTGTTGAAGGGTGTCACGTGTATGTGGCGGGTGGTGGAGGGAGGCCTCGGGCCGATGGCCCGGGGCCGCGCCGCATACCACAATTGTGTTTAAAAAAATTTTTAACTTTCATTTTCCTTTAGTGATTTTGCACAATTCAAACACGCACGACAGGATGAAATAGATAATAATTTGTCTTAGAGAACATCGAAAATTCCCACCAGTGAGGTGAGTGGGACGGTCGAAAATTTTTAGAGGAGTCGTATATCGGGTAAATGTTTGACTTGGATTTCCCATCGCATGGGAACCTGCAATAGTTTTTGTGGGTTGACGTGTTTGTATAGTCCATTCCATGATACCATAACCAATGCCAATCTAAAATTTTTTTTTTCAATTTCAAAAAAATTTTATCCGAGCTTTCAAGATTGACCACAACGTATTCAAAAATTTTTTTTTTCAATTACAAAAAAAATTTTTTGCGAGCTTTCAAGATTGACCACAACGTATTCAAAAATTTTTTTTTCAATTACAAAAAAAATTTTTTGCGAGCTTTCAAGATTGACCACAAGGCATTCAAAAAGTTTTTTTTTCCCAACAATTTTATCCGGCAAGAGAAAAGTTTTTCACCGACTCGCCAAAGCTTTAAAAAAAAAAAAAAAAAAAAAAAAAATTTTTTTTTTTTTTTTTTTTTTTTTCCAAGTAGGTAAAAAAAAAAAAAAAAAAAAATTTTTTTTTTTTTTTTTTTTTTTTTTTTTTTTACCTACTTGAAAAAAAAAAAAAAAAAAAAAAAAAAAAAATTTTTTTTTTTTTTTTTTTTTTTTTTTTTTTTTTTTTAAAGCTTTGGCGAGTCGGTGAAAAACTTTTCTCTTGCCGGATAAAATTGTTGGAAATGTGTCGGAATGTGTTGTGGTCAATCTTGAAAGCTCGGATAAAATTTTTTTGAAATTGAAAAAAAATTTTTGAATGCGTTGTGGTCAATCTTGAAAGCTCGGATAAAAATTTTTTGAAATTGGAAAAAAAAATTTTGAATGCGTTGTCATGACCGACTCGCCGAAGCTTTCAAGATTGATGACAAAGCATCCAAAAAAATTTTTTTTTCAATTTCAAAAAAATTTTATTCGGAGACCTAGCGAAAGAAAAATTTTTTATCAACTCACCAAAGCTTTCAAGGTTGACCAACACATTCAAAAAAAATTTGAAATTGAAAAAAAAAATTGTTGAATAGTTTGTCAGCGTCGGTGAAAGATTTTTTTATTCTCTCAGTCACCGACTCTTTCCTTTTAAGATTTGAAGTAATTGTTTTCATTTTCTGATACCATTTTATTTGAATTCTATCGATTATATACTGAGAATCCAAAATGGTGGTATCACATCATTTATATTTTGTTGGATTAAAGGTGAGTATAATTTCTGTGAGGTGTTTTCATTTTCTGATACTATATTGAAAATATTACCATTTCATTTTGCTCACAAAAGTTTTGAAATTATTTATATTATATATAAATTATATATATATATATATATATATATATATATATATATTATTATTATTATTATTATTATTATTATTATTATTATATAGCTATTCGATACTAAGTGACATATATAAAATAAAATAAAAGTGTAACACAGATCACCCTAAGATTCAGTAACATTTATATATTAGTTGTCTTAATTTAATTCACTCTTGATTATATCCGATAAACTTTAAGGAATATGTTTTTTATTTTGAATATCCAATATTGGTAAGTAATTGAATGTAAAAAAATGGGACTGGACAAGGTATTGTGGGGGTTAACCCCCACAATACCTTGTCCAGTCCCATTTTTTTACTTTAAAAAAAACAAACAACTTTAAAAAAAACAAACAAACTGTAATAACAATAAAATATTTTTATTTATATACAATTATTTACATTTTTTTATATACACATTTTTTATATACAACATTTTTTATACAACAGGAGAAGAAGAAGAGGGGAGGGCTTTCATTACTTCCCTCATAAAGAGTGTGTGTTCTTGTTTCAATTGTAAATATTGTGTATGCAATCTATTTAATTTAAAATTAAAATCTATGGAGTAATTTAAATTTTTTAAGTCTTTGATATGTTTAGCTGATTGGTTGAATTTTTTAAATGATTTTCGTAATTTTTTTTTAAGTTTTAAAGATAATTTTTTAACTAATGGAAATTTCAGAGAACTTACGGATTTTCTTCCTCTTCTTCTCCTGGAGGGGCCGGGGACTGGTGAGGCGGCCGCAGAGGAAGGACTAGGTGAAATGGCTGCGGGAACCGAGGAGCTGGTGACGGTAGCGGCTGATGAGGTGATGGTAGAGGCGGTGGCAGAGACTGATGAGGAGGCGGTGGCGGTGACTGATGAGGCGGTGGATGATGAGGGATCAGAGGAGGTGGCGGTTGCAGAGACTGATGAGGCGGTGGCAGAGGCGGTGGATGATGAGGGACCAGAAGCGGTGGCGGTGGCAGAGACTGATGAGGAGGCGGTGGATGAGAGGGCGGCCGCGGCTCGTAAACAGTTCCAAAATTCGGGCTCAAAGCGCGTAGCCCGAAGTTCCCGTAGAGAAATAAACTGAGGGCCGGCAGAGGCGGTGGAAACAGCAGAGGAAACAGCAGAGGGAGCGGCAGAGGAAACAGCAGAGGGAGCGGCAGAGGACCCTTCGCTGGAGCGCAGCAGTTCCTCCACGCTCGGCAAATCCGGACTGCTGGAGCGGGAGGTGTCCGACGACAACTGTATCTGTTCAGGAATGTTCAACTGCCCCTCCAGTCCTGCATAGTAGAATTCGAACCGGCAGAGGGGGCATTGGGCTTCCGAATAGCTCCGCGCATGATGGAGTAGGCGCCGGACACACGTCGTGTCGAACATGTGTCCGCAGCGAAGGGTAAACCCATTCCAAGAAGAGAGAGACTCGTAACAAATGGAGCACTCCATCTCGACTGACTCGGTAAACGGAAAGCCGCTCTAGACGTTCGCGAGGCCCCGCCTCCGCGTGTCGGGAGGAACCAATGGGAGCGAGTGGACAACGTTTTATTCAGAAAAAATGATTGAATCTTCACTGGGGATTTTATTTGAGATCAACTTTTTATCCAGATATTAATAAAAAATTATTTATTTATTATTATTATTATTATTATTATTATTATTATTTTATCTTCACTGGGGATTTTATTTGAGATCAACTTTTTATTCAGAAAAAATTATTTATTTATTATTATTATTATTATTATTATTATTTTATCTTCACTGGGGATTTTATTTGAGATCAACTTTTTATTCAGAAAAAATTATTTATTTATTATTATTATTATTATTATTATTTTATCTTCACTGGGGATTTTATTTGAGATCAACTTTTTATCCATCAAAAAATTATTTATAATTATTATTAATATATATTATGTATATGGATGAATGGGGCCTTTCAAAAGGGTCCCCGTGATGACTCATTGGGGGCAGACAATGAAGCATTGTTCAATGGCCAGGTGCACGAGGGAGGAGGTGCTTTCAAGTATAACGACCAACCTCATTCAACCATGATGTCTTTGGATGAATGGGGCCTTTCAAAAGGGACCAGGTGCATTGAATCCCCGTGATGACTCATTGGCACAACACAATGAACCCTTTCAAAAAGAGTACGATGGCAACAGCTGTTTGGATTGGGGTCACGCAAGCAGCAGATGCCCGCTTTCGGGTATAACGGCCAATCTCATTCAACCATGAAGTAGCTGTTGGATGAATCATTGGGGTGGAGCAATGATGCAATATTTCCGAGGCAATATTGATTATTAATAAACTTTAAAAATTTCTACGAGGGTCCTGGCACCAAATTCTTTTTACAGGTGACTGTATGATTTGCAGTACAGCCACTATAAAAGATGCCGGTTTCCTGATATTTGCAGTACCACCCGGTATCATCGCTAAAAGCCAACAGATTCTGCAGTGAGGTTTACTTAAAAAAAAAAAAAAAAAAAAAAAAAAAAAAAAAAAAAATTTTTTTTTTTTTTTTTTTTTTTTTTTTTTTTCAGTAGGCGTGGTTTTAAAAAAAAAAAAAAAAAAAAAAAAAAAAAAAAAAAAAAAAAATTTTTTTTTTTTTTTTTTTTTTTTAAGGTATTTAAGCACTCCGAACTTTGAATGTCAGTTATCGGATGGTTCTCACAAGAGCAGTTTACAGTATTTTATCAAGGGTGATGGATCTTGATGTACTAAATAAATATTTGACTACTCGTAATAAGATGATGGTGATGCCAAGATATTCTAATTTAAAACAAAAAATGGATAGATTGAACACTTTCAAAAAATGGACTGCACCCTATCCGGATCCTATGATTTTGGCAACCAATGGATTTTTTTACACGGATGTGGAGGATTACGTATTATGTTACTGGTGTGGTGTTTGCGTCGGAAATTGGGAAAAAAACGATGATGTTGTTCAAGATCATGCTAAACATAAATCGGACTGTTTTGTGGCTCAACTGATGCTTTTGACGACGATTTTGAAGGAAAGGAAGACGTTATCAGAAAAAAATAGACTGGCTACGTTTGATGAATGGCCTTTTCCTGAAACGATCAACTTAAAAGAAATGGCCGAATCAGGTCTTTTTTATTTAGGATATAAAGATTTTGTTCAATGTGCCTTTTGCAAAATAATTTTACATGACTGGAAGCCCTACAAGGATCCTTTGAGACAACATATAGTGAAAAATTTAAAATGTCCATTTGTATTGGGTAAAATTTCAAATAAGAATGAGAACAATACAAATGTAGAAGCATTTGAAAAATTCTTAAAATACTTATTTGAACTTATTTTCGTGACACGGTCTAAGAATGCAGTAACCACTAAATTATTATGTAAAATTTGTTTACATAATGAATGTGAGATTGTATTTTTAGAATGTGGACATGTAACATGTTGTTATATGTGTTCTGAGAAAATTGAAATTTGTCCTATGTGTCGAAGTTGTATTACAGATAAAAAACGAATATACATATAATATTTTATTTTGTGTACTGATGTTAGTGTCGAAGTTGTATTATAGACAATAAACAAATATACATATATTATTTTATTTTGTGTACTGATGTTAGTGTCGAAGTTGTATTATAGACAATAAACGAATATACATATAATATTTTATTTTGTGTACTGATGTTAGTGTGTCATTAAAATTTTTTTTTAATCCCAACAATTTAATATATCTGGAGTTAATGACGAAAGACCATTTCTCCGTGACAATAAAACTTGTAAAAGGGCGATTCTCGCATCATGATGTGAGTGTCATAATGGGCATGTCTATACCGGTCATACATATGGAGGTGAGCCAGAGCATGACAGGTGTGAATGAAGAGTAATTGCCAAGTGGTCATGGTTTCGAAATATTGGGCCGAGTCATGCTCGGTCTGAACCAGAGACGACAAATCGATGGTTCCCCGAGCCTCGTTAATGAGGAGTCGGTTAGATTTTGAAAAGTCTTGACACAATTTCTTTTGAATAATTTGAAATTCGTACAGATTAAAAATGACATGGAGAGTCGTGGAACCGTCCTCGGAATTTTCTTCCATATACAGTTGAATGAATTCCTTGGGTCCGTTGGGGAGGCGGTAGTAATAAAAATAACAGGGAGTGTACTTATCGAGCGTGTAGATGGGTTTTTGAAAAATCCAATTGAGAATGGAAACCCACCGCTCAAAAATGGTATGGAACTGCGTTAAATCCACTTGAATGAAATCCTCGACAATCTGATAGCAAGCAATCCATGCATCTAACCATTTATTCACTTTATTGATACTAAACTGGATACTGCCACTTCGCCCGTGCTGATCGATGGGTCTTTCCATCATAAAAAAGTATGACGTATCTACTTTTCTTTTTAATGTGGCTCCTGTACGCATGGAGTTGGCAGGATAGCCAAGGGGCTCCGCCGCCACCCTCTTTCCCCCTCCGCACCCAAGCGCCCACGTTCCGTCAAAATTGTTCCACCAAAGCAGTGCCCTGCATTGACGACTGCTCGTTTCTGTGCGTCGAGAAGGACGCGAAATGCGTCGGGGGAAAATGCGAGGTCGGCTTGGAGACGGTCCCCTGCAACGAGGAAACGGGTGGGGTGCTGATGATGGTCCAAGACCCTTACCCCCACTGGTCGTGCATTTGTACAGAATCTCGTTTTTTCGGAGGAGAAAAATGCGACACGCTGAATCCGGACGTGTGCGAACACGGAATGTTCATGTATCGCAATCGCAATCAATACACCTGTCTGTGTCTGTGGCCCTACACCCTGCTGACCATCGGGAGTAAACCCCACTGCATAGAAGAGAAACTGTTGGCTTTCCGGGACGAGAGCATGGCGGTGGACGAGTGGATACCGTACAAAGGTGTGGTTTAAAAAAAAAAAAAAAAAAAAAAAAAAAAAAAAAAAAAATTTTTTTTTTTTTTTTTTTTATAAATTAAATTTTAAATTTATTATTTTAATTATGTTGGATATTGTACGGATAGCAGATGCCGTTAAAGAACACCATTTGAAACTTTTTTATTCTTATAATAAACCGGATGAAACTAACAATTTCAGCCGAGAGTGGATAAACTTGCTTCAACACTATATAAAGTCAAATAAATTTATTGCATTTGATCCTCCTATACCAATATTAAATCGTCTTGTTCCGCGAGCTATAGCAGTTATCCTGGTGCCCTTTCCCAATACAAAAATATATGGTGGATTGCACGTCTCTGTATTTCCTTATTATCCATTCCGAATAAAATATGAGCATAAAGATGAATGTTGTAAATTGGGTTGGGATTTTTTTTTTAAATACTTGGACTTAACAGGTATTCGAATAATATGTATATTTCAAATGATGCGATTTCAGGAAAAGAGAATCGTTTCTGAATTGCAGGAAAAATATTCAGATATACAAATATATGGCCGTGGATCCTATGATTCTTTTAAGCAAAGAGTGTTTAATTTAACGACTGCGTCACGTGGTTCAAAATATCGATCTCATCTGAAAGTGTCGTCGGATAACTTTTCACGATAGGTGGGTCTCGGATCCATTCCATAAGGTATTGATAATGTAAAATTTCTTTTTTCATAAAAGTATCTAATTGAACTGCTGGAATATATGTGTCATCATAAGAAGCTATGTATCGGTAGAGTATGTCTTTATCTACCAAAACAAATACATTCTGTGGGAAAATACGTATCAGTAAATATTCGTTCCACTTCCAAATTAGCACATATCGTTTGTGCCACGGGCGCCCTGAAATAAATTCTAAATTGAAAGTTAAGAATAAAAGACAGAGTATGGTGAAGAACCAATACATTTCTTTGATTTTGTTTCTACTCGTACTTGTAACTTTTATAAATTTATATTATAAACCAAATATAACAAATGAAAAACATTTCGGTACATGGTTTCAAAGGATTATTAACCCTATTACTAAATTTAATTGTCCATTACAAGGTTTCAAGTGCCCAACCGATGAACCATGCGATTGTGAAGAATACTGCAACAATGGCAAAGAGTTAGTTCCTTTTCAAATCTTGGATAAGGATAAACGTATTTTTGTGATGAATCAGAAATTAACACCAGGGACCTATTGTTTACCGAAAGGTGTCGGGAAATGTAACCTGAAAACATCGTACCACGTTTTTTCACTAGCCGGTTGGTCGTGTCTAAGTATTAACGATGAAGTCTTTAAAGGGGATAAAAAACAAGCGTGTAAGAGTGAAGAGGCTCAAAACAATAATTTAAATGTATTGTACGATTACCTTAAAAACGAAACGGCTGGAGACAATATAGAAAATTATTACGAAATGGTGGGAAATCAATTGAGATATCGTTGTAAATGTGGATCGAAATCTTTGGATGGAACGAAAATGATATCTGTTTTTCCATTTGTCTGCTCCGTTGACTACTGCTTGCGAGAAATACCCAATCCTACTTCCAATATGGGTTGGGATGGGGAGAAATGCAACTGTACGATCTATCCTCAACTCAGCCCAACATCCCCCTGTTTAATGGAAATATCCGAAATGAAGGATAATGTGTTGAACGGCCGGGTGGATTGTATGCATGCTAAATCTTTTGTTAAGCAAGCTTTATTTTGTCCCTCCAATGATTCTATATTAAAGTTTCAAACACATGTAATGGGTGGGGAGGATCCCAAAGAATTTGTACAAATGTTAATTGATAAAAAATACATTTAATACAATTACAATGAAATTTCAAAGGGATTGGTATCCCAGAAATCATCAAAAATACTGTCAAAAAAGTCCTTTCTATCTAAAACTCCTTTAAAAGTGTTATACACAGTGTCCAAAACAATAGAGTGATCATCAAATTTCGACATACATCTTGTAGCATATCTCCCGGTATAGATTAACATTTCCAAAACCAGTTCTTGATACCGGTCATCTCCAAACTTGACTCCCTTCAACATCTTAGCAAAGCGGTTTGATACATATCCATTGTCTGCATATTTCTCCAAGGTAACGCGCAATTGGGGGCCGACATCTTCTATTTTGCGAGGCGTCGCTACTCTACCCGGACCCTTGTACAGATCAAAATATTTTTCCAACACGTCGCATATGGAGCGTTGCATACACAGCGTCTTGTCATCCAAATCCGGCTCGTTGACGTCCCCCAGTCTCCAGTTGGCAAGATAAACACAGTGCCCCAAAAGATAGCGAAACATTTTTTCAAAATTATTATAATAGTCTATGATCTTCATCATCGTTCAGATTTATCTGATTAAACTGATAAGATTGTCTCACACAATTTATAATTTAAAAAAAAAAAAAAAAAAAAAAAAAAAAAAAATTATTTTTTTTTTCTTTTTTTTTTTTTTTTTTTTTTTTTTTTTAATCATTAATTATTGAATATCTTGTATCAAAATTATATAAAATTATCTCTTTTTTAACATTATATAATTCATATCTCTCGTATCGGTTATAAAACGGATTGTATTTATTACTGTACCATTCTTCTTCTGCATCTTTGCTCTCTTTAAAAAAAGTTTTAATAGATAATTTCTCGTTTTGATTATATAACGACTGATAAGTATCATAAGATAAATGATTGTTTATTATCGTATAAATGTACGATTTGTATTCATCCCAATACCCTTCCATAGGTAAAACTTTATATGTTCCTTTTGTACAGAGGCATTGCCCTTTGTAAATGCATTTTTTAGTTATTATCTTTTCATCTTTCCACCATCTCATTTTGTGATGGGCTGCGTTGTTATTGTATACAATACATTCTTTTTCAAAATGGTAAATCTTGGGGAAATTATCACACTCTCTAAAAATAGATTCCATTGGGTGATAACTATGACTAGCAGGCCAACGGAGAGTCTTTGAAAAATTGTCTACAACAACAGTGGTATCAGGATATACAGAATAAAATTGAAAGTTTTCAATTTTATTAACCGGAAAGTATAATTTTTGAAATGTATTGTGGAGGTAATCATCAAAATAAATCCAACGGATTTTTTCTTCTATTGTTCTTTTCATATAATATCTTTCACTATTAACTTTTATCAGATCTTCTAGAGACGGATGGGTTTCTTCTAAATCGTTAATGTTTAAATATTGAAAATAACGTAGGGACAAAGTTGCATTTTTTTCATCTACGAATACATAACACAAATCATTACGAGAATCCAGATAAAAACCTGGTTTTATGATGCGTATTGTTTCTATAAATCCGAAAAATTCATCACAAGGAATTGACCAACAATTAGGATCTGATAACAATTCATGGAAATCGGGTGACTCTAATAACGTTAATTTATCAGAAAGGGAAATGTAGTTTTTAAATAAATGTACCAATATATCATAGGGTAAATTTAAAAGACTAAATGACATATTGAAACATTTATTACCAAATAAATGAATGTTAAAAAAAAAAAAAAAAAAAAAAAAAAAAAAAAAAATTTTTTTTTTTTTTTTTTTTTTTTTTTTTAATTATATAGCTGGTTTCCGTAGATCTTTTCTATCACACTCTAGATAACTTATCAAACAGTAATAGCTGTTTCTCAACATGAGTCAAGAATTCGAGATGGGAAGCAATTGAAGATTCTTAACGATATGACGAGGTGGTCTTTGCTTTACTTACACCGGTTGTCATCGTCGTTAAGACTGTCAGTGTATGGTGTTAATTTTGAATTTCCTACACTGACAGTCTTAATAGCGATTATATAACCGCATATCGTCAGGTTGACAAAGTGTACTACAGAGAAAAGTCTACTTGTAATGAAGATTTTGGGTTACCATCGACGTTAAGACATTCAGTGTTTGGATATTGATTTTGAATTTCATACACTGAAAGTCTTAATAGCGATTGTATAACCACATTCCATCTGATCAGTCAAGATGACATGTTTTACACTATAGATTCTATTCTTTTAACGTATAATGAAGAGTAAGCTGTTTCAAATTTTTTCTTATTGCTCCAGGAAATGGATAATTGTTTAGCAATCGCAAATGCCCACCACTCATTTATAAAATTTTTTTTACTCACGAGTAATTTTATCCTGTAAATGAGGATTACAATATTCAATACAATTAACATTATTACATATATGTAAAGACTTACAAATATTCTACGATAAACACTACACAAAGGCAAAAGACAACTAAATCTGCCATCGGTAGATCCGCTAGTTTGATAATAACGCACAAAACAGGTTCCTTTATCTGGAAACATTTTATTAATTACTTTCCATGACCAATTAAATTGACTCCAAAGATGATTGAAGAAAATATCGGTAACATATAACATCCAAAATGTATAGACTATGTAGAATAGTTCTAGTCCCCATGTTTTAAAATACATAAAGTCTCCTTTAGAATTGTGAATGAATTCAATTGTTTCATCAGGTTTGCATGTGAGATTTTCCAGACATTGGAGATAATTTCCAAAAAATTTTTTCCATATAAAAAAAGGAAGATAGAAAGCGAATGCAAGAAATAAAAGGTAAATGGATACCCATTGGTAATAATCGTGGTAAATGATATTTTCTCCCATTGTCATTGTACCGTTAATGAAGCATAGAGTATTAATAAAATTGGGTGATATGCTTCTCACTTCATTGGTTTGACATATTATATTTTCATCAAATAAAATGCGAATCATATTAAAAGTTGTATAAAGTAAAAGAAGGTTGCGAAAATATTTTTGTTGAAAGTCGATTAGAAAACTATAGCTGCGAGTCGATGGAAATTTTATGAGTTGTAAAAAGGCATTCATTGTTCCTATTGTTTTTTATTTGAGATAAAATTTGTAAAAAAACAATTTTGAAATAAAACAGATATAATTTACAGTTCATTAAAAATTTTATTGTAACAGAATTTTACATTATTGTCACACCAATATTCACAAAATTATCATCGTCACTCTACAATGTTAAATCTTGATCCTTCAATCTGTAGAATAACCTGAATCGGTATCATTTATATCCTCCACTATTCTTATTCTTCCTTGTTGGATTTCCTGTAAAAATATCTGGTCTTCATATGATAAACTATTCAAACATATGGGGCATTCATATGGATGGCGTTCAAAATACCTTACCATACATGCTTGATGAAAAACATGTTCACAATCTAACCTATAATTTGATCTTGGATAATTTATAAGTCTATTGCAAATTAAACACCTGTCCATTACTTTAATCTTCTACATTAAATGTCCCAAGTTCATTTATTTTTTGTCTCGCTTCATCACAATATTTTAACACACTTTTATCATGATGTAAAGCCCAATACCGCACTTTTGATCGAAATTCTTTAACAATTTGAAATAATTTATTCGAATTATGTTTTTCGTCATACATACTTACATCTAGTAATCCAAAATATTTATCAATCACCATAAAAATATATGAAAAAGAATAGTGCAGCCAAGCTTTGGATAACAAATGCATTTCAGAAACCAAATCTTTTGTGTAATTTTCTACTGTTGTAATTGCTAAAGGTATATTCAGGTTATCCAACAAAGCATCATTAAGAGATTTTTGCATATTTGTAAAATTTATATTATCAGTATTCCCTTCAATTTTCGCTTCATCTAAATATAATTTAATTGTAACCAAATGTTTCATAAATACATTGTAAGATTTTTGGGCAGAAATTAATTCTTCTTCATTAAATTCCATTGGTTTGTTATACGGATGTTTCAAAAACATATATCGAATAGCTAATGGAGAATAACTCTTCGAAATTAAATCATCCACGGTTGTAAAATTTTTTAAACTCTTAGACATTTTTTTCCCTCTAATTTGAAGATGTCCTGTATATAAACAAAAATGTATCCATTTACGAGTATTGAAATAAGTACAACCTAGGGTTATTTCATTTTCATGGTGAGGAAACATTAAATCAATGCCCCCCAAATGAATATCTATAGAATCGTTGAAAAAATGAGCCGCCAGTGCTGCACATTCTGAATGCCATCCAGGCATACTGTCACGTTGCAATCCTTTATCATCAATCCAATTTTTTGATTTCCACAAAACGAAATCTCTTGGATTTTTTCCCATGAATTCGACTTGATGGTCTTGCTTTTCCAGATGGGGAAAAACACATTGTTTGGAAGATTGAGCAGAATTAAATAAGACATCATTACCAAAAGTATAGGAAAAATCTTTTAAACCCTTCAATGTAAAATCAGATATGATTTGAAGATAATCAGTAACCCTGGGTGTATGATTTGGCCTGATAATGTTTAATGTATCCATGGTTTCAAAAAATATCTTTTCGTATTTATCGGCAATTTTCAAACCTCCTCTTTCTATAATCTTATCATCTAAGTTTGTTATATTCATTACCATGGTTACTGAATAATTTAAATGATGAGTTAGAATTCTTTTAAGACAATCCGCAAAAATGTAGGTTCGAGCATGTCCGAGATGAGGTAAGTCATAGACGGTAGGTCCACAAACATATAGCTTGACATGATGGTCTTCTTGGGGTTGAAATCTTTCCTTTGAATTTGTTAAATAGTTGAACAATTCCATTGTTTCTTTTTCTGAAAGCAGAAATAAGGTTTTTCTTTAAAAAAAAGCTAATCATTACACCCAAGAATGAAAAGAGTAGACCCAAACATCTATATAAAAAAAAAAAAAAAAAAAAAAAAAAAAAAAAAAATTTTTTTTTTTTTTTTTTTTTTTTTTTTTTTTTCAACTTATAAATGGTCCCCCAAGCTCCTCCATTTCCTCCTTCTGCTAGTGGTTCAACCCATCTCAGCTGTCTCCGCCCTTTCTCTGTTTATAAGAGATGCAGAGGACCGCACTTGCTCAGTCAACGGCTGCCGCCCGCTGCTTCAGTGGAGTGAAAATGGAGCGTTGCGCACGGCGTCCTAAAACCAGTGGAACGAAAATGGATAAGAGCAAATTGTGCAAGGGTCGTCGCGCACGGCCGCGTCCTCAAACCAGCAGGGAAGACATCGAATTACCCAAACTGAGAACCCATGGCTGTTATCGCCACACCAAGACGGCAGCGGTCCTGGCTGTGTCACGTTTAGGATTTGCTTTATCGAATGGTGTGGAGACCGTCTTTTATGACGACGACGGCGTCACTGATTACAAGATCCTAAGTGCCACCCTCAAAAAAATGGGAGTAAAAATATTGGAGTTGGTCGATGAATATACATTCTATAAATGGCTGATTCTAAAAAGAAAAGATGATAGTGTGAACAACATAAAATGTGAACTTATGAAACCTTTTGAACTTTCAAAATGTATCTATTGCAAGGAAAAAAACTGCCACAAATGGAGAGCAGCAGCAGCGTTTACTCATTTGTACAAATTGCCTTTCGACCCAATGCCCCATGGTGTTTTTGTGAAGCAACTGTAAAAAGTGATTTCAAAATGTGCAAGGCTGCCACAAATGAAGAGCAGCGGTCCTGGCTGTGTCACGTTTAGGATTTGCTTGATCGAATGGTGTGGAGACCGTCTTTTATGACGACGACGGCGTCACTGATTACAAGATCCTAAGTGCCACCCTCAAAAAAATGGGAGTAAAAATATTGGAGTTGGTCGATGAATAGACGTTGTATAAATGGCTGATTCTAAAAAGAAAAGATGATAGTGTGAACAACATAAAATGTGAACTTATGAAACCTTTTGAACTTTCAAAATGTATCTATTGCAAGGAAAAAAACTGCCACAAATGGAGAGCAGCAGCAGCGTTTACTCATTTGTACAAATTGCCTTTCGACCCAATGCCCCATGGTGTTTTTGTGAAGCAACTGTAAAAAGTATTTGTCAATATAGTGTGGATTACGTAAAACAAGAAAAACTATAAAAAGTGGACTATGAAAGTAAAACTTTTTTTCTTTAATTACTAATGAGTGAACTGTAAAATGTGGACATATAGTGGTGGATTATGTAAAATTACTAATGATGGTGTTGTGAACTGTAAAATGTGGACATATAGTGGTGGATTATGTAAGTAAAAATCAATTTTTTTCTGTTAACCTGTGTCTATGAATATATTGTAAATATAGTGTGACTATGTAAGTAATTGTAAAAAATAAATTGTTTTCTCTTAATGTAATGACTGATTTTTTTCATTACACCTTATGATGTTTATTTTTTTAAAGAGAATGGACTCAATGTAAAAATGTTGTAAAAACATTATAAAGATGTAAAAATTTTTAATAAACTTCGAATGTTCATTAAAAAACAAATGAGATGAATTTTAATGAAATATGTTTTTTACAATGATCTCCGGGATACCTTTTCCAATTCTTTTTTTAGATTCTCATTTTCTATTTTATATTCTTGGAGTACATTAAACATTTCTTTATGATCAGACACATACACATTGAGTTTTTGTAAGAGTTCATCTACCCTTTGAGAGTTTTTCAACGGGGCGTCGTCACCTTTCATAAAATACATTTTTTCATTTTCAACAAAAAGAAAATGTTCCGTCTTCTTGTTCACGGGTCTGTAATGTCTGGAAACAGGTAGAACAAAATCGTTCCGCACGTTCAGGTGATGGGCCATATGAGTTGTGTCCACTTTCCAACGTTCCCCTTCTTGCACGGCATGAAGATATTTTTCTTTTAAATTCAGCTCCTCCCAGATGTGTCGGAGGTAGATGTTCAATCCATTCCGATACACACTCGACAAAATCCAGAAGGTAGTAGGGGGTAACATGCGATGTATGTAATAATTGGCCGGCTTCTTACAGTAATCTCGATAAAACCGACACACACCTTCTCTTCGGCTGATCGAGTACAAGATTTCAATCAACTCGTGTGAAAAGTGAATGGAACTGTATTGTACGCTCCCCCCTGAATTTTCTGCATATTCCTTTAAGAAAGACATTTTAGAGATCACGATAATGAAATGTTTATGTCCTTTGAAATTTAAGTTGTCGCACCAACACCAAAAGGGTAAGAAGTGGCACTTTTCTTGGGTGGTGATTGTTGTTATAAAATGGATGTAATCCTCGTAACGAACTGAAACATGAAACCAATACATCTGATGACACTGTTCGAACATTCGGACACAACGGGCCGCCAGGTCCAGATTGGGGTCTTCGAAGGGTGGCAGATCCTTCACGCCGTCTAACCAGGATTGGTCCCACTCGATAGGGTCTTGGATGTACGATTTACGCTTTAAATATTTACCTTCAAATAGTTTGCAATAAGTGGACCAGTTCAAGGTTTCTAGTAGAATGAGGCAGTCGGTAGGCTCTACAGCACACCGACAGTAGGGACATTTGGGTCTCAGGCCACCTTTCAACCAAGTCCATAAGCACTGGGTGTGAAATCGATGGTGACAGGCAGCGAGGGAAAAGGCATCCTCGCTGGGGATCACATCCAGGCACACGGAGCATTCGTCCGTGGAGGTCGTGGCTTTCAGACAGCTGCTCGCTGCTTCCGGACTGTGGCATAGGGAGCAGGGAGTTTTGGGGAGAAGGACCACAGGAAATGGCTTGTACCACATATATAATTGGAGGTTCATGAGGTTCATGACGACGGATGCCCGGAGACTGCGAAACTGCGGAGGCACCTAGTTGCACTCAACTGCCCGGAGAAAGCGGGGTACAGTATTTATAATTAAAAAAAAAAAAAAAAAAAAAAAAAAAAAAAAAAAAAAAATTTTTTTTTTTTTTTTTTTTTTTTTTTTTTTTTTTTTTTAAATAACCAGTCTTACCCTTTGATACATACTGACAAATGATGAGTTTTCAATTTTTTCTATTACCTAATGAAATAAAATTGAAAATACTCAATTACCTTCCTGTTTACGAAAAATGTAAATTATTTTCTATAACTGAATTCAGAGATTTGGTGACCTATCCTCCATTATGGTGTAACAAAGCTTGCTATAATCTATATCGAAAGACGCTTGAAATACAAATCTACCAATCTATACTTATTAGAACTGATTTTGTTTTAGTAAACATTTTTATTTATTTGCTTAAAAGCGATTTTGATATCTTGTATTCTGATCATTGGTATTTACATCCAATCAATGAACATGAAGAAAAATTTATCCTCACTATGAAAACTAATTTTGATGAATTTATACCAGAATATGCTGCTATTGCTACCCAGTACGTGAAATCATTTGCGACTCCATTCTATGTTGAATCTATTCTACTAAGTGCAGCAAATGTGTATGGTTTACTATTTCCCCATATTGTCTATCCATTTTTTCTAAACATGAAGGGTGAAAAACAATGGATTCGGTTTATGATCTCTTGTGAATTTATTCGGCAATTATACAATTTAATTGAAGCTGATAAATCAAGTTTTAAAACTAAATATTTATTCCATTTATTTAAAATACTGACATTTGAGTACGACCAATGGGTCAATAATAATCAGGGTGGATGGGAACGTATAAAAGAGTGGCGGAATGAAGTATTCAAAAGAAACGATATTTTCACTGTTAGTACTCATTAAATTACTCATTAAAAAAAAAAAAAAAAAAAATTTTTTTTTTTTTTTTTTTTTTTTTTTTTTTTTTTTTTTAAGTGGGTGTAACTTAAAAAAAAAAAAAAAAAAAAAAAAGAAAAAGAAAAAAAAAAAAAAAAAAAAAAATTTTTTTTTTTTTTTTTAAATATATGGATGGTTATCGTGTTGGGGTTATCAGAAGTCTTTGGGTAACTTATCCAACAGTAATGGCTGTTTCTCTATCTAATATTTGTTTGGTGGTAGATATGGATGGTTTTCCTCTTTACCATTTCTTTGTCACAAGAGAATTTGGATACGAATCTCTTACTGATGGTACAAATGACTCACAGAGGTACGATCTGGGGCAATTACAAGAGACATTATTTGAAAAGCCATTAGAAGGTATCAAGGAATTTGTAGAAGAGGCTGGCATGGAAAAGGAATACGAAGAGCATGGATCAGAAATTCGAGAAAAAATTCGAAAGCAGTTTTTTGGGAAGGAATTGGAAAATATTAAGAATATGACAAGTAAAGTGCATGGTTTACCATTTACCCCTGTGGAGAGGGAGGTAGTCGAGAAATATAAGAAAATGGAATCAGATGTAAAAAAGTTGTACGAATTGTATAAGACCAAGGACAAACTGTTTGTAGCCTATAAAGGAGGTAAATGGATTGCACGATTGCTGAATTTTTTAGAAATACCCGCAATAAATCTCGAAATGTTTGGATGTCCCAAGTTTAAATGTTTACCAATGTCAGAAAGAAAAAAATGTGATTACCACGGTGAAAATTTTTCTTGCCCCAAAGAAAAATGTGCTGCTTATGCCAACTGGATTAGAGAACAGTTGATAGAAGTTCAAAAAGTTAATCTGTCCAAAATTTGTTTAATGATTGACATGGATGGATTTCTATTGAGACAGTGTCACTTTATAACTCGAGAGTTTGGATACGTATCTCTGATCGATGGAACAAATGATTCTCGAAGATATAATTTGAAGTGTTTTAAAAAAATGCTCAATCCAGCAGACTGGGAGTTTGCAAAAAAATGTGAAAATAGCATACATGGCTTATCATTCGCAATCTGTCCCAATGAACCAGTGGAGGATATCTCAACTTTGGAACCTTATATCGAGGAACTGTATAATTCGTGTAAGACAACTGATAAATGGATTGTAGCCTATAAGGGAAATGGAGGGATCAAGAAAATATTGGATCGGTTGCTGATACCTTCAGTAAATTTAGATAAGTTTAAGTGTCCCAACTTCAAGAACTTGCCATTATCAAAGGTAGAAAATTGTGGTTTCCATTCAAAATGCAGTGACAAAGAATTTACTTGTCCAAGACAAAAATGTATTACTTATGCAAATTGGATTATGCAACAGTTAAATAAAATGTAACTCATGTCTTGAATAAAAATTGCATTTATTAGTACAACTGGATTGGTTTTACTCGTCATCAGTAAAAAAAAAAAAAAAAAAAAAAAAAAAAAAAAAAATTTTTTTTTTTTTTTTTTTTTTTTACTTTTCTATATACACACGAGGATAAAATTCATCCCCATCCCATTTTTTAGCATAATAGGGTACAAATTTTTCATCATCAATTTTTCGTAATGCAATTTTTTCCTTGTTTGGAAATTGTACATACCTTAAATAAAACTCATCCCCGTTAGCTTTTTTCGGGTAAATCTCAGTGCCTTTATCCCGAGCATAAGTAAATTTGTTCAGGGGGACATCATTTTTCATAATGTCTTTACAGTACCATTGTTTACCTTCACTGTTTGTGGGGTAGTCAAATCTACCATTTACATCTGGTAGATAGCATTGATTCCCTGTCTCAGGATCAATTGGAAACTGTATTTCACCTGTTTTTAAATTTTCTGGATATACTGGGTATCCCCGGGCCTTATCGTAAATGTAGTACGCTGTAGTACCATCTGCCTCCAGAGCAGGATATTCCACATCTTCCCTTTCATTATTTCTAAAACTGGCTTTGTAAGCATATTTCTCGGTGTCGTCCACTTCAAAATACACCTCCTTTTTAAGTTCGTCTTTTGCATAATATGTTCCAAACCCCCCCATTCCTTTACAATAACCGTTTCCGTAATATTCTCTAAATGGGAGCTCCGGTTTCTCTTCTTCTTGAAGGTCTTTGTCATCCCACCCATTGCCTTCTTCGTCATCGACCTCCCCTCCTTGGCCATCGCCCGCGTTCCCTCCTTGGCCATCCCCCCCATTGCCTTCTTCGTCATCGACCTCCCCTCCTTGGCCATCGCCCGCGTTCCCTCCTGGGTCATCACCCGCGTTCCCTCCTGGGCCATTCACCTCGGATGGACCCGGGAGATTCTCGTCCTCGGGTGGTGGACCCGGGGGAACGTGGCCCACCTCGGATGAATTCTGACCCACCCCAGGGGGAACCTTCTCGGATGGATTCTGAACTTGACCCGCCCCAGGGGGAACGTGGCCCGCCTCGGATGAATTCTGAATTTGACCCGCCCCAGGGGGAACGGTGTCAACCTTCTTCTCCTCCTCGGATGGCTTCTGAAGTTTTGCAAGTTTAGGCTTTTTACCTTTAACTGTTGTAGAGGATTTTTCAGTTGAAGTACGCTTCCGTTTGACAGCTTTATCGGAATCCATCAGTCTTATATATATATATATATATATATATATATATATATATATATATATATATATATATATATATATATGAGAAAAGGTAGAAGGATGTTGTTTGTAATCCTGTGGTTTTTTATGTTATTTTTTTGTTGGAATCATGTAGTGTACAGAAGTTATGCCAAACTGACATGGAGTACACTATACAAGGACATGGAACCTATAGAATGGCGTAATTATGAAATTGATCAAAAAATAAATAATTTTACACAATGGATGTAAAAAAAAAAAAAAAAAAAAAAAAAAAAAAAAAAAAGTGAAATAACACTTTCTCTTTTATTTAAAAAGACATCTTCTCATCACCCTACATAAAATTTATTCACTATTTCAAAGAGATATTCTTCTGTATCGTTCACGCATTTTTCCAGTAGAGCATCTTTTGATATGATTTCATCTGTTGGATTTCTTTTTTTAATGAGCATCTCCAAATCTAAATTCACATAGTCTGTATATATGGATAGTAATTGGCTTTCGCGCATTTCATCTTTATTGATTCTTTGAAGAATTTTAAATTTTTGTTTCAATTCCTTTTGCATTTCCTCGTTCGTGGGAATATGTTTTTGAATCTGTTCCCATTTTAATGAAAAGTATTTTTTGTATAACACCAAAAATAAGTTTTGCATTTCTACATGGGACCAACCATCATTCAATTTAATTTTTTTCTCTTCGGATTGTGAATAAACTTCCGTATGCGGTCTTTTTTGTAATTTTAATTTTATTTTTTTCAACAAGTCTTCTTTGGGAGTGCATTTGTCAATTTGTAATGCATTCAACCACTCATTGTATAAATGTTCCCATTCTTGTATTTTCAGCATTTTAACTGCAGCAACAAATGCATCCGTGGGTGTTTCATTATCTAAATTTAATTCCTGAAGCCATTGTAAATAAGTTGACTCCCAAACCAATTGTTTCTGATCGTAATATTTTTTGAAATGTTCATCCATTGTGTTTGGAAGGTTACCTTTGGGTATATCTCCAAAAATTTTTTTCAATACCTCATCAATTCGTTTGACGACTTTATTATGGGTAATGTCCGTTAATTTAAAATAAACTTTCATTTGATTACTTTCGGTAAGAGCTTTTTGATATTTCTTCATTCTCTCACTTTCTAGTATGTCCGTAAATAGGGTATTTTCATTGAGAGAGACATTAAAATGTTGAGCCAATCTCTCTAATTGTTTTACTTTCGTCATTAGCGTTATTTTTTTGGGTGTTTTTCGAGTAAGGGGTACAGTCTTGGTACCATATTTTTCTAATACATTTTGCATCCAGGTCACTTCGTCTTGCGCTATATCTGGATCCATCTGTCGTTGAAGATTCATTACAAATTCTTTAGACTTGACCAAGTTATCGATATGTAATAGGAACCAATTGTCTTGGTCTGCAAATTGAGGTGTAAACTTCATCATATTATGGTGCAAGTTTTTCACAAGATCGTCTGGAGTCACATCAGGAGTGATCAGACTTTCATAAAATTGTTTAAACAAAAGATATTCTTTTAGTAATTCCTGTTTCCAGCAAATTTTGTTCTGGGTCTTGATATTGGGAGTAGCAGACATTAAATCATTTATTATCCCATTGTTCTCCAACGACTGCCGAAGTAATTCGATCACGTCGTCTAACCACATATTATTTGATTCAGAAGGGTTTACAAATTGCTGTAACAAACGTAATTGGTCCAAAAAATGAGCTTGATTAAAATTTCTAAAATATGAAGTAAGATTTTGAAAAAACTGTTTATCTTTAGTTAATTTAGGTAGAAATTCATCAAACCATTCAGGATTTTTACTTAAATGTTCGCCTCCTGCGTAAATGGCAGCCTCTCGTAAAGCAATCAATTTTTCAATAACTGTTTCATGAAAGTTATCCAGAGTCACTCTCCATTGAAGATGGTCTTCCATAAGGGTGAAATAATGCAAAATTTTTTGGTGCATTTCCTCATATTTTTTACAATAATCTATTACATAATTTACAACATTTTCCTTCCTTGGTATAGAAAGAGCATTGGCAATGGCATCGAATTGAGAGGGGTTGGTATCATTGAATGATTCGATGACTACTTGGGCAAAGGATTCGGGTCGAACGTCCACTAAATGGAGCTTCCTTTCGATTTCTTTGCATTGTTTCTCAACTAAATTTAACAATGATTGATTGTCTTTCAGTTCCCCTATCACATAGTCTTCCCATCCCACTTGATTGGGAAAGGTATCATGTAAATAGTCTAATATTTTTTTATCCGCTCGTATTTTTTGATACAATTCACTTTCTCGAGTAAGACAATCTAGGTAATTTTTTTGTGCATTCTCCAACTCCGTTTGTAACTGTTCGATTTTACTATTCATGGGTTGCAGCACAGGGTCTTCTTCGGGTTCCACTGAATTGAGCTCCATTGCGATTTCTTGACATCGTTTCCCCACTCGAGTAAGACAATCTTCGTAATTTTTTTGTGCATTCTCCAACACCGTTTCTAAATGTAGGATTCTGTTATCAATGGGTTGCAGCACGTTACTGGAGTCTCCTTTGAACAATTCGATGAGTACTTCGGCAAAGGATTCGGGTCGAAGGTCCACTAAATAGAACTCCGTTTCGATTTCTTTACATTGTTCTCTAACTGAATTTAACAATGATTGGTTGTCTTTCAGTTTCCCGATAACGTAGTCCTCCCATCCCACTTGAGGGGGGAAAGTACGATGTAAATAGTCTAATATTTTTTGATTCGCTTTTTCTCGAGCAAGACAATCTCGGTAAGCTTTTTGTACCTTCTCCAGTTCCGTTTGTAACTGTATGATTTTAGATTGTTCTAAGCTATTAATTGCTTGCAAGGGTTGCACTTCTGAAATGACAACATTACCCGAGTCTTCTATAGATCCACTACTTTGTTGTAATTGCTGATACAAAGTTTCAATCATTCTATTTGCTTCTTGGCAATGCTGTTTTAAATGAACATTTTCAGCCCCGTACTGATTTATGGAATTCTCGAAAAAATTCCTTGTTAAAACGAGTGTATTTTGCAACTCTGAATTTTTTAAGTGGTAGGACTGGAGTAGACTGTTTGTTTGACAGAGTTGTGTCTGTAACTCTGTCTTATCGTTATTAACGACTTTTAAACTATTTTGATATTTTTCTAGTTTTTCTTGATATTCCTGTATTTTATGTTTATGCTTTTGAAGTGCCTCTTTACATTGATTTAGTTCAGTGTTACGTGTTTGAAGTTCGTTTTGAGATTTCGCGAGGTCAACTTTCAATGCTCGAAGGGTGTCCTGACATGTCGCGAGGTCATCCTTAGATGTTTGAAGGGTGTCCCGACATTTCGTGAGTTCATTCTCACAGACTCGAAGGGCGTCCTGACATTTCGCGAAGTCATTCTTAGATGCTCGAAGTTCCTCCCGACATTGCGCGAGGTCATCTTTACAGGCTTGAAGTTTGTCCTCATCCCTATTCCATTGATTTTTATCCGATAATCTCTCCCTAGAACAAGCGTTTATTTGGCAAAGTTTTAATAAAAAATCTAGAAAACTTTTGCTCTGTAAAAAAAGACTCAAGTTATCTTCGATAATGGATTCACTTAAAAGGAAAGCTTGAGTCAAGTCATTCGTCAGTTCTTTTTTTAACGTATTGACAGTGGTATGGGCTATAACATCGTCTGGGTATTGCTTGGTTTTTAGGATGTGTTCGACAAGGGTTTTAAAAACCATCTTGTTTCCTCGCCGAAAAGTATTTTGGCTACATGGACCAGATCCATGTACAAAAACTTGTACTTTTCGGATGTTTGAATTTGCAACCAAGACAAAATCTCCATAATCTCCTTCTTTTTGATATGTAAACCGTAAACATAATATCTCAAACCAAATTTTTTCCAAGTGTCTTCATTTTTATAGAAAGGTAACCAACAGTTACAGATGACGGAATTGAAATCTCGGTAAGGTTCTTTCAGCTGAGTGACCACCATCGGTGAAACGTATTCCACTTGATGGTTTCGAGAGATCAAGAATAGAGTTCCCACAGGTTCTTCGTCGGTTAAAAGGACTTCACATTGATAGAAATCGGGAGGGGGTAAGACAGAAGGTTGCAGGTCGGATCGTTTTAAAATCATGTGGACTTCCCTGCCAAAATAAGCGGAAGGATTGGAGTAGGTGGTCTTGGTGAACGATTCGTTACAAAGAGCGAATACAAAATGAGTCCACCTATTGAATTGTTTCAACCCGTCACCCGATCGTTTAAAGAACCTGAGATTGGCGACTTCCTGGAGGGTCAGGGCTCGTTTCTGTTCCTTCGCTTCAAATATACGGTAGAGGGTTTGAAAAGCAATTTCTCTTCGGCACTTCTCCATGATAGGGGAAAGGGGATTATTTTTAGAAATGACAAAGAGGGTCGAAGCATGAAAATAACTATACAAAATTTTATGAGGAGTGAAGAGAGCCCGGAGTAAAGTTTCACAGGCCCCATCCGGGACACAGATGCCACCCGCCGTGCTGACACTTCCGATCTCGTATAACAAAAAATTTTTCCCTCGGTTAATGGACGGACACTTTCCCTGTATGACGAGGATACTGTTTTCCGGAGGGTCAATGGCTGTCGAATCTAGAAAATTGGATTTATACGTGACGATCGCGCGTTTAAAGCGTAGAGCCACGAAATGAAACCGTTTAAACTTATTTCCAAACACATCAATGTAATTGTTTAACTCTCTTTGTAAGAAGAGGACGTTCATGGTAAACTTGTTGTTTGTGATTTACAATCCCCCCTTTTATGTAAAAAAAAAAAAAAAAAAAAAAAAAAAAAAATTTTTTTTTTTTTTTTTTTTTTTTTTTTTTTTTTTTTTTTTTCACCAGGGGTGGATGCTGCTGAATTGAAAATTTTTCTGGATCAGCACGGTGTCGAGGAGAAAGTCGAACGTTTCGGCGGACAAAATATCGGTATAGTGATACCCGTCCAACGCATGCAACAAAATGACCCGCTTTTGACCGTCCACGATTCTTCCCCAGTAATCCACCTTCATATCGTGCGTGTTGGACATGGTTTTGTTGTACACGTAGCCCGGCAACCAAATGTTTTGCATTTGATACAAAGCGTTCAAAGAGGTTCTTCCGTGAGCCGACGCTTCCACCCCTTTCAATCCCGATTTAAACGAATTTCGGATGACGGTGCCGCTCTGCAAGCCAATGTGACCAAATAATTCTTGCACGTTTTCCGCGTTGCCTTTGGCTCCCGCCAGGATTTGGGTGGTGATGCAACAGGGGTGGGCCATGAAATCGCCTCCCTTCTGGAGGATGGCTTCGATGGTGTTCATTTCTTCCAAGGTGAGCGCAAAACACAGGTCGTTTTGGAGTCGATCCAAATAAAAGCGCCGCATCTCGTTAAAAGCTTGAAACGTCCTCTTCGATCCGTACAGCTCGCAGATGACGCGAAACGTTTTTTTCAAATCCCGCTGCTTGTAGGGTAAAAAATCAATGTCGTCGTAAAACAAATAATAGGCGACCAACATATCTTGGCTGGGACTGAGCTTCAGCCCCATCACGAAACTCTGCATTTCCCACTCCGGATTGAGGAGGGTGGCACATTCGGCCTGGGACAACAGGCTGGGCACGAGGTAAAGGTTCGCCTCGTCCCCATCGAAATCCCCGTTGATCGACTGTAGAATTTCGAGCGGCACCCCGAAACAATCGTACGGCCACCCACCCCCCTCCAAGGGCACCCGCAACCCGACGAAATTCTCGGGTTGCAAGGAAGGCATGCGATTCAGAATGACCCATTGCCCTCGGAGCTGAAATTTCTCCACAATGGAGTCGGGTATGCGGATTTCGTTGGGCTGGAGCGTGGCGTCGGGGACAATCATGCCGCGCATGGAATAGCGACACCGTTTGCCAAAGGCAATTTGCCGCATGAGCGTCGCCTTGCCACAGGACCTCGATTCCAGACTGCCGTAATTGAGGGGGGCCTCTTGCACCTGTTTGTAGAAGAGGGCCGCTTTCGAAGGCGGCTGGATGTGTTTCGTGCGGTAGGTCATGGGCATCCCCATCACGTACTTGAGGACTTTTTCGTAGACGAGGGTGGTGCGCATTTGCCAAAAAATGGGATCCTGCAACAGGAGAAAGTCTTGCTGCGTTTCGATTCGGTGTTTCTCGATGAGACGTTGCAACTGGGGCAAGAGGAAAGTGTAGCCCGGAGTGGCGATGGCAATGGAGTGGACCGGGTAACATTTCAATCGTTCGTTGAAATAAAATTGGTCGCAACACACGGTAAAGGATTGGATCTTCCGAAAGGAAAGGGTTTTCTCGCATTCGGAACAGACGCGAGCAAACGAGTTTTTCTTGCGCCAGGCTTTCAAGAGTTTGAGAACCTCGGGGGGAGTGGCCTGCAGAGGACAATCTTTCAACTCCAACAAGTTGATGCGATACCGTACAATAGCCATGGGGGTGAGGAGAGAGAGAGGATTCCAAACCTTTAAAAAAAAAAAAAAAAAAAAAAAATTGTTCGGACACTTGCCTTTTTTTTTTTTTTTTTTTTTTTTTTTTTTTTTTTTTTTTTTTAAATGATAGTGTAAATGATCAAATCATTGGTATCATGTCTATCCGAGATGATTTTCGTAACCTACTCCGAAACTGTGTTCGTCAGAGAGAGACAAATTGTTTTTGAAGCTTGTAAGCATTTCGTTTGTTGTAAAAGCTGTTCAAACCATCTTACAACGTGTCCAATTTGTCGATCGCTTATTACTAATCGTATTACAGTATATCTATCTTGAAAAAAAAAAAAAAAAAAAAAAAAAAAAAAAAAATTTTTTTTTTTTTTTTTTAAGTAGGTGTGGCTTTAAAAAAAAAAAAAAAAAAAAAAAAATATTTTTTTTTTTTTTTTTTTTTTTTTTTTTTTTTTTTTTTAAGTAGGTGTGGCTTTAAAAAAAAAAAAAAAAAAAAAAAAAAAAAAAAAAAAAAATTTTTTTTTTTTTTTTTTACATTAGGAAGGTGGGTGACTTTTTATTTTAATAACCTAACCATTTCATACAAATGGCTCTAACATGATTTGTTCATATCATCGTTACTCATCTTCAAACGTAAAACCAACCCAATCCAATCTATCCAATACAGATTTCACATTTTTACCAGGTTTGCCAAAAGGATCCTTCTTGCAAGATAGATCACTTTCAATACAATCTATTAAACCACACTTTTCCATAAATTCTATCAATGCCTTGGATGCCGAATCGAATAAAGAATCACTTTTGAATTTGTTCGCACACTCCCCGATAAAACATCCGGTGACGATTAAACATTCCATGACCCAAGGTTGATAATTATTATGGCCTCGCCAATGGTGAGGTGTTAAAACTTTCTCATCCAAAATCCTTCGAAGTCTAGGGGATAGAGATGATAAATCGGAATCGACGATAACTTGTAATTTTTCTTTTAACTTGGGAATCGCATCTTTGAATTTGTGGACGTTGATACCCGTAGGCTTGATGAGGAATGGGATTTGAAAATAGACTTTGAGCATTCTTAAAATAGAAAGGCCAAATTGACGTTCCCTCGGTTTGAAATCCGGATCGTCTATATGATTCACCATGTGGACCAACATTTGATTACCCGTATCATCAAAATTTGCAAGATGAACACAATCTCGAAGTAGGTAATGAAAAATATTTCTGACGGGATCAAAGTAATTCATGATCAAGGGTGTTTAATAATCAAGATTTTTTTTCCAGAAGACAAAAACCTTTATTAAAAAAAAAAAAAAAAAAAAAAAAAAAAAAAAAAAATTTTTTTTTTTTTTTTTTTTTTTTTTTTTTTTTTTTACACGTCTTCATATTTGGACAGTCTCCGCTTCAGCTCAGCAATCTCGGCTTCATATTTCCGCTTCAGCTCAGCATTCTCGGCTTTCAACTGCATTATGACTTCATCCTGCAGTTTGTTGATCTTATCCTGCAACTTTCTGTTCTCATTCATCGACCGCTTATATTTCAGTTTGACGTGCACAATCTCTTCTTTCAGAGAGGACACTTCTCTTCGCAATTCCGATATTTTTCTATCCTTCGTCTCTTCAATTTGTTTTTTGACCTGTCTTTTCAAGTCGGCCATCTCTCTCTGTAAAGTCTTGATCTCCGATTCCAGTTTCCAATTCGCTTCCACGATCGGCCTCGTGTCTCTTAAATAATTTTGGATTCGCGGCGGAGGCGTCCACCATTCGTCGCCGACCTGTTCGTAGAAACAATTGCCTCTCTCGGCCTGAGCCTTCAACCAGTTTCCCTCTACCACTTCTTCGCAATCCAGATACAGTTTCTTACCCCCCATCAAACAGAGAAAACGAGCCGTCTCGCATCTTGTCGTAGGGACAAACTCTCGCTTGAGAGGCAGCACCTTCCCCCCTTGGAAAGCATGAAAATGTTTGATTTTTTGTTTATAGACCCCGTTTTCTTCGACCAGTTGACCGTACGCCAACTTGGCCGGCGAGGCCCTGCGAAACATTTCCAAATCCATTGCTCCCACCATGCCTCCGTCCCACTGCAAGGTCAGCGGCAACCGAAAGTCTTTCGGCAGCGTCCGAAAGATGTAGAAATGTTTGTTTTTCAAGGGCGCTCTCTTATAGCGCTTCCCTCCGATCGTAAAGTAACATCTCGACCGCCTCTTGCTCACGTAGCCCATCGTGTTGACCAAGTGCAGGGCCGACCTCGCACTTTTTCGAAGGGTAGTTTTTACGGGGTCTCTGGAAGGGTCGGACCTTGGACCAAATTTTCTGAAAGCGACCCTTGGGCGCGACGACAATCATGTGCCGGTGCTGTCTGAAAAGGGGATCCTCGTCCGGACCGCCGTCGCACCAGCATGAGAAAGGCAACGTGACCACCCTCCCCTCTTCCTTGTCCAGCAGCCGTAGGAAAGATTCGAAAGCGGCCGCCTTCACCATCACGTGAAACCATCCCGCACTCGACCTGACGTACTTTCGCACGTAGCACGCGGCCGCGTTCACGTTCTCGTCTTCGTAATAATCGACCTCGGAGCCGGGATCCATCGGCCAGAGGTCTTCGAAGAGGCGCTCCGTCAAGAAGCCGCGAAGGTCCGGATGGTCGAAAAAGGTTTGGGCGGCGCACAAGGGACGCGTGTCCAGGAGTTGGAGCGCGTCCGGGATGGGACACGGCTCGTCGTCCATCTTCTCCCGATCCATTCTCTTAACAATTCTCTTAACGGCTATAAATTTTCGGAAACACGCGATCAAGTGATTCATGTGTTGGTACTTCGTTTTGGAATCCCATTTCTTTTTCCCCAGACACCAAACGCAAGAAGTACTCGTCGGTAGTTTATGGTTTTTCAAACAATGTTTTTCAAACTGAATAGGCAAAAGTTGAATTTCGCAATGCGGACAACGGAAAGGGTAAGTTTTTCTCTTCAAATCTTGGCGATAAAGATGCAAAGTGTTACTTTTAGCCATGGATCCGTAAAACTGTTTCTAACTAGGCAATATATTAAAAAAAAAAAAAAAAAAAAAAAAAAAAAAAAAAAAAATTTTTTTTTTTTTTTTTTTTTTTTTTTTTTTTTTTTTTTTTTTTATAAATTTGATGCCCCACTAACCGCAGTCAAAATGAGACAAACGGTCAAAATCATGTAGAAAAGTGTCTATATTTGCAAGAAAAAACATAAAATTTATCACAAAGACATCTTAAATCTTAATGGGGTTCACTGAGTAGAGGTCTCTCCTTAGAAGATACCATATATATAGTTTTAAATATTTTTTATTTTTCAGAAAAGTTTTTGGACCACTTGGAATTATGGGTAATTTTTATGACTCGATTAACCGAAACTCTCTATTAACCGAACTGTGTTTTTAAATATTTTTATTTTTTCAGAAAAGTTTTTGGACCACTTGGAATTATGGGTAATTTTATATGACTCGATTAACCGAAACTCTCCATTAACCGAACTGTGTTTTTAAATATTTTTATTTTTCAGAAAAGTTTTTGGACCACTTGGAATTATGGGTAATTTTATATGACTCGATTAACCGAAACTCTCCATTAACCGAACTGTGTTTTTAAATATTTTTATTTTTTCAGAAAAGTTTTTGGACCACTTGGAATTATGGGTAATTTTATTTTATTTTGTTAACCGAACTAGATAGTCCGCTCCCTGTAAGAAACACACACACACACACCTCTGGCCGCTTGGGTCATTTTGAACGAGGCCTTAGAAATGGACCTGAGAGCGAGTGCCGTCGCACCGTCAGCGCCCCCCCTCCAAGAGGTTCAGCGCGCCCCCCTCTGACTGTGTGAGGGCACCGGCCTCCGCCCCACGAAAGTTGGAAGGGAGCAGTCAAAAAAAAAAAAAAAAAAAAAAAAAAAAAAAGTTCATTCTAGCTGTGATCCTCGTATCTGTTGGAACTCAATTTTATTGGTGAATTCCCGTTCAATGTTTGATTTCATTGTTAATTGGACAGTATCTATAAAATACCTACAATAATATGGAGTATACTTCTTCATGCAATTATTAAGTTATGCTTATGCTTTGAAAGAGGAAAGAAACACTGTAACGGCTGCAGATGTAGTATATGTCGTGCAACAATTTGGAAATACTATTAAAATTTTGGATTTGTAATTATCTGTTTTTAAAAAATAAATATTTGTTGAAAATATC
This sequence comes from Salticus scenicus, assembly GCA_963930645.1. Taxonomy (NCBI): domain Eukaryota; kingdom Metazoa; phylum Arthropoda; class Arachnida; order Araneae; family Salticidae; genus Salticus; species Salticus scenicus. The sequence goes on from OZ005657.1 coordinate 139,774,978, forward strand.
TCATTTTTTTTAACATTCATGAAGGCATCAATGAAAAGGTCATTCATATTTAATTTACATAATAAATAACACTATTATTTTTTAGGCTATTGGATATAACCTCCAATTTACCAACTTATTTATTAAATATATACATCAATATATACACATACAAGCAATTTGTCAATTTGTTTTTTACCAGCCATCATCGCTGCTACGGTTGTTGACAGGTACCCTACCTAAAAAAAATTAAGTAATGTAACTCTACTGTTTATAGTCAAATTTAACAATATACTTTAAACTAATTTAAAAAATGAAATCTAACATTTTCACTGTAAATAAAAAATTATACTTACATTTGTTCATCTGTAAAATTGTCTCGGTATCCTTGTTAAAGACGTGTGTACTGGGTATGTGCGATCTTCTTTCGGTCTATAATCCAGCAAATGATATGTGGATTCTGGAACATCCCAATACTCTTCAACTGCTATCGTGTGTCCTTGCGGGCTCTCATCTGGTATCGGTGGCAAGGGTCTAGCATATCTTGCTCTTCTTGCTACAGGAGGTCTGTTTAGACCCCCCAGAGGAGAACCTTGTTTATTTAAGAATTGTCTGCATCTCCTACATATTATCCATATAATGGATTCTTGTGTAGCATCATGACAGGTAATTTTACCGCAAAAGTTGCATCCAATGTAACCATTGAAATCAGCACTTATGTCATTCCCACTCATTATTCACTAACTTTTTAACTACGAGAGGTTTAGTTACACACAACTGTACACTTTGGAGAAACTTGCTCTACTAAAACTTTTCCAGAGGAAGTAAAGACATTTTGTAGCGCCATTTACATCCCGTGATACGCCCTCTATATCACGTGACGGGTTCGACCAATAAGAACCGGGATTAAAAGTTTATCTTCTCAAGGATGCCACGTGCAATTAATTATTCATATAAATTGAATAAAAAAGTTAACTGTACAATAGCGTGAAACAGCGTGACCGAATATATATATTTTTTTTTTTTTTTTTTTTTTTTTTTTCAAGTTAAATTATAGGCATTGTCATTGCTGCCGCTCTATCCTCTTTGCTGCCGCTATGCTTTGGCGCGAGATGCTTGATAATCGTAAATGGTCTCATCCCACGTATACCCATTATGATTATGTATATCACATGATAGTGATAGAAGAATCCATGAGATGCCTACGATTGGAAAACATTCTTGAAAGCCATAATATCAATGTCATCGATTTTGTAATACATGAGGGTGCACTGCGGGACTCTCACATACATCTATTTATTAATTCAGACAATGAAATCGACCGAGATGTTTGGAAAGAATTCTTGTATGGATTTACGATACAGCCCATCCATTTTTATTCCATTTTTTAATCATTTGTCTAATGATTGCAATTGTTGCGTTTTGACGTTACAAGATTGGTGTATTAAAAAGATATGGGATAGTATGAGTACTTTTCATGATATCGTACATCTGAATTTACCTATTCCACTCTTCCAAAAAGTTGTTCGAGAATCTCAGAAATATATTCTGTCCGATAAGCCTAAATTGGTCTTTGAAGGGTTAGACAAACTATTTTTGGAAATCGATACCATTTTCGATAGAAATATGGCTACCTATTTTCAAAGTACTTGTCACCTGAATTCTTATATGTTCAATGTTACTTTGTGAAGGATCGTTTTAAATATTCACTATGCCTTCACTGCATGCGATTACTTTTTTATGGAGAAGAGGGTTTCACTCATCGATATTACTATAAAATGTGGCCGTCGATAACCCGTAGCGATAAAAAGGAGTACTGGTGCCACTTATGCAGGCAGGTACCTTTATTTCATGTAACAACTCATGAACAGTATGGGAAACAATATGGTGAACAATATAGTAAACCTTCTCTCTATTCAGGACCTATCAAAATTCAACAATATGAAATTTGTAAAAATAACATGATCCCAGTGTGACTTTTCCGAAGTTCTAATGGAAGATGAGGTTCTGAAACTCTTTGAAAAAAAAAAAAAAAAAAAAAAAAAAAAAAAAAAAAAAAAAAATTTTTTTTTTTTTTTTTTTTTTTTTTTTTGAGGGATAAAATAAAGGATGGTGAAACCTCGAAAGATACCGATTGAGTATGCGTACGACGCTTTGAATCGATCGCAACGTGGATTCGATGCCATTTACCGCATCACCTTTCAGGAATTGGAACCGCTGGCCACGGACCATCAAGCGCTGGTGCAAGTGCAACGCTTACGTCCCTATTTTGCCACCCAGCAAGACTTTCAAGAGTTTCGAAACAGCATTCAAGTGGCCGACCGCTATTGGGAGAGAGCGATTCACACCGCGGGTCCGGCCATCGAGGCGTATTGTCGACGCTTCATGACGGGGGGTCGGGCCCCTGCGCCTCCGCGGGGTCGGGGTCGGGGCCGCCGCCGCATCCCCTTACGGATGCATTCTCGGTTGGGGGACGTGTCGGACGACGAGATGGATCAGCATGCCGATCAATCGGTCCTCTCCATCAGTCCCTCCCACGACGAATGCGACGACACGGATGTCAATCTGCCTCTCCCCACCTGTCAGGCGATCCGCCGCGTGTGTCGCTATTACAGTCCGAGTCGCAGTTATGTCCGCTACCGTCCGGACGAGAGCGAAGACAAGCGCTATCGCGTCAATGTGTCCTACAATCGATGATCGGGTTCTCCAGAGGGTTGAACGCCAAAGGAAACACGGCGTCCCAGTGATCGCTGTAATGGTCCGTGTACCGGAAAGGGCCGTCGCGGAGGGACAAGATATGGGCATGGGAGGTGCCCGCGGCTAAGTGGCCCGAGAGTTCCCGCACCGAGAGGACGCCCTCCTTTTCGGGACCGAAACACGATCGCTCGGTGGCCGTGAGGGGTCGAGAGGCCAAGGTGCGCTCCTGGTACTGGTGAACCCACAGTTGGATGTGTTGGGGTAGGAAGCGCGTACTCTCCATAAACGTCAAATCCAAGAGGGGGGCCACCCGGGGCACGTCGACATTGAGGAGGGCGAGGAAAGCGTACAGTTCCTCCTCGAAACTGGCACTCCTGCGATGCAAGACCCGAGTGTCCACCACGAATCGGTTCAACTTGAGGGTGAGGCACTGTTCCGGGTAGGACGCCACGTCCAGTCGGGGCACATGATACATGTAAAAGGTGTCCCCTCCCGGCACCAGATAACTGAGGTCGAAGGGGTTCGCATCTCGTATGAACACATCCTCGGGTTGGTCGATCCGTCGATCGTACTGGCGAATCCGGGCCGGCGTGAGGGGCGGAATGGTTTTGTAATACACGTCTAAGAACACATAATTTTCTAAAACGGGATATTTTCTCTGTTGCAAGAGGTCCAACACGACCTGCTTATAAGGCTCCATAAATCTTGACTAACTAAGATGGAGGGCTATCCGATCGATCGTCACGGGAATCAAGTGTACGTCCAAGGCTTTGCCAAAGACGCCGTCACCGGCGAGCTCTACTATGCCAAAGATGCTCAGGGCCATGAATTTTATCCGAAAGCCAAAAACAAATCGCTTTTCATTCGGGACAAGAGAGCCTTGTACGCGGACGGGAGCGAGCGTTACCCCTCCGACTCGAGTGGGAACGAATATTACATAAGGGAAGACGACAACAAACCGGTCTTGTTTCGGAAAGGGGACGGGTCCTATTACTTGGCTAAAAATAAAAACGGACACGATTTAATCCCGTGGAATTATTTTTCGCACTACATTCAAGATGAGCCCTGCATCTACACCAAAGACAGCAACGGGAACACCGTCTACGTGAGAGAGTCCGCCTTTCCACCCGCCTTTAAAGCCCTCATTCGATGGGTGTGTCACATCAGCGTCATTTGTCCTAAAATAACCGGCTGTCACACCAATTTATATACCAGTTATTCTTCCGAACAGACATCATAAAAAAAAAAAAAAAAAAAAAAAAAAAAAAAAAAAAAAAAAATTTTTTTTTTTTTTTTTTTTTTTTTTTTTTTTTTTAATATAGAGAGAGAGAGAGATGGTGTTTGAACCAGCCATGTCTAATATAAACGTGTTTTTTGATCCTAGTTTCATTTTGAAACCTGATAAATATTTTAATTTGTTGGAAAAAGAATTGGTTTATCTAAA
>OZ005657.1:139784097-139849097 GCA_963930645.1 Salticus scenicus
AGCATGGAGAGCAGGGTCGCTTTATCCGTGACATTGCCGTATTCGAAATCGATGCAAAAAAGGGCGTCGATAATTTTTTGGGTGAATCGTTTGAAAGCCGAGTGACCCGTTTCCGAAAAGCAAATGACCCATCGATCGATGTAAGCACGGTTCTCCAGCATGTAATCGAAAGCATCCCAAAAAGCCAAATACATGCTCAAAATGTCCTTATTGAAAGGAATCAGGTTGATGATCACGTAGGTGTTGGGCTCCTTCAGACCCATGCTCACTTTTCCGGAGAGCGTTTGCACGGTGATGTGGTCCCTTTCCACCAGTCCCACATTGCGGGTCTGGATGGACAAGTCTTGCCGCTTCAGTAATTCGGCCGTCCCCTCGAGATCCATGCCGCGGAAATAACAGACGTGGATCCACGGTTCGTTGTCCCCCCTTTTAAACGTATAGTGCGAGGTGAAAACGACGACGCGAGACACCAGGGGATGCTTGATCACCAATTTGTGGGAGCTGGGCTCCAAATAGAGGAGCAAATCACATTTGTCGATGGGATCGGTCGAGCGCTGAATGTGAATGCGATTGTCGGCCGACGAGGAATGGCAACGGTCCGACACGATGATGACCCGAAGCAAAGGGATCGAGAGGAGCGTCTCTAAGAGGAGAGGAAGATGACGTCCTAAATTTCCAAACACGATCGTGCGATCCTGTCGTAAGATAAACTCAAACAAGTCTTGGAGGCTCTGTATCATAACTTGATTATTATAAAATTATTGATGATTTATAAAAAAATAAATGACTAATTTTGATCCTTATAGATTTCAAGATGAAATTAATTTGTGGTATTTGCCGAGAACCTAAAAGTATCAACACATCCCTGGTTTTATTGTGCCGTCACAGTTTCCATGAAGAATGCATCATGACATGGCTGGAGATAAACCCAACGTGCCCAGAATGTAGGAAACTACATACAGAAGAAGAAATTAAAAGACTCTATAAAAAATTTATAAGGAAATATGGTTATCACCATTTTATTTTACATTAAATCCATCACTGTTTGATTGACTTTTTTATTTGTAGTTAAATCCAAATAAATATGTTTACAGAAAATATAAATTGTATAAAAACACAATGATACAAATAAAAATGTCCTAAAATAAAACCAATAGTCATTTTTATCGGGTGATGGCACTACAGGAGGGGGGACCACAGGAGCGGGTAGTGGCATCACAGGAGGCGGGGGTGGGGGCGGTGGGATCACAGGGGGTGGGGGTGGTAAAATCACCGGAGGAGGGGGTGGCATCGCAGGAGGGGGGAGCAGCGAAGAGAGTTTGAACGTGGTACAGTTTGGGTTCGTCCACGTGCCATCCGGTAAACATTTGATGAATTGGACTCGGCCGTCACAGGTCACCAGCGCAGCGCCTGGATTGATATTTCTCAGCACGTGGGGTGTATCGGGTAAAGCGGGACAAGGCGCACATCGAAAGGCGTCGCCGCTCCACATGCCATCCGCTTGGCACGTTCGGTTCCCCCCTACCCCATAAAATCCATTCTCACACGTGAAAGTGGCCACGGATCCCATCTTTCGATCCGGATACGAAACGCTTCCGTGTTCGGGAGGCTGTAACTCGGGGCACTGGACGGGGAGACATTTCAATTTTTCGATCGAAGGGGTCCATTCCCCACTCGCCCCGCAAAAGATTTTGGCCATAGGGGGGTTGTTGAGTCGAAAACCTTCCAGACAGTGGTAAACGACGTGTTTGGAATAGATGTACTCTTGACCCCGGGTGAATCCGTTTTTAAGGAGGGGCGGTCGGCCGCAAGACACCGGTGTGCAAGTGACCGAGGGAGGATCCCACTTCAATTCTGGGGTCAGTTGGGAAAAACGAATCTGAGATGTGTATCCACGCTGACATTGGAGGGTCACTCGATCTCCTGCGGAATAGGGGGGTTCCCCCAGAAATTCTCCTTTCACGGCTACCGGTAAAGTATCTATCATCATTCTCTCAAGCTAACTTTTTTTTCTTTTATTATTAAAAAAAAAAAAAAAAAAATTTTTTTTTTTTTTTTTTTTTTTTTTTTTTTTTTTTAAAGAATATCCACCATAACTTTGGCATATGGCTTCATCACTTAGACATTCAATTCTAAATGATTTATTGGAGAATTTTTGTAAAAAAAGACGTTATACGAGAAAAACTGTCATTCGTACAGATTATATTCTTGAAAATGTCTTTTCGTACTTATTGAAAAATTATCATCAATTTAATGCCATTGAGACCATAAATGAGAAAGAAAAAGAGGTTTTAGATACCATAAAATATATTTTAGATCATTTTGAAAAGACTTTTGTACCCATTATAAGAAAACTTTATGTACAAATACAAATAAATGACTATGATGAGACGATTTTACAAGGCATAGCAAACGAAATTTTCAATGAAGGTGTAAATTGGAGTAGAATTGTTGCTTATTTCTTTTGTGTTAGAGAATATGTGATTTTAGGAATGAGTCCATCAAGTTCATTTATAGATGTGGCATTTGAAATGTTTTCACGAATAGTAAAGGTAACATTAGGATCATGGATAGAAGATCATGATGGTTGGCAAGGCATAAAAATTTTAAAAGAGGACAAACCGTCATCTGAACCAAGTTGGGCTAAAAGTCTTTTACAAGCATCCTAAAAAAAAAAAAAAAAAAAAAAAAAAAAAATTTTTTTTTTTTTTTTTTTTTTTTTTTTTTTTTAAATGTATAATTATAAACAGTTTACATTGTTCATTCTAGCTGTGATCCTCGTATCTGTTGGAACTCAATTTTATTGGTGAATTCCCGTTCAATGTTTGATTTCATTGTTAATTTGACAGTATCTATATTTGCAAATACCTACAATAATATGGAGTATACTTCTTCATCTCCTTCTACATTTCATCAGGCTATATCGTATAGTGACCCACGAAAGATTACGAACCCATCTGAAGTAGGGGGTTCGACCGGACGTAAACTATGTTCTAGGAAAGGTGGGAAAAACAAAAAAGTGAAAACTCTGTGTCAATGTGATTATTGTTTATCTCTCCTTGTGTCAGACAAAGTCTTAAGAAAAATGGCTCAACGTAGAGGGATTAAAAGCTTATCTTCTCAAGCATTACCCTGTGCCAGAAAAGTTTTACGTATTTATATGCAATTATTATTAAGTTATGCTTATACTCATGCTTTGAAAGAGGAAAGAAACACTGTAACGGCTGCAGATGTAGTATATGTTGTGCAACAATTTGGAAATACTATTTAAAATTTTGGATTTGTAATTATGTGTTTTTTAAAAAATAAATATTTGTGTTGAAAATATCTCATTTTTTTTAACATTCATTAAGGCATCAATGAAAAGGTCATTCAAATTTAATTTACATAATAAATAACACTATATTATTTTTTAGGCTATTGGATAACCTCCAATTACCAACTTATTTATTAAATATATACATCAATATATATACATATAAGCAATTTGTCAATTTGTTTTTTACCAGCCATCATCGCTGCTACGATTGTTGACAGGTACCCTACCTAAAAAAATTAAGTAATGTAACTCTACTGTTTATAGTCAAAATTAAAATATAATCACAAATTTAACAATATACTTTAAACTAATTTAAAAAATGAAATTTAACATTTTCAAAGTGAAATACTGTAAATAAAAAATTATACTTACATTTGTTCATCTGTAAAATTGTCTCGGTATCCTTGTAGTTAAAGACGTGTGTACTGGGTATGTGCGATCTTCTTTCGGTCTATAATCCAGCAAATGATATGTGGATTCTTGAACATCCCAATACTCTTCAACTACTATCCTGTGTCCTTGCGGGCTCTCATCTGGTATCGGTGGCAAGGGTCTAGCATATCTTGCTCTTCTTGCTACAGGAGGTCTGTTTAGACCCCCCAGAGGAGAACCTTGTTTATCTAAGAATTGTCTGCATCTCCTACATATTATCCATATAATGGATTCTTGTGTAGCATCATGACAGGTAATTTTACCACAAAAGTTGCATCCAATGTAACCATTGAAATCAGCACTTATGTCATTCCCACTCATTATTCACTAACTTTTTAACTACGAAACTGTGGAGGTTTTATGAGTTACCTAGTTACACACAACTGTACACCTTGGAGAAACTTGCTCTACTAAAACTTTTCCAGAGGAAGTAAAGACATTTTGTAGTGCCATTTACATCCCGTGATACGCCCTCTATATCACGTGATGGGTTCGACCAATAAGAACCGGGATTAAAAGAATCCACCTGGTCCCTTTTGAAAAAAAAAAAAAAAAAAAAAAAAAAAAAAAAAAAAATTTTTTTTTTTTTTTTTTTTTTTTTTTTTTTTTTTTTTTTTAGGATGCTTGTAAAAGACTTTTAGCCCAACTTGGTTCAGATGACGGTTTGTCCTCTTTTAAAATTTTTATGCCTTGCCAACCATCATGATCTTCTATCCATGATCCTAATGTTACCTTTACTATTCGTGAAAACATTTCAAATGCCACATCTATAAATGAACTTGATGGACTCATTCCTAAAATCACATATTCTCTAACACAAAAGAAATAAGCAACAATTCTACTCCAATTTACACCTTCATTAAAAATTTCGTTTGCTATGTCTTGTAAAATCGAATTCGTCTCATCATAGTCATTTATTTGTATTTGTACATAAAGTTTTCTTATAATGGGTACAAAAGTCTTTTCAAAATGATCTAAAATATATTTTATGGTATCTAAAACCTCTTTTTCTTTCTCATTTATGGCCTCAATGGCATTAAATTGATGATAATTTTTCAATAAGTACGAAAAGACATTTTCAAGAATATAATCTGTACGAATGACAGTTTTTTTCGTATAACGTCTTTTTTTACAAAAATTCTCCAATAAATCATTTAGAATTGAATGTCTAAGTGATGAAGCCATATGCCAAACTTATGAATTAAAGTGATTCAAGTTGTTGATAAAAAATAGTCATGAGTAATACATTATCTCTCTTTTCTTTACATTATGATATTTTGGAAAAGATATTTAAAGAATACATTCCATTGCACGATAAATTAAAATTACTCGAGATGTCTGAATTTAAAAGTCTACTATACAATCCTTATTTGTGGTCAATTCCTCACAATCTCTTTTCTGAATTCTTACAAATAGTGAAAATAGTAAAAGTAGGTTGGTATTTAAATAATTACAATCATCCGATTTATGTCTCCTTGGACGAAGAAAACGCAATTGTATTTATAATTTATTTTTCGTATAATAGAAAAATCCACAATCGTAATTGGATGAATGTTTGCAGAGATGGAATCTTAAAACGTGTTGATAAAAAAGAAACAACAGATCTCTGGATTGAATTGGAATATTTTCAAGAGTATTTTGACTATGTTATTGGAAAGACTTTCTTAGCTGTCGATGATATAATGAAATTTCAATTTTATTCCGTGGACGAAAACAAAATTATCGCTGTAAATCGTTCTTCTAATATTCTTCGTTATCCCGATGCTTCCACTCCCAAAATTTATCATTTTGATAAACAATGTTTTGTAGGTGGAACTACCGAAGAACCTCATATTTTATTCAAGTTGGAAAATGAATATAAATTAACACAAAGATGTCTTAGCTGTGGATGCACAAATGGGAGAGAAATCCTTACACCCATATATTTCACAGAAAACTCCCTGGATATTTATCCTATTAAAACTGTCCCATTTGAAGATGTAATGATTGTTGCTGAGAGAAGATTTGAATTCCTTCCCATCCATTCGTAAAAAAGCTTCATATATCACAATCACAAGTATTCTGGGTCTGTTTTATCCATTCCTATAAAAGCATATTTTCCAATAAAACAGCTTTCTCGAAAAAGTTCGTTTACTTATATGGAATTAATATTAAGTTCATCCTTTGAAAGAGGAAAGAAACATTGTCAGATGTAGTACAGTATATGCCGTACAACAGTTTGAAAATACTACTCGAAATTTTGGAAAATAATGATTATTTGTAATTATGTGTCTATAAAAAATAAATATTCATTAAATATTTCTCTCTTTTTATTTTTAACATACTCATGAAGGCATCAATGAAAAGGTCATTCATACATAATGATTAACACTATATTATTTTTAGGCTATTGGATAACCTCCAATTACCAACTTATTTATTTTTTTTTCAATTTTTCAAATATATACACAAATAATTTTTTCAAATACATTTTTCAAAATATATACATAACAGAAACAATTCTACCACCCATCATCTTCGCTGCTGCTGCTGTCAGGTGCCACCCGTACCTATATATTAAAAAAATAAATAAATATATATATATATATATATATATATATATATATATATATATATATATATATATATATATATATATATATATAAAAATAAATAATAATAATACTTATAATAATAATAATAATACTTACATTTGTACCTCTGTAAAATTGAATGGGTATCCTTGCAGTCATAGAGGCATAGACCGGGTAACTTCTGTCCTCCTTAGCCTGATAATTTAATAAGTGGTACTGGGTGGTACACTCGGGTCTTACTTCCCATTCGTCCTGTCTGGTGGTTTCATTTCTTTTACCATCCCAGTACGTAATTTCCTTATCAAGTTCCCGGTATCCTCGTGGACTTTCCTCCGGTATGGGTGGTAGAGGTCTGTTGAAGCGAGACCTTCTGGATGGGGGTGGTCTTCTTAGACCTCTCAAAGAAGAACCTTGTTTGTCTAGGTACTGGCGGCACCTTCTACATATAACCCATATAATAGATTGTTGTCTTGCATCGTGGCAAGTTATCTTGCCACAAAAGTTGCACCCGATGTATCCATTGAAATCCGGAGTTATATCATCACCACTCATTTTTACTGCAGTCTTCTCGCTTTAATGTCAATCCACTACTTTACCAGAGGCTTCTGACTACACGCGATATTTATTGCCGCGCTATCCGCCGTGCTGCGCCCTCTACATCACGAGTTCAACCGGATGTTCTGGGGCAAGAACAAAAAACTCCCTTGACCTGTCTCGCTCACCACGGTGAGTGCAATGCCCTCGTGGTATTAAGAAAGATGAAGCATCAGACTTATCAAACGCTTTATCAAGCCCATCTCGGAAATGTAGACAAAAACGCTTTGTTACAAGCGCGTCAAGCAGAGGACGATCCCTTTTATCATAATCTTATCGATTTAGTGTTAGAGAAGAATGCTATAACCGTACCTTGGGATATTAGTCCCTTTACCAATAAATTTCGATCAGGATTACCTCGAGTTCGACTAGACGAGACCGTCTTTGCTTTTATACTGCGCATAGCAACCATTATTAAAGAAGAAAAATATCTTCGTTCTTTTCAAAAACCAGAATCACAGGATGCGATCCTGGCATGGGAAAGTATTTTGCGCAATATCCTCTTGTGCAGCTTTGCACTTTTGTATAATGTTAAATGGACAGTACAATCTGTCTTTAAATATTTAGATCCAGCGGTCGTTCAACTTTTGAGTGGGGGACATGCGTCTGTATTACGCGAGCTTTTAAAAAACGTGGGTGTGACTGTGGCACAAGAAGAACTCTATCCAGCAGAACGGGATTTTCAAAAATTAAACTTTTTACACGTGGGTCAATACAGTTCTTTCTATTGGCGATTTTTACATTGGATGGCGGAAGCTTTCAAAGTCCGAGAAAAAATGCCATTTTACAAAAATCTTTGGGTCGAAATTATAATTGGACCCTTATACAGAACACTGCGTTGCGGAATATGTATGGTTCATTTTCGAGAAATGGTAGAGGAGTTAAAACCACAATTACTCAATACAGAAACAGATTTTTCTAAACTTTGGTTTGATATGCACAATCGTGTACATGCTCAGAGGCGTAAGCAATATACGTTTCTCAACGAACCCGATTACACACAATCAGAATACGAAGAGGACCGTCAATTCATGATCAAAGCTTTGTTACCATAATAGGAACTTTTTCCACACGATCTGCGAATAGGGTTAATCTGCATTTGCTTAAACATGGTGGGGGTTACAGCCACGCGCACTCCAACGGAAAGGACATGTGTATCACCCACGTGTCTTGGAAGTGAAGCATTCCACCAAACTAAAGAAAAATCTTTATCGATAGGATCAAATATGCATTCTTTGTCTTGAACAAACCGATTACTTAACAGACCACCATAAGAACCGTAATAAAGTTTTGGATCAACGAGAACAAAATTGGGTGGTGGATTCGTTTGGAGAGGAGAAACTGCATAACGAAAAACATTCATGTTTTGAAAGTGTTTTTTTAAACTTGTAAGAGAATCATACTCTACCCGTATAAATGCCATGATTATACATAACATTTATCTTGAAACATTTATTTAAAAAAAAAAAAAAAAAAAAAAAAAAAAAAAAAAAAAAAAAAATTTTTTTTTTTTTTTTTTTTTTAAGTCATTTAAAAAAAAAAAAAAAAAAAAAAAAAAAAAAAAAAAAATTTTTTTTTTTTTTTTTTTTTTTTTTTTTTTTAGTGTTAATAAGTTGTAGACTCGGTCCATCCACATTACAATGCTTGGATACGCTTACAGTATTCACATTTCTTTTGTTTCTCATAATGGAAAACACATTCCATGGACCGTCACTATGACTTCGACCAGTGTACCTCACAAGACTATCAGAATTGGCTGGCTTGGGGATCATTTCACGTGGCGTAATTTTGAAGTGGACAATAATCATAAAAACACGGAGGATTTTCCCAGACGGCTGACACCGGATAACTTTGTCGTTAATGTACCTTTTGAATCAGATTTTGTTAAAATTTATAAAAAGAATTATTGGAAAGATTATTTTAAATTTCAATTTGGAGCTGTGGATCGACCCACTTATGATTATCTAGTGCTTTTTTACGATTCGGTTCTTCTTTTGGACTCCCCATCCATTGCAGAAGACAGAACTTTGGCTGCTGCCTACAGATCGACTGAATCAGGATGAGTTCTCAGCGACCCAAGTTGCGTATCACCATCGGACCCTCTATGATGGCCTTAACGAAACGTTTAGCGAATGAACGAAAAAAAAATAAACCCGCCGTGGTGGTGGATTCTCCCGTCGTGGTGGATTCTACTACCACCGTCGTCCCTGTTTCTCCCCTTCGAACTATTTATAATCACAGGAACGTCGCTGCAGCTTTGTGTGTAACCATCGAGGGATTTACCTTGTCGAACGGCGTGACTAGCATTACGCAAGATGGACATTTGGGGAATGCCAGCGTAGCGGAAGCGGTGTCGACGATGCAAGTGGAAATTTTGTACTGTGTCGATGACTTTTCTTACAAAAAATGGCAAGATATTGAGATCAGTTATACCGAACACCAATTTCTCGATGTGACTTGCATGGATCCACTCCACCTGGAGCCATGTGTCTTTTGTAGGGACCGCCACTGTCATAGATGGAAAGCAGTATGGGGGATATGTTTGATTTATAAACTTCCATTTGATCCTATACCTCATTGTTAATCCAATTTTGTATGACTGCAGATCGTATTTGTAAATTGGGAAGTAAATGTATAAATTGTTCTAATATCTCTAATAAATTCAATTTTGTGCTCTTACAAATGAGTCTGTGTGTTTCATCATCAAACTCTTCTTCCCTATCATTTAAGATACAATGGGTTCCTTTTTTCTTTATTTGGAAAAAATTTGGAAAGTTTGCTTTTAACAATTGGATGACATCTCGTATGGTTTTGTGGTGTAAAAATTTTTTCCACTTTTTTCTATTGAAATGTTCTTCTCGATTCACCAATGTTTTTTTAGAAGAATTCTCCGAGCCCACATCACACAATACGGGATGTCTCTGGTTATACATAAAGGACAAATGTTTTACATTGGGTGTAATGCCTCCGAGACGCTCGCAAACTGCTACAAAAAGCACAATCATAGTATACACAGTTTCTTTGAAGTCTGATTTAGAAATGATATCGGGAGAGTATAAACTGTTTGGCTGTTGAAACATGCAAATTGTATAACCCGATAATTCTTTGAAATGACCGACAAACTTTAACACAAAATTATTTCCGAGTGTTTCATTTAGAATTTTCAGGTCATACACATGTTCGGGAATGTCACAGGAATTGACGACTGGCGCGTACGACCTCCATTGTATAGAGGAATTTGCATACAGACAATGATATCGCTCTAAATTATGGTTATTCAATAACGTTAAACAGGGTTTGTTGAAATGAACGCCACACGAAAGAGGCGTATAATAAACTTTTTGTTTTGCAATGTGACGAATAATGCTTTTGACTCTATCCGAAATACTAACATTATGTCGCATCTTTCTTAATAATGCAAGACATGATAATTACTGTCATTTTAGATATGGATGAAACTTTGGGTATATTTGAAAACGATGTGTTTTATATTCGCCCTTATGCCGATTATATGATCAAAATGCTTCACTGTATGAATGTTCATATTATTTTGTGGAGTTTAGGGGAGGACGATTACGTCAGACGCATTGTGAATGGGTATTTGATCAACATCCGTAACTATGCGTATAAAATTTTTGCCCGTAAAGAGGGAAAAAGGGCTATGCAATTGTATGGCTATTCAAAAGCAGGGGAGCATATTCGACAGATATACGAGGAAGACATTTTTTTAATTGGAGTAGATGATCAGGCGGTTACCAACATGGACACTTCCTACGATTTAAGAATACAGGTTCGACCCTACAAGAGACCTGACAAAAATGACCGAACTTTAATACAGATTTGTCAAAAACTGGTAGATGCAATCGTCTCTTTAAAAAACGAACACTAAGTAAAGACATGTCGATTGATTTTAGTCAAAACACTTTGCACGTGACCGAGGACACTCTACCAGACTTGGTGAATGCACTGACAGAAAAATCATTTTTCAGGTATCGTCGAGTGAAACCAATGAAACATTTTTTTACAAAAGAGACCATAGAGGACACTACTGAAGAGGTGGTGCGTGCTTTA
Source organism: Salticus scenicus (assembly GCA_963930645.1). NCBI lineage: Eukaryota > Metazoa > Arthropoda > Arachnida > Araneae > Salticidae > Salticus > Salticus scenicus. Next base: position 139,795,087 of record OZ005657.1, read on the forward strand.
TACCAGAGTTATTTACAAGAACACATAAATGAAGATATTGACAATCCCTTTAGGCCTCCCAAACAAAACATACCTCGAAAAGGTCAATTATTTCCTCGTAGAAGAGGTAACCAGTCTACGGAAACTTTACTCCGTGAAGCTGGGGGGGAACCTTCAGACTTTGACCAGAAAACATATGCTTTCTTGACCTTCAGGCAATACTTACGGATTTTACAAAGATTTGTAGCCTTTTCACAACAATATCAAAACATTGATGTATCCATCCCAGTATACAATTCTCTTCTGAATAGCGTACGATACAATACAATGACAATGACCAAGGAAAGGCAGTCTCGCATCTATAAAAACATGTTCCCCAATCATGAAGTACGAGAGCTTGAAACCGACATATGTTAAAAAAAAAAAAAAAAAAAAAAAAAAAAAAATTTTTTTTTTTTTTTTTTTTTTTTTTTTTTTTTTTAAACTGGAGTTGGTGGCTCTTTCATTTTACGATATTCTAAATGGTTTATAATCCGTACGAGTCCTGTCTCCTCTGTAATAAATTTTTTAAGGAAATTAGGTAACCCTATCTTTAGCCCTCTTGTAAAATTCATATAGGTTATTTGACCTTCAACTCCCTCTAGCATTTTACCATACTTTGAAAATCTTTGCAACAGCCGCAAATAGTCTCTAAATCTTATCATATGATACCCTAGGACATTCGCGAGTGTCACGTCGTCTTCTTCGTCGTCTCCTCCTCCTCCTCCTTGTGGATTAAGTGGAATATCTGTATTTTTTTTCTCCCCTCCTGAATCACTCTCTAGTTCCATTGGTTTCTCCTCCTCCTTCGTCGTACTGGTCTCTCCCCCCGTTACTGCATTCGGGTCTGGCGCCGTAGGCGGCTGATCGGTTTTGGACTTTTTAGCGCGTGGTACTACATCTTCCCCCTCATTTAAGTTTACCTCTAGTAGGTCATCCTTCTGCTCCTCCACGAGGAGAGTCTTTAGCAGGGCGTCCTCCTTTGCTTGTTTTGCCTCTTTCTCCGCCAGTTTTTTTCGCTTCTCTTCTTCATATTCCTCGACACTCCATACGTAGATTAATGGGTTATTTTTTTTTATTTGGTTTTCCATGTAAGTTGTACATTTCTTTGTTACCTCTTCTTGAAAATCCTCGTCTGACTCTATTGTTGTTCTAAATGTTATATTTTTATTGATATTATAGACTCCGTCGGCTCTCTTTGCCATGGCTAAGGTCAAGCACTTTTTAAGAAATTCTTCTTTATAATAATTATCGTCCAGGGGTGTAAAGTTCGTTGTATCTTTCTCTTTGTAGTGGCTTTTGATCGTGTCCTCTTTCTTCAGATGGCCGTCGACTTTAAAAAGAGTCCCGTCCATAATATCAATAAACTCATTGCCGCCCTCTGGACCCTTTCGAAATAAAAGGGTTTGTCGCGTCAACGTCTCGACAATCTCGTCCTCCATCGTCTTGTTTAAGAAAAGATGTCGTCCACCCTCGAACAGGTACTTTTCCAATCTCCCTGGATTCCTTACCATGACCAGTTTGTCAAATCTCGCATCACCCTCGCTTATCCGGAAAATGTCATTTTTACGGCTCAGTTTTTAAAACGGGTCATGGAGTCTTCAGTCTATCGCGATTTCCCTTTCGCCGAGAGGATGGATCCGGCCGAATTCCAACCCGTGGACTGGACCAAAGCCCTCATTGTCTTCAACAGTCAGCTGGAGCTCGTTCTAGCCCCGGACCCCGTCACCCGACTCCTTCGACTGGATCGACGGTTGAACTATCGGGAGGGTGCCGCCGTTATTTTTGGACCTTTCCGATTTTTGCCTTGGTTTCCGTATCCGTGGCTAGGGATTTTTCTGATTTTCTTTTTTTACACGGCGAGCCGCTTAATTGCAAAACGGTACAAGAGGTATTCGCTGGTCTTGTCCAATAAGGCTGCAAGCGATTCAGGAGCGCCTCCTCCGTAAACACGTGTCGGGCCGCATGGGGAATGGGTTGCGTGAGCATGTCCTGGTACGTCTCTTGGGCTTCGTGGTAGGCGCTGCTCGAAAACGCTTCGTCCCTCAGGCCCGTGAGGAGCTGGTTTCGATCGAACGCATCGTAGACTCGATTTTCCAAAAATTGTTGAGGAAACTCGCAACGCGTATAGTAATCCAAGATCCAGAAATGGGTGACCCAAAAGCAGACGAGTAAGAGACGCGGCACACATTCCACTCGGGTGAAGCGCAGACGGGTCTCGAGGTGTTTCAAAAACGTGGCGAGGAGGCTGGGGGGGTCGTTGCCGCCGCACTGCCTCAACGCCTCGTGTATGTGGGAGGCGTTGGCCGGCGTAATGCCGACCAGGGTGGGAATGAAATCGTTGCCAAAGAGAAACGAGGCCTGGACCAGGCGTTCCAGTGGATAAGGAACGAGGTCGGGTTCGATCGGGTAAAAATGTTTATATCTGTAAATTTGAAGGCTTCGAAAACGATGGAGTCGTAAAAAGGCCAAAATAAACACATCTTGGTCCACACTGATCACGATCGGGTGTTGACACTCGGGCAACGTGTCGGCAACGTGAAAGATTTTGTGTTCGCCTTCTCCCGGCACGTTGCACCCACTCATCACCACTTTCAGCTCCCGGTCGACTGTCTCGGTCAACTTCTGGAGGACATAGTCTTGGACCCGCTGAGCCAGCGTGTTGGGACCGAACAAGATGTTGCGGTAAAAGGATTTTCGAGAGACTTTGGCAGACCGACGACGATCTCTTTGCGCCGGCCATTTCATGGGCACCCCTTCTCCGTCAAAAGAGAGAACGAGGGTCAAACTCTGTGGAGCGTGGGGTAAAAAGATCTGCAACAAGCTGTGCAACTGAGTCCAAGTATCCTCACAAATTTCCTCCAACATTTCCGATTCCGAAACTTCGAGACAATGATCAATCGAAATGTAGAGAAAACTCTGGCAGTCGAAGAGCAGCGAATCAAAATAAGCCGGTTCCGAGACCGGTGGTCTCATCAATTTACAAAAATTGGTAATACCCATGGTGGTACAAAAATTAAGTTCAATGACGTATTACAAATTAGATGAAGCTGGAAAGGAAATCTATCCGAGGGATCTAGCCGGTCGGGAAGTGGTGCGAGGGGGACGTTATGCCAAATCTTCCGACGGATACGATTACTATCCGAAAAATGAGTTCCACGATGAATATTATCCTTCGATCTTACCCTTGATACAGAAAAAAGGTCAGTATCTCTATCCTTTGAGTGCGAGGGGTAGGCCACTGTACCGTAAAGATGGGCAAGGCAACGAGATTTACGAAAGAATCAATGGGAAATGGATCATAGGAAGAGGCAGGGATGGTAATCAGTATTATGCTCAATTCAACAACGGAAACGAGTACTATCCCGAAGACGGGGGAGTGGCTCGAAAGTCAGACGGATCCCTCTATTATGCCACGACACGCGAGGGTCAACAAATCTTTCCAAAAGATGACGTGGGAAACGAATATTATGTGACCTATGTAGATTGGAACAAACCACACACGGTTCCACAAAGATACGCCAAGACAAAGGAAGGGGGAGAAATTTATCCCAAGAACACGGAATTACAAGAAATGATTCTAAACGACAGGTATGCCGTAGATGAGAAACCTTTTTATCCAAGAGATGCTTTCAATAACGAATATTACCTTTCCCCCGCGCTGACCAACAAGAATTTGTTAGACGATTATGCGACCACCAACGACGGAAAAATTATATTATTTGGTTTATATGGGGGACAATATTTTACCGATATGAGGAAAGAACCCACAATTTTACCAGAAAATGTAATTGGTACTTTGATGAGAAATCCACCCGATTTTTTGACCAATATACAATTGGCCAACAAATCTAAGATGCCTCAAATACCCTACCAGTATAAGGAATTGGGTACAAATCAAATCAAATGGGTTCGCCCAAAAAAATCCTCCTCATGGTGGTTATTACTCTTGGCAATGATTGGGACAATGATTGGGATAGTTCTATATATCAGGTAAAAAAAAAAAAAAAAAAAAATTTTTTTTTTTTTTTTTTTTTTTTTTTTTTTTTTTTTTTTTGTCAATGGGTGTCAACAGATGATGGTGATGATTGATAGATTCTATATGCTGCTGCCAAAGTTCGATCTTCCCCCATATATTGGAAATCTAACAACATGACAGAATTACAAATCTTTTTCAAATAGTCATATGTGGGTCTGTCAACAGCTGCTAGTTGTATCACCCAACCATCTTTCCAATAATTTTGTCCATAGATCTCGTTAAACTCCATCTCGAAATTGGTAAAATTAATTTCATGATCCAATTTTAGAGAAGGATTTCTCGGGTAGTCATCCAAATATACAAAATTATATTGTTGATCCCCATCGTCCCAGGTAAGATCTTTCGTCGATAAACCAACCTTGATGACCTCAAATGGTGGTTTTGTTGATCTGAGAGTAATATGCCATGGAAGTTTTTTATCCTGATAACGGATAAAAGAAGCATGAACTGTGTAAGCATAATCAACCATCTCGAACATGTCCACCCTTCAATTTCCCACACATTTAAAAAAAAAAAAAAAAAAAAAAAAAAAAATTTTTTTTTTTTTTTTTTTTTTTTTTTTTTTTTTTTTTTATAACCATTATCTTGACTGCCCAGAGATCGTGCCATTATGTTCAGGTGGTACGATAGACAGAATCGTCGTAAATGTAGTAAACCTACCTATACACATTATAATTATGTATATCACGTGATACTGATAGAAGACGGGATGGCATGCCTGCTCATGGAAAGAATTATTGAAGACTATAATATAAATGTAATTGATTTTGTAATACATGATTCTACAGTGCGGGACCCTCACATACATTTCATTATTAATGCAGACAATGAAATCGACCGAGGTGTTTGGACAGAATTGCTGTATGGATTTACGGTACATTTAATCCATTTTGATGCGTCGATTCTTCATAATTTGTCTAATAATTGTAATTGTTGTGTTTTTACGTTAGAAGATAGGTGTATTAAAACTTTTCATGATATCGTACACCTGAATTTACCTACTCGACTTTTCCAAAAAGCTGTTCGAGAATGTCAGAAATATATTGTACCCGTACCCATTAATCATCTTAAATCGGAAATTGAACAATTTTTGAAAGGTAAATCGTTACAAGAACTCTTTTTTGAAAGAGATATAGTTTTTGATAGAAATATAGCTACTTATTTTCAAAGTAACCTATCTAACAAATATTTATTTAAAAAAGACCCTCAAGTAATCTATGTTGGATGGCACTTCATGAAGGATCGTTGTAGATATTTAATGTGCCTTCACTGCATGCAATTACTTCTTTATGGAGAAGAGGACGAGAGTATTTCTAGATATTACTATACTATGTGTAGCTATAGTTTTCCATCCTATGTACGAAGAAAGGAAAATTGGTGCCACTTATGCAGACAGGTACCTCTCTTTCATATCATAACTTATAAAGAGTATGTGAAGCAGTATCTACCTGACCATCTTCTCAAAAATCCATACCATGAATCATTTATCAAAGTTCAAAAATGTGAAATGGGTCAATATAACATGACCCAGCTGAAATCTAAATATACACTCCTCCGGCCGCGGGTGACATTAGCCAAGGCTCACCTTTCAGAGAGGCCGCCGTAAGCGTGGACCTCTTTCCCTGGCGCTGTCAGCGTGGACCTCTTTGCTTGGAGTGAGCTCTCCTATGAGAGAGTGGCACCTGCCGTGTGTGATAAAATTTATTGTAATGGGGTGAGGCCCCTTTAAGGTGGGGAGCATGGAAAATGATGAGGTGATTTTTTAATGTCTAAAAATAAAATTCCTTATGTTGTTTATTTGAGATGATTTTTTTTTCTTTTAGCTCAATGTAAAAATTAAATTGAATGAAACTAATAAAGAAATTGTGAACAATTAATTAAAAAATGACAATTTATTCATTTAATATGTTACACCACATCACAAACTAAAATTTCCATCTTCATAGATTCACATAACGTTTTTAAAAAAATGGAGGAATATATTTGAAATATGTTTGCACTTTATCGTTTACCACAAAATATATTTCATCAGGTGGAACTATTTCATTTGTTGAAGTTATTTTTAAGATAGTCTTATTTTGCACACTTAAGTTGAAATTTCCATCTTCATCCACATAACGATTGGTCGGTTGCATCGGCTCTCCGACGATATTGTCCATGAAAGTATATTGATTTAATGGTTGCTGTGGCTGATCTGCAAAATTGTATGAAGGTTGCTGCTCTGGAGTCAATAATCTTGGTTGCTGCTCCGGAGTCCTTGGTTGCTGCTCTGGAGTCCTTGGTTTCTGCTCTGGAGTGAATAATCCTGGTTGTTGCTCTGGAGTGAATAATCCTGGTTGTTGCTCTGGAGTCAATACTTCTGGCTGTTGCTCTTGAGTCAATACTTCTGGCTGTTGCTCTTGAGTCAATACTTCTGGCTGTTGCTCTTGAGTCAATACTTCTGGCTGTCGCTCTTGAGTCAATACTTCTGGCTGTCGCTCTTGAGTCAATACTCCAGGATCCATTTGCTCGTCCATTTCTTGGTCTGAAGGGTCTGTTTTAATCACTGGTTGTTTAGACCTTTCAAATTCTTTGCATATTTCTACATAATTTTGCACACTATAATCCACATATCTTTTAAGCCATTCTAGAAGTCTAACATCACCCGTTTGTGAAAATTTTATAATAGGCGATGATTGGGGATCCAGTTGAGGGTCCAAACTTTCACTTTCCACCATGCCATACGACCATGCATTTAAAAATTCACCAATTGCTTGAAACTTATATCTTACAGTTTTCATAACGCCAATCATTTCATCCAAAGTGAAAACACAGATATCCTTAGATGGTTTCTTTAGTTTATGCAGCACTGGTTCAGGTACCAGATCGTTCAAATAACGCTTGGCATATCGCCTAGCAAATGCAGTAGGATTACTATATCCCAAAAAGCGTCCCACTTCTTCAGCTCTCCAGTATATACCACCATCTGCACCAACCGCTCCACACAAATACGGCTTTTCTTTGAAAGCTAATCTGAACCACATTGTACAAAAGTTCTCGAATGAATGCAAAGAGTGGATCCAGACATCTCTATATATACAAAAAAAAAAAAAAAAAAAAAAAAAAAAAAAAAAAAAAATTTTTTTTTTTTTTTTTTTTTTTTTTTTTTTTTTTAACCTACTTTGAAAAAAAAAAAAAAAAAAAAAAAAAAAAAAAAAAAAAAATTTTTTTTTTTTTTTTTTTTTTTTTTTTAAGGATTTAAGAATTCAGCTGGTATGTATTTCTCATTCAAAATGTTGTTCAGATTGAGGATGGAAAGCTCAACCATGCTAGGAGTTATCGGTAAGGATGGCACTCTCTACTGGGCTGCTTCAGATGTCGGTCGGTTATTAGGTTACAAGTCTTCCACTACAAAATACAAAAATACTGAATCTTTAAAAGACGTAATACGAAATCCTCATCATTTAAAAAAATATTTATTGAGTAGACGTTTAGTAAATCATACAGAATTACTAAAAGAGTTTCCAAATGGAGATTTATTTGAAAAAATAAAAGTAATTCAACAACATTTAATGAAAGGAATACCAGAACTGTGGGTCACTACAGAAGAAGGTGAAAGTTTTTATGACTGGTTAAAGATTTATACAGCCACTGTAATGGAGATAGAAGAGGTGCCTCCGTCTTTGTTTCATGATAAAGTACATGGTATTGTTGTGTGGATGGATGCCATACCACCCACAAATGTATATGTTTTTACGAAAGAACAATCGCACCATTTTATACCAGCCTAATCAATAAAAAAATTTTTAACCTTTTGTCTGGATCTATCTTAAATACTTGCTCAATGTTTTTTATTATATAGTTACTTGCTCAATGTTTTTTTATTGTATAGTTACTTACTCAATGTTTTTTTTATTGTAGAGTGCTTAATGTTTTTTATCGTTTGAGTTATTCACAATGCTCAAATATTTTTCCTATCCTAAATCCTTGCTCAATATTTTTTTATTGTTTGAGTCCTTCACAGTGTTTCATTTATTTTATTGTCCCATGTATTTTGTATTGATTTTTGCCTGTTTGACTTATTTACAGTGCTCAACATTTTTGACCATCGTGGGGAATTTTTATTGTTTGGGGTATTTACACAGCTCAAGTTTTTTTACCGTTTCGAGCACCGCCCATGTATTTTGTACCTATCGAAAAAACTTTTTTATTGTTTGGGGTATTTACAGTGCTCAAGTTTTTTTACCGTTTTGAGCACCGCCCATGTATTTTGTACGGATCGAAAAAACTTTTTTATTGTTTGGGGTATTTACAGTGCTCAACATTTTTCACCATCTTGTTGATTTTTTATTGTTTAACTTATTTGCAGTACTCAACTATTTTTGCCTACTCTAAAAGTTGCTTAATATTTTTTTATTGTTTAAAAGATTGACAGTGCTCTACTATTTTGCCGTCCTAAATACTGATCAATGTTTTTTTATTGTTTAAGCGATTTGCAGTACTTCCTCTATTTTATCGTCCCATGTATTTTCTATGGATTTTTGCCTGTTTGACTTATTTACAGTGCTCAACATTTTTGACCATCTTGGGGAATTTTTATTGTTTGGGGTATTTACACAGCTCAAGTTTTTTTACCGTTTCGAGCACCGCCCATGTATTTTGTACCTATCGAAAAAACTTTTTTATTGTTTGGGGTATTTACAGTGCTCAAGTTTTTTTACCGTTTTGAGCACCGCCCATGTATTTTGTACGGATCGAAAAAACTTTTTTATTGTTTGGGGTATTTACAGTGCTCAACATTTTTGACCGTCTTAGGGAATTTTTATTGTTTAACTTATTTGCACTACTCAACTGTTTTTGCCTACCCTAAAAGCTGCTCAATATTTTTTATTGTTCAAGGGATTGACAGTACTTAACTATTTTTGCCGGTTTCGCCATTTCTCATTTTGTATGGATCAAGTGTGAATTTTTTTTACAAATTCTTTAGAAAAAAGGGTCATTTTATTTTTTATAATAAAATTGTACAAACCTATTATTTTTTCTAATGTTTTTTAAAAAAATTTTCAGTTCAATTTAAATTAGAAAAAATTATAGGTTTGTACAATTTCATTATAAAAAATAATAGGTTTGGCCAACTTTATTAGAAAAAATAAAATGGAGTAATTTACTATAAAAAAACCTCAATATATTAAAAAAAATGATGATAATAATAAATAAATAAATAAATAAATAAATAAATAAATATATATATATATATATATATATATATATATATATATATATATATATATATATATATATATATATATTCATTATTATGATGGTTATTATTCCATGATAATCGTGGGCAACGTCTCATAGTCTAGAAAGCATTTATAAAATTTCATGTCTTCGGCGACTAAATTGACGGATTTGGGGATGGCCACCGTCGCCTCAATGGGTACGCGATCCCCATCTTCGAAAAACTTCTCTTCAAAACAACAAGCCACTCCATTGCCTCGCAACGCATTCACTTCCATGTTGCCGATTTTCATCCCCCCTCTTCGGCTGCGGCCCTTTACGGGCGTTCCCAACACTCGGTCCGTCACCCACGAGTCGGGAGCATACATATGTTCGCTACTCAAATACGCCACAGCAAAATAGAAGGTGCGACCATAAAACGCCTTGGCTCCCTTCATCAGGCGACCCTCCGAATTGTGCACGGTGAGAGCGTCCTGTCCCTGGGCCTCGATCACCTGACCCATCGTCATGCGAAACAAACAGTAGGGATTGACAATCAGATCGGGTTGGACGACCCGATCCAACGTGGGCACGGCTTCTGCGATCCGCAGCACTCCTTTCTGGCCGTGCAGGCTGCACAGTTTGTCGCCCGTACTGCTCTCGTGCTCCTGTTCCACGCTGATGGTCAGTTTGTCTCCGCTCAAAACATGTTGCAACACCCGAAAAGGCGATTTGGCAAAGTAGAGGCGGTGCTCTTGCGGCGACACCCTCTCCACCCGCACGTGGATGGAGTAGGGCTCGACGTCCACTCGCTCTCCGCTGATGCAGGTGCCCAACAACGTCGACTCCTCGTCCACGTCGCCGTGCACCGGATAGAATCGGGTCCAAGCGGTCGCCTTCACTTTGAAGCGGAGCGTGTAAAAGCGGTACGAGTCGAACGAGCGGCAGCCGGCTCGCTTCACGATACAATCTTCCTGCGTCATGCCCAAGAAACTCATGTAGGTGACGGTCACTTTGGGCAAGAAGAGCGTAAAGTGGGGAGAGAAGCCATCCTCGACCGGCTCCAGGAGGGGCAGGTGATCGGGCGAGGGAGCGTGGCGATAAGCCGACACCGTATCCAGGAAATACAGGGCGTAGCGGGGATCCGTCGCCAGGATGGCATTTTTGAGGGCGTTGAAAGCCAACACGTTTTTCAGAAAAGCATTGTGATGGTAGTAGGGATTCAAGTCGACCAGGTAACTGTGCGCTTCCTGCCGTACCTCGTGACCGAAAAAATACCGGCTCCAATAGAGTTCGTCGTAAGGCGTGACCCAGAGGGGGGTGTCGGGAAGCCGCTTCATGATCAATCCCATTTTGTAGCGAATCACAATAAATTTTCCCCTCTCGTAACACTCAATGTGTTGAAAACGTTCTTTGAGTCGCAGCAGATCCATCTTCCAAAAACAGGCTCGGGTCACCGGAATGCAGGCCTCGTTCACGACGACGAAATACGGACTGTCCCACTGCGGCTCGAGGCGGAGCCACTCCCAAAAGGGACTCTGTTGGGGATCTTGATACACCACATCCAACCCGTCGACCGTGGACACGACCACGTCCCGCGCCATCATGTTGGTTCGCCCGACATTCTTGGTCTCAAAGATGCCCAACTTACAAAACCAACCTTCGTAACTCGGATGAAACGGTTCCAGGAGATACTGGTTGACCTTGTTGGACATTTGCCGAATGACCAGGTACAGGAGATACGGATTCAGCGGATAGGTCTGCGAGAGCACTTCGCGATAGCAACCCATACTCTTTTCGATAAACACTTCGCCATTGTTGCCAATCTCGCGATGACTCTCGTGGATTTCGCGCGTCATTTTACCCGCCGATTTCCCCTCTTTGAAATAGACGGTCTTTCGGGAGAGGACATGGAGGAGACAGCCCGTTTCGATCGAATGACACACAATCGCCAGTTTGGCCTTGGCCGTCTTCCAGTCGTGCTCTCGAAGGGGAGCATACAAATATTTGATAAAGAGTTTGGTGAACAAATGTCCGGGGCTCACCACAATTTTGTTTCCCAGATGATCAATATCAAAGAGATCGTCGTGATAAATTTGTTTCATGTAGGCCGACAGGTGCACCGGGTAAGGGCAGTGCGAAAAAAAATGAGGGTCCTCGGAGGATTCGGAGCCGTCGTTCTGGACCACCACCAAATCGCCATAGCGTCGACCTCGAAAGTCAGCCATGTAATAGCTCAGTTCTTTGCCGCGATCCTGCTCGTTGTAGGAATACACCCGGACCATTTTTTTCTGAATGACATGCGTGTTGGTCGGATCGTTGGTATAGAAATAGGGAACGTGGCGCAAAAAACCATTGATGATGAAAAAACCTTGACCAATGTCCACGGTTTCAAAAGGAGACGCTGAGGCGGCGGGAGGAGGTAAGGGTTGTTGAAAAAGACGCTGGCCCTGCCGAATGGCGAAATCCAGACGCGATCCAATCATGACGGGAAAGACATCTTTCAAATATTTCTTGGGTTTATAGTAGACGGAACAAGCGTACACAGTTTTTTGTAAAATGTGTTGGTGAAGGTCATCCGGTCCCAAATATTCCAAATGACATTGAAGTTTATGATGTAAGAAACCAATAAAATTATTGACGTGGTCATCGTAATTGCTGACAATGGGTTTAATCATAGCCGGGACGTTGAGCCGTGGCATATTTGACGCGCATGAGATGCACACGCTCTTCAAAGGTCCGATCGAAGGCGCTTTGACACTGGAAAAGAGTATAGACACAGAGGGACACGGTAAAGGTCACCACAAAAAGACAATATAAATTCAATTTGTGTAGGTAGGGAGCATGAAGAGAATAATGATGACCAAAAATGGACTTTAAAAAAGATTGATAGGATGCCATAACTTTATATTCACAGAACTTTATTTAAAAAAAAAAAAAAAAAAAAATATTTTTTTTTTTTTTTTTTTTTTTTTTTTTTTTTTTAGATATATAATAAATAAAACATTTCTTTGTTTCTTCTTAAAAAAACATGTTTGCCGAGGTTGTTTGTATGAGTTGTTATGATGGCTTATTGTTTCCTTTGGAAATTGCATTCGCTAACAATCCAGACCAAATTTATATATTTCAAATCGCTCCTCCTGCATTTTACAAACAGACCATGAGAGATACAGTTTTGACAAGATCTAGAATGTACAACAAAGATCGATTTTCGAATTCTACATGTCAGCGATATAACACAATTTCTCCAGTTGCTGTTATTAAATTACAAGAAGCCACCTGGAGAATTCAGCTCATGTATGAATATCAGTTATTATTTCCACAAGACAATATACTAAAGGTGCGTGGAAAATTTCAATACAATTTCTTTAAAAATATATGTGGATTTCCAAATGTTGAAATAGTTAAAATGAAGACAGGTGTACGAGTTTTAGGTTGTACTCATAGACATCCGAGAATGGTACAATATCGCTGCCCTGGAATAGAAGTACGAACCATGGCTGCCCTGGGATAGACCCTGAAATAGAAGTACGACCTTAAAAAAAAAAAAAAAAAAAAAAAAAAAAAAAAAATTTTTTTTTTTTTTTTTTTTTTTTTTTAATGTAAACAGAGCATTTTCTGAGTACTGGTAGTGAAAATATCATGACGTCTCCCAATTTAATCGATTGGACCCTAACAAACTTCAATATAGAAACTTTCCAATTAGTCAGAAACAGTATTAGCTTAAACATAATTGTTATGATTAGATTTTTTAAATGGAATAAACGAAATGGAATCAAAAAACAAATACTCTATATACTTCCCAAGGGAGCTCTACCTTTAACGAATTATGAATACGCAACAGCTTTTGCATCCGAAGCCAAGATGTTGACTCAGTTTCATTCTTTGCTAGACAGCGCTAAAATTATAATTGGCTATGATATTAACGGATATGATATTTCATCTATTCTTTCAAGATTGTTTTGGTTAAGACAGTACCGTATCTTCGAACGTTACAAATCTGCCAAAATAGGTGAAGTTATAGTGGCTATGTATAAAGGTAAACCTGTTATAGATCTTTATATTCTCTGCATGAAGAATTCAAAAGAAAAGATATATTCACAGACAGTGTGTGGAATCCGCCCACGTGGCTACACAAGAAACATTTGTACTCAAAAACCTCCGAGAATGGTACAATATCGCTGGATAGAAGTACGAATCATGGCTACCCTGAAATAGAAGTACAACCTAAAAAAAAAAAAAAAAAAAAAATTTTTTTTTTTTTTTTTTTTTTTTTTTTTTTTTTTTTTTTTTAACAGAGTATTAAAAAAAAAAAAAAAAAAAAAAAAAAAAAAACTCTGTTAATACTCTTTTAATACTCTGTTAAAAAAAAAAAAAAAAAAAAAAAAAAAAAAAATTTTTTTTTTTTTTTTTTTTTTTTTTTTTTTTTTAATTATTGATGGTTTTTATATTTTCTAAACGCTGCAGCTAATGTGAGGTCTTCACTTTGCGAATTGGATTTTGAAAAATTCACATTTGGTAAAATTTCTCTTAAATAGTTATAAGTTTGTAGGTCTACCGCTTCAATAATAGTAGTTTTATCGTCTTCCTTCAGGTGAGAATCATATGCTTTTAAAATGATGTCTTCCACATCCCATTCATTAGCGTAATAATCATATTTGATGTCCTCAGATCTAAGAAAATGACTTATAGTATAATTGTAATATAAATCTTTATACTCAAATGTAAGATTATCGGTCAGTAAACCGATAGTAACAGTCTCAAATGGGAAGTCAACGGATGTAAAGGCCATGTTCCATGGAATCCAAGTTCCCCCTTTTGAAGCAAATGTTATATGGGCAGTGTAATGACAGGCCATGGTGAAAATAAATTATTATTCATTAAAATTGAAATATGTATAAATATATTAAAAAAAAAAAAAAAAAAAAAAAAAAAAAAAAAAAAAAAAAATTTTTTTTTTTTTTTTTTTTTTTTCAAATATATATAGTCTATCCAAAAGTTATGGAGTTCATCATGGATCCCATCGAACCCCTCATTCAACATGCTCTTCATCATGAGGTGGATCAAAGTACCAATCCTTACCTGACGTTGGAAACTATCATCCAGCGATTGTATCGAAAAATATTTGAGCATACACGCGTTCCTCCCAACTATGGTGACGCTGCCTTCCGAGCCTTTCATGAAGACATTTTGACCGCTTATGAGAAATTACGGGCGACCCTCTCGCACGACGAACGAGCGTCTGTCGAAAGGGTTTTGGCCAAAGACAATCCCCATTCCTCAGAACTCACCAAATTTGCCTGCTGTTGGTACAAATATGATGCCACGGCCACGTGTCGATGGTTTGCGGTCGACGGTGTCCTCGGAAATCATCCCAAAGCGTACGTGTCCGACGCTTTCGCTCCTGCTTTTGCTCAGCACAACGGAGCCGTCCGAGCCTTGTACACCTACTACACAGATCCCGGAAAAATCAAAGAGATTATCGAAGTGGCTCTGGAGAATCGCGAATCACAGGACCCAGACATTCAACGATGTGCCGCCCTCTATGCGGACATGGCGGGCGAAGAAGCCATGAAATGGGTAGCGGCTGAACGCAAAGCGAAACTGCAACAACCCCCCTCCAAACGTAAAAAGCTACCCTAAAATCGGAACGAGTTCCGGGGCTCGTTGTAAGAGGTGCCGACGCATACCCTCCCGAACCGAGAGGGACCACTGGGAAGAAGGGTGGTCCAAGAAAGTCAACAGCCTCAGATAGGCTTCATGGACGTCGTCTACGGAGGCGAGATCGATTCGAGGGGAGGAAAGAGGGGGGGTGAAAGGATGACAGGTCGGAGGTAAGAAGACCTCTTGATCGGAAGACGCTTCGACTGGCAACGAGGTGTGGTGGAGAGGGTGGGGACAATGAACGACGCGCGTCCAGAGGGCATTCCAATGCAGATGTAAGTGACTGGTGAGCACTAAGGTCCATTGGTTGGAAGGAATGCATACGTCGAAAGGCGGTTCGATGAGAAGGTATAAAAAACGATTGCCGTATCGAAAAATAGGCTCAAATTCAGAAACGGGTTCTAATTCTGGAATAGCATTTAAATAAAATTTAACCAAAAAAGGATACCGGCCAAAATAACCATGTAAAATGGTGGAACGGGTAAAGGATAAAGCCTCTTTGAAATAATCCATCCTCTCAAATGATGTAAAAAAATTTCTAAACTTAATTTAAAAAAAAAAAAAAAAAAAAAAAAAAAAAAAAAAAAATTTTTTTTTTTTTTTTTTTTTTTTTAAATTTAAATTAAATTTTTTTTTTACTTTAATTGAAGATGAGTCTTTGCACGAGGATTCAATACTATGATAGTGACGATGTCATAAAAATTTTCCAACAACTTCTCCGAGAGTGTATGTATTTGGCTAATTGGAGATGTACTGCAATAATAGATGATGTAGATATATCTGAATTGGATGAAGATTTACTTACTATGTATCGTTTTATTTTAAATATCTTAAATGAATATTTTACACTATATCCAGGTATTGGGAGAACTCCTCGAAAATGGGTAAAGGTCCATGAAAAATTGAAAGATAAGATCCATAAACAGTACGTTTCACCACGCGTTGCTCGCCTATTAAAAGATAAAAATTTCAAATCTAGAAAAATGTATCCGTTTTTGATTTTGGAATGCTTAATTTATTCTGGGATGTATGTCGCTAAATGTATTACAAAATTCAACAATCCCAACAAGATTTTTGACATTGTATCTGAAGCATTTATAGAAACTTTGAATAAAGAGAAATTATTCGATTATATAATAGAGGATATTTATTATCGTAAATGTAATCCATTCTTTTACCAAAGAATTTGAAAAAAAAAAAAAAAAAAAAAAAAAAATTTTTTTTTTTTTTTTTTTTTTTTTTTTTTTTTTTAATGATATATATATATATGTGGAAGCTTCAGATTCTCTCAGTTTAGCCATGGGTTCGAAGGTATACAAACCTCTTCAAGAGGATCCTGTTAGAATGGATTTCATATTGGAAAATATTTTTGCCCATTTATTAAGAGTGTATTACTACAATCCTATGACGGCAATCAATAAAACGGAAAAAGAAGTATTGGAAAAGGTCATAAACACTCTGGATACTTACAAAAAAAATTGTGCGGACCGTCTGCGAGGAATTTGTGAGCGACTTGATGGCGTCGATGAACATACGATTGACTCTATTTTATCCGGTCTAGCCAATGAAGTGTTCAGTCATGGTATAAACTGGAGCAGAATTATGACTTTTTTTATTTTTGTTGGAGAACTGACCAACTTATGTATGGGTAAAAATTTACCCCACTCATTTGTAATGGTGACGTTTCACTCCTTTTCCCAATTGGTTAAACGCAGATTGGAAACATGGATACTAGACCATGGAGGATGGAATGACTGTAATGTAATAAAATAAATCTATATGAATTCAAACTGTGTCGTGTCTTTTTTTGTAAAATAAAGTACGATGAACTTTAATACGTACAGTTTATATTATGGTAAATTTCACAAGGCTTCTGTTTCCCATTTTAAACGTAACATAATTATTTTTAATTTTGAATATTCTCCTTATGAAACTTGGATCCTTATGAGAATGTATCCCCCTGAAACGGTGTCTATCGATTCGGATAAGCCTCTTTTATTGGCATTAAAAGCCTTTTTTAAATCGGACGTACCGGCTTCCGTTGTTTGTAACCGAAAATATCTGTGGACCATTTGCCTCGGAAACAATCGTTTGGTGTATCCTGTCAATCGAGACACTCAGAGTAACACTACCTTTCAATTTTATGCAACGCCTTACTATGTTTACAATCCAGAGATTATTTGTCAATATTTGGAGGGTAACATTAGACCGACTTACGACAATGTTTTCTTTTACAAGAATACAGTGTTGTATTTGGATAATTTAGATTTGCCCTTCCCAGGTGGATGTTATTTCAATAAATGCGAAAAGACACCCTTTTATCGGATCTGTTTTTTGTCCAATGAACCTATGGATTACGTAGTCAATTTGGCATCGGAATGGCAATCTCGTCGAGACGTCATGACAATACCTTATTTGAGTAGGTTGGTCATAGCCAACCCTAAATTTATAAAGTTTCAACCCGTTACAGATGCCGGTTTCTACAGCGGAAACATTCTCTCGACGGGTCAGATACAGAAGACACTCAGTTCCAGGAAACCCGAACTCTTGATCCAAGACGTGTTGCTATCCTACTATAAAAACTTGTCGCGTCGTACGAGTGAAAAATATATTAATGATACCAATTTAGGTTTAATTATCGAATATCCTTTTGTACTCACGTATGAGGGAGGGCGTCTCCTTGAACAAAAAAAAGATCCTTCTAAATTTGTCGCTCTGAGTATTAACGGCAACAGTCCGAACCGAGTACTCCATGTCTCTCAACCCTATGAGCGCTATGTGGAATACGATCACGTACCCGCCACCTTGTGGACACCCATTTCGTTTGTACTCTCCTCGTTACTCATCGACACCAACATGAAAAAAGTGACGTTGGATACGGTCGTCATCGGCGTGGTGTACCGAGAAACCTTTTTCTGCTTCAGCCAACCCCTCTTTGAGGGTACACCTACCAAAGAACCCGTGTTGAATGGTAATTACCTTTTGTCGTCGGCCACTATCAATTTGAATGAAGACAGTAACATTCGAGTCATCGAAACCTTCAAATACAATAAAAATTATTCTTTACGAAGAGTTTACTTGAGGGGGTTGGACACGTGGTGTCTCACAAAATCGGAGGAGAGTCATCCGCATCTTAAAAAATTACATTTACCGGCACTCGTGGAAGAATGGGTCCATTTTTTCATGGAAGTCGGAGAACGCACCTTTGATGTGAATGTAAGTGTCGTACGTTTAGCCTTGATGTTATCCAAACACAATTTATGTTACAATTTGAACGTAGGATCGGATGAGAATACAATGTTAACAAATAAAGAAATTAATTTTCATTTGGATGAAGAGGCAGTTATATTTTTAAATAATGCTCGCCTCGCCAAAACGGTCGAGTCCGAATCCTGGCAATGTGTAATATCTTGAAAAAAATAAAATAAAATTTATTCAGGATAAACCATTTTTACATATGATTGTTCTTCAGTATTTGTAAATAGAGTAATTGTCTCGGGAAAAGTTCCATAACAAAAAAGGTTTAAGTTGCTAGCTGGACAATAGGGGGGTGGAGGGGAATCGTTTGGATAGATGTAATGGTTCAACCAAATATTAAACGGTTTCGATTCAGCTGTACTGCTTCCGGTTATTATGGGTATGTGGCAACCGTAGAGGAATTCACACTCCACTTCGCTGATCCTCTCTTCATTGGTTAGTATTTTGTACAAACAATCGGCTTGAATGTATTCAGACTTTTTCAACACAGTCATTAAAGTTGCTTGTGGGATGATTCTTTTTCTCAACAGACCGACAGGCAAAGTTGTTTCCATAATATCTTTCACCATCAAAGTCTCTTTGATACGATACCGCAACAATTGTGTAATATCTTTTGCACTCAGATAAACGCTCTCGTCGTCCCCCACGAAACACAACACTTTGTAAGTGCGCACTTGAATTACAAAGGCTAACATGACCTTAGTCCAGTATGATAGTAAATGAACATCAGTCCGACGTTTAAAAAAAAAAAAAAAAAAAAAAAAAAAAAAAAAAAAAAATTTTTTTTTTTTTTTTTTTTTTGTCACGCGAGCAGCAGCCGTCGCTTTCACGTATAACGGTTCCTCTCCCAATCTCATTGAGGCATTCAACCATGAAGCAGCTGTCTTTGGTTTGGATGAATGGGGCCTTTCAAAAGGGACCAGGTGCACGATGTGGGGAACAATGGAACAATGAAGCAGTTATAACGGCCCATGAAGCAGCTGGTTTGGATGAATGGGACCTTTCAAAAGGGACCAGGTGCATTGAATCCCCGTGATGACTCATTGGCAAGCAACTGCTCTCCGGCAACAACACGTATGAGTTTTAACAATGAAGCAGCTTGTCAGATCAATTTATAATTATTTTTACAATCCTACTGCAGTCTTTTTTGTTTTGAATTGGAATTCTCAAATTTCTCCAAATAATTATATCCAACAAGCTTTCTCATTAAAGCGGTTTCTTCGAAGTCGTCGTTTTCTACTCGAGGTATAGGATTTCCATACGTGTTTGGCGTTATCGGAAAAATTTGAATCTTATGGGGCCAATGATTGGAAGTTCGTCTCTGTTCAAAACGCAGTATTCGCGTTTTTAATACTGATTCGGATACTAAAGACGCCGGTGTCATACAGACATACAATACACAGCGAATATTTGGTTTTTCTCTGAAATGCTGAGGTTGTATGCCCTGATGAATCGTTCTGCTGTCCCATAAAAGAAGCGAACCCGCTTTAGCTTTTACGCAAATATCGGAATCGTGTCCTAATTTGTCCATGTAAAATCGTTTCTGTCCGTCTGTTATTATGTACCAGTCTTTTGGATTTTTAATATGATATTTTTCTCGAAACGCTTTGTGTAATTTATGACTGCCTCTCAACACTCGAAGGGTAGCGTCTCCCTCACTGACGTCGAACAAATTGACCAACCCTTGTACGCATTCAAATCCATTTCTCATAAACGACTGATCTGTATGGAGTTTATCTGTTCCTCGATACCAACCTCGATTAGTTATTTCGCATGGCAAAGATATGCTGAGACCGTCGTAGCTAGTTAATAATTCGTCGGTATTCCAAATTTTACTAAATGTATCGATCACCTTTTGATTTTGACGAATAGCCCAAGACATGGGATTGTGTCCAAAATCCCAATTCTGTAATAGCATTCCAGACTTTGGAAAAAATTCAAATATTGATTTATACGTCAACGGTTTGTTTTTTACAATTGGAGTTGATAAATATTTAGTTTTGTCGCTGAGCCATTGCCACATTTTATCTTGAAGCGCTGAAAGCTCTTCTGGAGTCAATATGTTATCGATGACTTCGACTCCATCCTCTGCTAGAGTAAAACCCTCGCAAGTGTTGTAAATCATGTTTGAAGAAATAATAACTGTAGGTTGTTGATAGGGTCTTTTATTAAAAAAAAAAAAAAAAAAAAAAAAAAAAAAAAATTTTTTTTTTTTTTTTTTTTTTTTTTTTTTTTTTTTTTTAAGGGTTACACCCACCCTTAAAAAAAAAAAAAAAAAAAAAAAAAAAAAAAAAATTTTTTTTTTTTTTTTTTTTTTTTTTAAGGGTGGGTGTAACCCTTAAAAAAAAAAAAAAAAAAAAAAAAAAAAAAAATTTTTTTTTTTTTTTTTTTTTTTTTTTTTAAGGGTGGGTGTAACCCTTAAAAAAAAAAAAAAAAAAAAAAAAAAAAAAAAATTTTTTTTTTTTTTTTTTTTTTTTTTTGAGTGAGTGGCTCGATTTTTTACATCCACGTTTTCTTTACAACAATTTTCATTTTACCTTTCAATCTCGTTCCATACTGATGATACTTATTCCCATTTGACAAATAGTCAATCGTTATCCAATTCATGTCTGGATTCACCAACAAGGCATAAAAATACAACAAATAGAGACAGGTTACATCAAATTCACAACTGTTTGGTTTAGTTACTTCTTGGGCCATTTCTTTTATCTTTTTCAAAACGGTCTGTCTATTTTGTGCCAGTGGAAAATTAATGTAGTCAAAATAGGCAGCATTATACCATTGATCACTGTGTTGTGCTACGAAATATAAGTATCCATACAAACTCAAATTTTGTTTTATCTCTTTTATGTGATTGATTCCTTCATTTTTATACTTTTTTACAATTTCAGGTGTTACATCGTAAAACATGTTCCATAATTTATTTTGCATTCGATTCGTCACTCTTATATGTTTAGATTTGACGAGTTCGTCAATCGGTAAATGACTCAACTTTAATAACTTCAAATCGTAAAATTCTTCTTTACAAGACATCTCTTTGTTTCTATAAATCTGTATTGGCCCGTTTTAAATTTTTAATAACGACTCCTTCGTAAAACACCAAAGAAGAATAATTGTCGGTTCTGGCTTTTTTTCGAGAGGGTTCCTCTTCATCTGCCATACTAGTAAAATTAAACGTACCCAGTTTGATGTCCGTTTGGCTGAGGTGACCAAATTCCTTTTCAAATGAAATCAATAACTCCGATTCGTGAAAGGATGTGTTTTTGGTTGTTTTCAAATATTGACGAATAGCTGATTTGACATCATTCATCGTTGTGAGACCCCCTACCATTAACTGGACATCCATATGTATTTTAAATTGGACATAAATATCCGCGTGTATAAGATAATCTATTGTAAATTCAGTGACGTACTCGGGCGTATGTCGATAAGGTAATAACCCATTTTCAAGATTAATGTGTTTTTTTAGGTGATAATACAACATTAGAAACCCCCCTCGGTAAGACTGTTCCACCACATAGACATCTTTTTGAAAAGTATTTTTTTCCAATTGCTCCGATGTTTTTTTAGGAGCATCGTCTACAAATTCCGCTTCGAATGGTATCGCCACCACACGATCTTTAAAGGCTTCCGTCGCCTTACACTCTGGATAGTTGTTGGTCGTCGCAAACAATTTGGCAGTCGGAATGCCTCCAGAATTTTGTTCGTACATGTTCCGAAACGTGACAAAGGAGTTACCCGTGATTTGTTTTATCCGGTTTTCGTCTAATCGTTTTTCCAACTCCTCGCACGTGACCATTCTACAGGAAAAGAGAGTAGAGGCTAGCTCTGGGGTCGCGTTATTGGCACCATGGTTGGGTGACAAATTCTCCGACTGAATCGAATGATAATAGTTTCCCAACACTTTTCCCATTAATTCCAACAATTTACTCTTGCCATTGCGCGTGAGACCTTTCCAAACAAAAAATTTGCGTTCGTAATTCGTGGCGATAAACACGCTACCCAACACATCTAAAAGGTACATGAGCAAATCATATTCGAAACAGGTGCATTTGCAGAGGTTGATATAAAAATGTAGCATGGATCTACCCAAATTATCGAGTGGTGGTTCTGGCATCAGGTCGTAGAGGGTTGAAAACAGGTTATCCGTCGTATCGAGAAATAAATTTTGTAAATATTGTAAAAAAAATTTCTTTTGAGTGAGTGTTTCGTAAAGGAATTCCAAGTGAGGAGCATGGTTACATAAATCTCTCATCTCCAGTCGAGCAATGCCCAGGTTGATTTTTTTATCGGACAGAAAAAATTCCGGTACCACACCGCCAATGTGACCTGTCAACAAATCGAGGACACCGTCTTCTAGCCGTAAAAACCACTTGTGAGTATCCATCTGTATAATTTTACGCTCCATGTTTGTGTCGCTGGAAATTGCATAGACGACGGACAGGGTGTTAAATTTATAGATGAGATCTTTATCGGGACCTCCCAATCCACCCGAATTTTTATAGTCAGTGTAAAACTCCTTCACGTAATGCCACAAATTATTGACATGATCCTTAATATCGGTGTCTGCCAGCTCTTGCCAAGATTCGGTGAGAGAATTCCAAATGAATCGGCCCGGTTTTTTGAGAGCGTTTTTCAATTTGAGCACTCGGATGGGTAAATGTCGATCTTGCATGCTGCGTACGAGTTCCATGATTTGACTGTGCGTCGTCACCGACAAGATGGCTCTTTGATTGTTCTCCACAATGGAAATTAACTTTTCTTTGTGGGTTTTCGGTCGTTCTTCATACATGTTATTGACGCAGAAATGAAGTGTATTGATCGACATTTCTGTCGTAGCAAATTGTATAATTTTGGGACTAATCAATTTGATCTTATTCAACAGTGGATGATATTCCTTGTCCAACAAGGCATACATTTCATCAGCCAATTGTTGAGAATTTATGCGATAATGTTGACAGAGGGCATAAAAAACGGGGAAAAAATAATAGCCTTCATTAAATTGCATGATCGTTTTAATGGGGTTGGGATTTGTGGCCAAAATCATGTGTTCAAATTGCAACATTTCGTGCACCTCTCGAAACAGAGGAGGGATATGAGCATTATCCATGACTGACAATCGACCGAAACGTTCAAACCACATTTTCAAAGCATGATTTTGGGTTTCGAACTGAATCATGTTACCCGAATTGAGTTTAAGGTGATTATAAAGCTTCAACACGTTAGAATTGTCAAAATCTAAATTTTTACTTTTACTAATATAACCCTGTTCTTTAGTTTTTTTACACATAAAAGTGGCCAAATCGAGCCAATCCGGAGAATTGTTCGGATTTTTACTAATGGAAGTGTTATAGAGAAGAGTATGCCCCTTAAAAGAAGGGATGACTGGCATCATATACACTTTTAATTCATACAAAATTAAACTAGGTTTGACATTTAACAAATTTCTAAAAAGCGATTTTTCATTTCCTTTACGCTTTGAAAATTTTTTCTTCAATTCTTGTATATCTTGAACAAACTTGTGATCGTCAGAATTTCTTGGTACATTGAGAATATTAGTCTGTTGTTCATCGACATAGACTAGTCGCACAGGAACATAACAACTGGTATTAGGTTTGGCAGCTCCAGGGAGCATTGCATTAGCTAAAATGTCTAATTTATAAGCATTGCTATTTCTCAAAGCTTGTTGTATTTTAGTTTGAAGATGCGTACATAACAGGATGTAATCATCATGGGCAATTTTAAATTCAGGTAAATGGATATGGATACCCCAGTGTTGAAGCCTCATGGCAATGATATAAGTGAAATTTGGAATATCGGGTAAAAAAGTCGTTTTTAAAACAGATTCAATGATAGGAACGATTTGGCAATCGGTGGGAGTCTGTCCACTTTCAACCAAATAATCAAAATCTAAAATAACTGCATGGAGCAGAGTAGACGACAAATCGATGGTGAAAGAGGGGAGATTACCCGAATAATTGGTCCACTCTAATGTAAAATCAGAAAAATCTTTAGGGTTTATCCAATATATACCCCCGTTAATATCATAAATAAAATAGACATCAGGTGGAGCTTCACGACAGTGGTTTATCTTGGTCAAAAAAAGAGATGTGTAAACCATAACTTGATTGCTTATGAGAGTATTATCTATATAAATACAAAAAAAAAAAAAAAAAAAAAAAAAAAAAAAAAAAATTTTTTTTTTTTTTTTTTTTTTTTATACTTCTTGTCTACAGACTGGACAAAAATTTTCCCTAATAAACCATTCTTTTAAACAATTTTCATGGAAACAATGTTTACATTGTAACTCCATAATTTTTTCACCCAAGTTAAAATTTTCCAAACAAATTGTACATTGTTCGTTCATTTCATGAGGATTCCATACTACAACAGGGATTGTATTAATTCTATCTTCCGATACCGGATGTCTGTCATCATATGGATAAAGCCATTCCATAAATGCAATCATGAAATCTTCATTACGTAAAATGAGTCTGTAAATAACCGTCATAGCCTCTGGATCCACTTGGCCATTTCGTCTTTGAATTAAGGAAAATAGTCTCGTAAAAAACTCGTCATAATTATTATCAAATAAAGCAAAAAATATTTCAAAAAGTATGTCATCAGTATCTTCTAAGTCATCCTCCGCATCACTGTCTGAGAAAACTACTGGATTATTAATGAAAGACCCTCTATGGAAATACCGTGAGAAACTCATGGTATAGACTTTGTTACAATCTATTCACATAAACGAATTGTTTTCATCTATCTACATAGACGGACCTATCTCATATTATATTAAAAAAAAAAAAAAAAAAAAAAAAAAAAAAAAAATTTTTTTTTTTTTTTTTTTTTTTTTTTTTTTTTTTTTTTTTTTTAAGATTTATTAATACATATACAATAAATGATAAACACAAACACTTCACATTCAATAAATTTTTTATTTTCATTTTTTACAAAGTCATCTTCTATCAGCTGATAGGATTGAGTGAGCGTGTGTACCAACATTATTGAGCATTCCTTCAATAGTTAACCATGTTAACTCTGGATTAACCATTTTTATAAAAAAATAAAATAACTCCAGTGTGGCAATCTCAGAAAAATAACAATCCCTTCCAAAGCTTCTTCCTAACTTTTTTATTATTTTAACTATATTATCCTTGTCTACATTATCCACAAAAATTTCTATTCCTTGAAGTGGATTATTTAATAAAGGATTCAACAAGGTTTCACTGCTTAGATAGTATAAACGTCCAAATTCTTCTCGATTTTCTAAAAGTGTGAAAATATAACTTCGAGCTACATGTTTAATTTTCTTGTTTTTCATCAATTCAAGTGTAATGAGGCGAAACACAGGTCCTTTTCGTTCTTTCATACATTGGATTTCTCTATCCAACGATTCAGATTCGTACAATTCTTTGAACAGAGAATCAATTGGTAGAGTGAATTTTCTGGACATCTCTAGTTCTCGAGACATTTCCAGGGCATAAAATTTCTTTATAAGCTTCTCAACCTCCTTTTCAACCTCTTTCTGAATCGAATGAATATCATAGCTGCCACTTTCATCTTTTTCATACACTGACATTATATCTTTTAGGGAATCCGTAATCATTTCTACTTTGATTTTTTTAAAGTCTTTGCCAATTTTGGAGTACGCAGATATATATCGATTATAATTGACATAATTTTTAATCTTGTATTTATTGAGAGCCTGTTCGTTAAATTGTTTACACTTCACCTTAAAAATTTTTCTAGAGCGTGGCGATTCTTCAGCGTCTGCCTTCATTACGAATCCTTCTAAAGGACACTCTGCATAAGCACTGGGATAAGTTTCAACTTTTTCATACAAATCCCCTATGGTTTTGTAATCTATATCCAAAATCGGTACGTAGGGTAGATTCACTCGCTGGAATATGTTTACGGCGTCACTGTACTTCATAAACGTATCCGAATCCAGTTGGTAGATATCAAAGGCTCGAAAAAAGACTGTCTTGCTCCCAAATACGGATTCAGACTCGAAATCGTGATAGGGTATTCTCTTGATATGGGATCCAAATACTTCTCCGAAAATAATGAAATTGTCCTTTAAAATGTCTTTGATAAGTTGTACTTTTTCCAACAGCGGTCCCATGATCCGGTTCAAGCCAAAATTACAGGTCTTTTCATCCAACACTACATTCCTAGACTGTAACCTGAACACATGGTTCACGTAACCTATTCCAACATTCGAGCCATCCAATTTTTCAGTGGCGATTAAAGGTATCCCCGAATAAACTTGGCTGGTGATCTCGTGATACTTGATAACAGGTCCAGCCATCGTGAAGCGTTTGAATGGCAGCCTTCAGAGTGTGCCCACCTAGTAGTTGAAAAAAAAAAAAAAAAAAAAAAAAAAAATTTTTTTTTTTTTTTTTTTTTTTTTTTTTTTTTTAAGTATTATAAAGTATGTAATATACAAATGTAAAATTTGACAATGACAATTAATATGTCCTCTCAAAGAATCCTGGATCGAGACTGGAATAAATTTGTGAATGAAAATTTTGAAAAATGTTTTTGGGAGAAAAAGCAAATAATATGTATTCGACATCATGTTTTTAGAGATGAAGAAGATCTTCTAACCATTTTAAATTTTCTTTTTAGAGATTGTGGTTTTCAAATGAATACATATATTAACCACAATAAATATGAATATATTCAACGTGGTGCAATTTTCTTGTATTATTTTATTTTACAAAAATCGTCGTTTAATCTTTTTTATGATGTTTGCGTTAACACCATTCGAAAGAAAGGTCGATACCGAAGAAAAAGGAAAACGAGAATGCTTCTCTTCGACCATCCTTTTACGTTTTGTAATAATGATCACATTCATTTCATGGCAGCCTCTCGTCGATACATCCATCCAAATACCTGGGAAGTTGTAGGTAAAGGATTAAAAGTACAATTAATTAAAAAAGAAGAATATCTACATTATAAAAAGATCTATATTGAATCTACTTTTTATTGTAACGAAACATTCAACTCATTGTATCCGTTAAAAGAATTATGTCTCTCTACAATATTGTCTAATGTACAAGATATTGAGAATTTGAAATTGCCAACTCCTCTTGTTCGGGAAGTTATGAGAGCAAGTTATCGATATATGACATTACCAATTGGTAAATGCCTACCTTTTACAAATATTAAACAGACATTTATAGATACTTTTTCACAAAAAGACGCAGTTATTAATATGGATACGTTGATAACCTATAAGTTTAAAATTCCTTTATTGCATAGGCCGACCATAGTTCATTACATTTATCTAAAAAATGATTGTGTTTACAACATGTGCTCAGAATGTATAAAAGTATATTTTTATGGCTTGGATATTGAAATTGAAAGAGTTTACTACTATAAATATATGATGTTTAATAGAAAAGTTAAATTAAATTTTTGCATGCATCCTCAATATTGGTGTTATTTATGTAAAAGGGTACCTCTATTTCGAATCTTAAAAACATATGAAAATATTGATATTGATACGGCATACATCATGATTGAATCATTTAAACTTTACCAAAACCAACTGATTTTTATGGAAAGAAATTATAAGCAAATTGAAAGATTATTTAATTATGTGGGGTTAGTTTATGGACTACTTGCTTTTGAATAGAGACTTATCATAAAAATATTTTATTCTGGATATAGGCTGTGAAAAAAAAAAAAAAAAAAAAAAAAAAAAAAAAAAAAAAAATTTTTTTTTTTTTTTTTTTTTTTTTTTTTCGATTATATATAGACGTTGCTACAATCTTTCTTAAAGATGTCTCATTTTCTTTATGCTGTGCACATCACTTTCTTATATAAAAATGGAGAACGGTATTTACCATGGCATGTTTCTGTTACAAGTACCAAACCTCCTTTTGAAACAACAACTATTGGATTATTGGATAAAAGTATCGATTTGAATTATGATGACCTCAAATACAATATCAAACACACCGATTCTTTTCCTCGGCCAGATTATATGAAGATTGACCACCTATTCTCAAAAGAAGATATGCAAGTTCATTTGTATTCCATGTTTGTCGAAAAATGGCAAGGAGAGAATTGGGACATTTCCTTGGGAGCGGTCGACGAACCCACCTACATCTATCTGTTGAAGATCGTGGGTGAGAAATGTGTGACGTTAATCAAAAAGGAACACCCCATTAACACGGATCGAACGCTTACCTCAGCCTATCAGTGCTTTCAAAAGAACAAACCTTAACTCCACCCACGAATTTAAAGAGTCTGCCCGTTTCATCCTGTCTCATTCCGCTGCTGCTCCCGATGTTGGCCTTTATCATTAAGGAGACTCAATGCCACGTGTTGTGTGTGATCGGGGACGATCATAAGATCTATTTGAGCATCACAGAGCTCGGATGGTGGATTGACAAGCCAAAGTACTTTAAGAAAGGGAGCCAGCCATTGAAAGACATTGTCAGTGATCCACCCATTGGAATAGAAAGCAGACCCTTTATGGAGCGTGAAACTCTTCTCCCCTTATTAGAAAAGTGTCAACATTTCGAAATATATTTTTTGAGAAAATTACTATCGGATAAAGTGGCAGTATCGGTCATTGCTTATGAACAAATCGACAAAGAATCATTACCAGTCATCAAAAGATCGAATGTGTTCACCCAAACACTCACAATGTGGGTGGAATTCCAAATTGAAAGGGCTGAGATGTACTCTCTAGCCAAACTGTACGACGACGGTCCACCACCGTCTTTTGTTTTGGAGACTGACCCCCTTTTTTTGGATCTAGAAAACCTTGACGAGCGTGGACCAATGAAGTGTGAGCAGTTTTGAAAGCTCCGCCCACAGAGAGGGTAGAAAAGCGTCTGCTCGTCTCATTCTGCGTCTGTTGCCTCTCACCGTCCGCTCGTTTCATTCTGCCTTCCAGATGTTGGCGTTTTTAATCAAGGAGGGTAAACGTTACGTGTTATGTGTCATCGGAGAGGATCGCAAGATCTATTTGAGCACGAAAGACCTTGGAAGGTGGATGGACGCACCAGAGTTTTTTACCGATAAAGGCGGCCGACCACTTAAGGAGATTATCAGCGATGCACCGGTTGGAATAAGAACAAGAGAATTTATGGATCGTGAAACGCTCATCCCACTACTAAAAACGTGTAAAGTGTTGGAAATATATTTTTTAAAAAGAATACTCTTGGATAAAGTGGTAGTATGCGTTACCTTCTCCAAACGAATGAACAAACAATTGGAATTAGAAGTGATTGAAAGGCATAATGTGGATAAATTTACTTGGTCATACAAAAAAACACTTACAATGTGGACTGAAAATACAATTGAAACAGCCGAGGGCTATGCTATGGCCAAATTACATTATAGTCCACCGTCCCCATCTTTTGTTTGGGAGTAGATCAATGTGGGCCAAGGGCCAAATTGTCTGTTTTTGGATGAAAAGTATGTAATAATTTTTTCATGATTATGTATGTGTAGATAATTAAAATTGATTATTCTTTTTTAAATTTTTTGTTTTCTTTCACTGTTGTTTGCCAAATTGTTTGTTTTTGGATGAAAAGTATGTAATAATTTTTGATGGTTATGTATGTAGATAATTCTTTTTGAAATTTTTTGTTTTTTTTCACTGTTGTTTGCCAAATTGTCTGTTTTTGGATGAAAAGTATGTAATAATTTTCGATGATTATGTATCTGTGTAGATAATTAAAATTTATTATTCTTCATTAAATTTTTTGTTTTCTTTCACTGTTGTATTTATCCTATAACATTGTTGAAACCACAAAAAAAATTATAACATTAAAGGTAATATTTTGGGATTTTGAGTATAATTTCTGTTGTGACATTATAATTTTATTACAAAAGTCTATGTATAGCATTTTTTTTAAACATTGATGACAATCTTTTGGGATTTTGTAAATAGATAATAACGATATTCCATATCAGACAGGTCCATTTGAGATTTGAAGTAATCATGTGACTTATTTTCTAATACTCATTCAGATTGAAAATATTAGCACACAAAATTTTTCATTTTATTCTTTTTAGGTATGAGAATAAATTTTGAAATGATTGGAAATATTACACTGGTTCACAGCAGTTCATTTATATTTTCCTTCCATTCAGTTGGACATATTCTGATTTATATTTTAGCATTTCTCTAAACGTTGAAGTTGGGATTTTGAGTCTGTGTCCGATAATAACACATCAGACAGAGTGTTTTCATTTTCTGATACCGATTGAAAATATTAGCACACAAAATTTTTCATTTTGTTCTTTTTAGGAAG
This sequence comes from Salticus scenicus, assembly GCA_963930645.1. Lineage (NCBI taxonomy): Eukaryota > Metazoa > Arthropoda > Arachnida > Araneae > Salticidae > Salticus > Salticus scenicus. Next base: position 139,825,552 of record OZ005657.1, read on the forward strand.
TATGAGAATAAATTTTGAAATGATTGGTAAAAAAAATATTACACTGGTTCACAGTAGTCCTTCCATTCAGTTGGACATTTTCTAATTTATATTTTAGCATTTCTCTAAACGTTGAAGTTGGGATTTTGAGTCTGTGTGAATAGCAAGCCACATCAGACAGGGTGTTTTCATTTTCTGATACCGATTGAAAATATTAGCACACAAAATTTTTCATTTTGTTCTTTTTAGGTAGTATGAGAATAAATTTTGAAATGATTGGTAAAAAAAAATATTACACTGATTCACAGTAGTCCTTCCATTCAGTTGGACATATTCTGATTTATATTTTAGCATTTCTCTAAACGTTGAAGTTGGGATTTTGAGTTTGTGTGAATAGGAATCCACATCAGACAGGGTGTTTTCATTTTCTGATACCGACATATTGAAAATATCAGGGATGGGCGCAGAATTCATACCACTATCAATGTAAGAAAATTTTCTACCTCTTAGTTCGACGAGGTAGAGAAAGTTCTTAAACACATTCCGGTATGAATTCTGCGCCCGTGTTCCATCCCTAAAATATTAGCACATTTCATTTCGTTCTTTTTAGGTATGAGAATAAATTTTGAAATGATTGTGTGAAATTATGATTTTATTCCAAAAAAGTCTTAAAATATTTGAAAAAAAAAATTTTTTTTTTTTTTTTTTTTTTTTTTTTTTTTTTTATATATATTAAGAGTAGGAAAAATATTTTTTTTCATTATGTTTCTCCAATGGTCATCGGCTCAACGGTTTAACGACCAAGTTTCGACTCCCATTTGCCATTACGTGATTTTGATAACCAGCACCCACACTTTTAATGTTATTCAAGACTTGCCGTATACTTTAAAAATTACGAAAAAACCTCTGCTTTGGTTCATAAATAAATTTCGGGAACATGGCATCCGCGTCGAATACGGCACCATCTACACCCAAAAAGATATCGGTACACTGGGACCCATTTCCACAAAAATTTCCAACGGAGTCGTGCAGCGCTACCTCGAATCCAAATACTCTCCTTCCGTCCTCCTCGTCTGCCCCCCCGGATACACAAAGTCGTTTCAAACCGTCCACCCGCAGACAATGGTCGACAAGCTCCTTGGATGACGAGATTCGTCGCTTGCTCAATTTAAAACTCGTCAATCAAATGGTGAGAGGTCGACCCACCGACACCATCCAAATGCACCGAGAGAAATTGGCCCGAGAATTAATGGAATGGATACAACCCTTTCAGGAGGTATCCTATGATTTGACGTATCGCAACCAACTCATGACGTTACTGGCTACCGCGTCCAAAGAGAGTGTCGCCGAACTTTCAACGAATGAGACCGATTGGATTAAATTATTGAATCAGTGGGTTAGGGTCAACAGTACCCATGATATCATTCACGGTCGCGAGATTTTTCGACTGTTGGCTGTCGACGGGTTTCGAGGTCATCACCCAAAAGATTTGAAACAATATTTGAGTGGTGTCCTACTGCCACTACGAGTCGAATACCGGATGCACTGTCAAGGTGTACGGGCCATGTATGAATATTTTGATCATGATCCTAAAATAAATTGTTTGACGGGTACAGATTCTGCTTACGTCGTGTTTTTAGCCTTATTGGAATGGTATAGCGAACATATTACGTTATTAGATGATCAATTAATTTATCGAGTGAATCAGGCCAAAAAGTTAGTCGAAGGTTATTTACATCAGCACGGAGAATACTATCAGGATACAAAATGGGTTGATCCAACTTTATTGAAAGAATTTGGTAAAGTGTATGTTCAACAATTTACGGATACTGCGCAATGGCTCACGGTGGGAAACGAATTGTTAAATCATATAAAAGTAAAGTAATGATGGCAGATTTAATTCGGCTCTCTCTTTCCGATGATGATTTGACTTTTTACAAAAAATTACAAATTCTACCCAACGATAAGGTCTATGCGCACCAGCCGGAATTTGAAAGATTTAAGAAACTCTACACATTGTACAAATTTCATCTGGCTACCCTTCAAAGACCAGAACTGAACATTAAACTGGTATATAATACGGAACACGGATGGCACATGTCGTCCTGCATAAAAAGTATACCCGGAAATGCACAACCTGACATTTGTACGTGCGAGGAAGATTTTGCTAATGTGGAAGATTTTTTCTACAGAGTGCAGCGGGATAAAATCTTTAGGTGTAAGTTATGTAAACGTTACATTCCTGATTGGGAAGAAGCTATTGTAAACAGGGATAAAGAAGTTGAAGGGGACCCCTAAAAAAAAAAAAAAAAAAAAAAAAAAAAAAAAAAAAAAAATTTTTTTTTTTTTTTTTTTTTTTTTAAGCTACACTCACTTGAAAAAAAAAAAAAAAAAAAAAAAAAAAAAAAAAAAAAATTTTTTTTTTTTTTTTTTTTTTTTTTTTTAGCCACATTGAAAAAAAAAATTTTTTTTTTTTTTTTTTTTTTTTTTTTTTTTTTTTTTTTTCAAGTGAGTGTAGCTTAAAAAAAAAAAAAAAAAAAAAAAAAAAAAAAAAATTTTTTTTTTTTTTTTTTTTTTTTTTTTTTTTTTTTTTTGAATCCTAACCACCCCGTGATAACTCATTGGGAAGCAGCCCTTTCAAAAAGGGGAACAATAGTATGAGTTTTCACAATGAAGCAGTTGGGGTGACGCAAGGCCCTTCCCAATCTCATTGAGTTCGCCCAGAGGATCTCTCTGGCTCAGGGTGGCGGGGGTGCCGCCTCCCTCCACTGTCTCCTGGCTCTGTGACTCTTGCTGTGTGGCGGTTCTCCTCTGGGGACACTGTACGGGCCACCCGGAGGGTGCGGTGCAAGTTGGCAGGGTGCTCGAATAATTTTTTTTGGAAAAAAAAATTTTTTTGAATCCTGATTAGTCCATCTTGAAAGCTGTCCGAACAAAATTTTTTTTTGGGGAAAAAAAATTTTTTTTGAATCCTGATTGGTCCATCTTGAAAGCTGTCCGAACAAAAATTTTTTTTGGGGGGAAAAAATTTTTTTGAATCCTGATTGGTCCATCTTGAAAGCTGTCCGAACAAAAATTTTTTTTTGGGGGGGAAAAATTTTTTTGAATCCTGATTGGTCCATCTTGAAAGCTGTCCGAACAAAAATTTTTTTTGGGGGGAAAAAATTTTTTTGAATCCTGATTGGTCCATCTTGAAAGCTGTCCGAACAAAAATTTTTTTTGGGGGGAAAAATTTTTTTTGAATCCTGATTGGTCAATCTTGAAAGCTGTCCGAACAAAAATTTTTTTTGGGGGAAAAAAATTTTTTTGAATCCTGATTGGTCAATCTTGAAAGCTTCGGCAAGTGTCCGAACAATTTTTTTTTTTTTTTTTTTTTTTTTTTTTTTTTATCTATATATATATATATATATATATATATATATATATATATATATATATATATATATATATATATATAATTATATATATATATATATATATATATATATATATATATATATATAGATAGAATATATATATATATATAGATAGATAGATAGATAGATAGAGAGAGAGAGAGCAAAAGAAAAAATCTTTCACCGACTCGCCGAAGCTTTCAAGATTGACCAATCAGGCAAAGCATTCAAAATTTTTTGGGAAAAAAAATTTTTTTGAATGCTTTGTCCTGATTGGTCCATCTTGAAAGCTTCGGCGAGTGTCCGAACAAAAAAATTTTTTTTGGAAAAAAAAATTTTTTTGAATGCTTTGTCCTAATTGGTCCATCTTGAAAGCTTCGGCGAGTGTCCGAACAAAAAAATTTTTTTTGGAAAAAAATTTTTTTTTGAATGCTTTGTCCTAATTGGTCCATCTTGAAAGCTTCGGCGAGTGTCCGAACAAAAAAAATTTTTTTTGGGAAAAAAAATTTTTTTGAATGCTTTGTCCTGATTGGTCCATCTTGAAAGCTTCGGCGAGTGTCCGAACAAAAAAATTTTTTTTGGAAAAAAATTTTTTTTTGAATGCTTTGTCCTAATTGGTCCATCTTGAAAGCTTCGGCGAGTGTCCGAACAAAAAAATTTTTTTTGGAAAAAAATTTTTTTTTGAATGCTTTGTCCTAATTGGTCCATCTTGAAAGCTTCGGCGAGTGTCCGAACAAAAAAAATTTTTTTTGGGAAAAAAAATTTTTTTGAATGCTTTGTCCTAATTGGTCCATCTTGAAAGCTTCGGCGAGTGTCCGAACAAAAAAATTTTTTTTGGAAAAAAAAATTTTTTTGAATGCTTTGTCCTAATTGGTCCATCTTGAAAGCTTCGGCGAGTGTCCGAACAAAATTTTTTTTTTGGGAAAAAAAAATTTTTTGAATGCTTTGTCCTGATTGGTCCATCTTGAAAACTTCGGCGAGTGTCCGAACAAAATTTTTTTTTTGGGAAAAAAAAATTTTTTGAATGCTTTGTCCTGATTGGTCCATCTTGAAAGCTTCGGCGAGTCGGTGAAAGATTTTTTCTTTTGCTCTCTCTCTCTCTCTCTATCTATCTATCTATCTATCTATCTATCTATCTATCTATATATATATATATATATATATATATATATATATATATATATATATATATATATATATATATAATATATATATATATATATATATATATATATATATAGATAGATAGATAGATAGATAGATAGATAGATAGATAGAGAGAGAGAGAGAGAGAGCAAAAGAAAAATCTTTCACCGATTCGCCGAAGCTTTCAAGATTGACCAATCAGGACAAAGCATTCCAAAAAAAAAATTTCCCCACCCCCAAAAAAAAATTTTTGTTTGGACAGCTTTCAAGATTGACCAATCAGGACAAAGCATTCCAAAAAATTTTTTTTCCCAAAAAATGATTCGGGGGTCCCAAAGGAGTGATATTTTAATGGTGACAACAAAACTTATCATTTAAAAAAAAAAAAAAAAAAAAAAAAAAAAATTTTTTTTTTTTTTTTTTTTTTTTTTTTTTTTTTTTTTAATAAAAAGTACACTTTCTATTATCCTCCTCCTCATGTATTATCAAAGGTTTAACCAGAGAGTGTTGGACATGGCGATTGCTCACGAAACGATCAGCACCGAGCAAATAGCCCTTATCCTCAATTTTTATAAACATGATGAATTTATTTTAAAGGATCGCGCTTCGGTGGATCTCCTCCGATCTTTTATTCCGGACCTGACGCAAGTCAAATACGATCAAGATTTGTATTTCATGCACGTCGACTCTTGGCCCCACATCAAAGCCATGTGTTTGAAATTTGCTCGCACCAATCCTTGCCGATGGATTTATGTGACCCAGGACGAGGATGAGATCCTTTTCGAATACCACCTGGACACCTATTCGATTCTCGTCCCTTAATATTTCACCCAACCTCCTTCTTTCGCGCACACCCCTTCGATTCGGGCGGGCATCGAGGCGAGGAGGGTCTCAAAGTACTCGTCCGATAAGGATTCGAACGTTCGAAGGACATTTTCCCACAATCGATCTCGGTTGGTCGAATCGTTGTGAATGCGTCGGACAATTTCGGCCCACACGTTTTCCACCGGGTTCATGTCCGGTCCCTTGGGGGGCCAGTCGGTCATCACGGGGATGTTTTCGTTTTGCAACCAGGTGCTCGTCACCCGACTGGTGTGAATGGGAGACAGGTCGTGCATAAACACCAGATCCTCTGCCGGATGCTCGGCCAAGTGATCTCGGATGAGGGGCAGGATCCGTTGCGTATAGTAGGTCGAGTCTAAAGTGCGCTGCTCGATGCGCACCATTCTTCGAAACCCATGACCGAACGCCATCCACACACAAATGGTGTGTCGGCCGCTCGGGTTGGAAGTGGGGACGATGTACTGGGGATCGAACCGATCGCTTTTGTGAGGGCGGTACACGCGCAGGGCTCCCCTCGACGAGGACCGGAAGACTTTTTCGTCCGAAAAGATGACCTTGCACCAATCGTCGTAACCCCAGGTGAGGTGAGCGTTGGCAAACCGATAACGGCATTGCTTGTGATACGGGGTGAGATGCGGTTTGCGAGCCGGTCTCCGACAGCGCATCCCGCGCGCTCGCAAGCGTTTGCGCACCGTGTCCACGCTCACGTGGGGGGCGAGCATCTCTCGGAGGTCCACCGCCGACATGAAGGGGTGTTGGAGGGACCATTCGTACAGCTGCCGGTCCACCTCGTCCTCGGTTTTGCGCGGCCGGCCCCGTCGACGAGGCAGGGGTCGCGTGTCTTCTTTCTTCAACCAGTAGTGGACCACCGAAGGGTGGAGATCCAACTGCCGAGCAATCTCGCGTTCGGTCCAATGTTCGACGTGGCGAAGCCGCACAATCTCTTTCCGAGAGTCCATGACTTGATCTAAATAAAGATGGAAACGCGGATGGTTCGATGCAGTAAATGCCAGAGACAAACGGAAACGACGGACGTTCAGAGGTTCGAAACCAAAACCCACCGGCCTTACATCACGGGCCACTGTGTCGTGTGCCACACGCGAAAAAGTGCTTTCATCCCCATGAAGAAAGAGGATGGCGGCCTTTCCAAATCTTATCCACCCTACGCATCCTGAGGCCCTGACTTTGGGACCGGGACCCACGCTGTCGTGTCAGCTGTGCCATCAGTCTTTTGCCGTGTACGACGCCATCACCTCCCCCCACCACCCCGACGCGTTTCATGCCAGTGCCTTGGCTCAGGCGTATTGCGAGTGGACGGGCGATGACCAGGTGCCTCTGAATTTCCCCCTCCTTCAGCTGGAAGGCATCCATGCCACGACGGTCCGCCGACAGTCCCTGAGCCGAGTGCGGCGGAGCATTCAGTTGCTGAGAGCCTTGAACGCGCCCTTCACCACGCGACCGCAGCAGCACCCCCTGAGGGACGGCGACACGTTTCTCACGGATTTTCTCAACATCCTTTCCGAACACCCAGACGCCTCCAACGAACGAAGGGTGTTGGACGCCTTGATCCGGGGCATGCACGGTCTCTTGTCCGAACTCCCCAACGTGTTGGACACGTATTTCCAGATCTTGGTGCCGTACGTGCACGACTGTCACACGCCGTGGCAACCCTACCCCTTCGAAGAGGAGGAGCCGAACGCGGCCAAAGAGCTCCTCCTTCAACTCTACCGGTCCTCGATGATCCGCAAAACGTTTGGCAAGTATGCCCTGCCTTTCGACGTGATCCACGTGATGGTGAGTTGCTACGCGTGTTCCAGTGACATGGCGGTGGTGGGCAACTGGGCCCTCGATTTCATGGCGCGCCTCTGCCGGGGCGATTTTTTCTGGAAACGGTTCGAAAGCTGTCCTTTCGTGCAGGCCTTGCGACGCCTGATCGAGACGCAGATCACCTTCAAGAGCCGACACTACAAGACGCTGCGCAGTTTCCGCGAGGGCGTCTCCGACCACTATTCGGTGATGTGGGAACCCTACCATGCGATGCAGGCTTTCCTCAAGGAAAAATACAAAGTGGCGTGTGCCTCCCAAGACGTGTTGGACTTGGGGTTCGCGCTCCATTTTCCGGCCGTCCTGTTCGAGGACCCCGCCGACCTGTTGGGTTTCACCTTGGGCTATCATCACATTCTGATGGTCATGAGCCGCGGCGGTGGTGTGCCCAAAGGCACGTTCAAATGTGCCAAGCGCATTCACACGACCGTTCAGCGGTTCATTGGTCGCATTCGAGCCTTTGACGTGATCCGACTCGACTGGACGGTGGATACGCTCAAACTCTTCTTGGCGAGTGAGGGAGATTTGGAGAAGGAGATGATGGAACTGATGCAACTGTTGTTGGAGAGTAGTAATAAAGATGGATCCTAACACGCTGCAGACCCAAATTCACGACTTGCTCCATGCCAGTATCAAAGCGTACAACCTCAATGAGAATGACGCGGTGAGCTTGAAATCGCTCAAATTGACCCTGCTCGGACAAGTGGTGGAAGCGCTCGGTCTCAGTTGGGCCTATCTCCTCAATCTCTTTAAAACGCATATCCACGTCCATCCGGAGATTGCCGCGACGCTGAGGAGTGCCGGGGGGGACGAAGACATTGTCTCCGTGTTGTCGCAGGTGTTTGTGAAAACCGACAAACTGGTGCACCTGTTGAAGACGCTCACCAAAAACGGACTCCCGATGGATGCGATCCTGGCGGTGGACGGACTGAACGGGAATTTGAATAACGGCCCCAACTACGAACAAAAGAATTATATTGCCAACTTGCGATACGGACCCACGAAAACGCTCTTTGACAACGATCCCGATTACAAAAGACTCCATGTGCAAACGATCCGAGAAATGTATAAGTTATTGGGGAGCGAGGTCCGGGCTGCCCCCAAGCAAATCTATTACGTGGTGCGGGGATGTGTGGAAGAAATGACGCGCGTGATTTTGCCCGCCGATCCCGAGTTTGCCAAAGAGGATCTCATGGATAAGAAATTACTCTCCAAATGCATTTCTCTGTACAATCGAACGATGGGCAAACAAAATGTCGAGAGTTTGGTGAAAACCTTAAAGTTCCGAGGAGAGAAACGCCCCGCCGAGGAAGAGGAAGAAGAGGATTAAAAAAAAAAAAAAAAAAAAAAAAAAAAAAATTTTTTTTTTTTTTTTTTTTGAGTGAGTGAGTGAGTGAGTGTAACTTTAAAAAAAAAAAAAAAAAAAAAAAAAAAAAAAAAAAAAATTTTTTTTTTTTTTTTTTTTTTTTTTAGAATGTTCTTTTACAGGCCAGTGATGGGTCGTCGGGTTCGGTTTCTACAATTTGGTGACTGTATTTTCTGTCGGGGGATATGATGAGGTGAGCGTGTTGCCTCACATTATGGAGCATACTTTCAATAGCCAACCACGTCAAGTCTGGATTCACCATTTTGATGAAAAAATAAAATAATTCCAGTATGGTGATATCGTGTATTAAATGACTTCTACATGCAAACTCACTGGCTAACTCATCCATTATTTCCACTATATTCTCTTTGTCGACACAATCGACAAAGACCTCTATTCCTTGAAATTGAACATCTAATGGGATTAACATGGGTTTACCGCTCAGATAATAGATGTATCCAAATTTTTCTTGATTCTCTAAAAGTTTGGAAATATAACTTCGAGCTACGTGTACAATTTTCTTGTTATTCACCAATTCGAGTGTAATGAGGCGAAAGACAGGTCCTTTTCGTTCTTTCATGTATCGGATTTCTTTATCCAACGATTCCGATTTATACAATTCTTTGAACAGAAAATCGATTGGTAGATAGTAAGTAGTTAATTTTTCGTACATCTTTACTTCTTACTTACGAGTCTGTAAAGGGGAGGTCCAACAATACTTAAAAAAAAGAAAAGGGCCAATGCAATGCCTCCGTATAGTAGGTAAGATATCCAGGGAATAACCGCTTTCACTCCGGACCAAACAGTCGAGCCGACATTTTCGGCAAAATGACTGAGCGCTTCGGCTACTGTCGGTCTTTGGCATTGCATGGTTTCATCCGGTAAACACTGGGCAGTTTCGCAGCTACACAATTTACAACAAGAGTTTTCGACACTCTCATCAAAATGCTCACACACATGTTCCATGTTTGAAATCCCGGTGCAAAAGGAAACATTTTGCAACGGTTTCGGTTGACAGCAACTCAATTCGCGTACTTTGCACACAGTACCATCTGTTGTTTTCTTAAAACAACCCGAATTAGCTTCAATGTAATCCCAAATACTGGTAACACCGACAGTGACCGCTGTTCCCGTAGCAATGACTGCCAAACTTTTTTTACTGAAAACGACCTTAATCGCTTTTTGTAATTTTTTATTCTGAGAGACGAAACCTCTTAATGCCGTTTTGGACTTTGCAATTACTTTAAAGGGTTTAAAACCTTTCATAATACTACGAGGTTTAAATGAATAGGTACCTTTAGCCATAGAGTACTTGATTCGGCGGATAATAAAGGAGAGGGATATGGCTTATTCAATATGTATATTTGATTCCAAGAGTGCTCAATGCAAAGGGGGTCAAAGGAAAAATTTAACTATGCTAATGTGCGAACATCACTTGAAACATTTTTATGGTTTGGAATTGGGTTACGAGGCTATGGACCGTGGTTCACACATTGCCTATGTAGGTTGTTTTTTAAAACCCATTAAAAATTATAGTTTCTTTAAAAAGGGTACAGTTATTATTCCTGCAAAAAAGTATTTTGATGCCTATTATCGGCCCACCGATCAAGAAGACACCCAAAAAGTTTTAACACAGTATTCTATGAACCCACACATAGAAGAAACGATGCGTCAATATTTGGTGAATAAAAAACCAGATGAGGATGGACGATACGCAATGGAGATATTTCGAAATTTTATGGATTTGACGATGGATGTAGGTCCAAATCAAGAAGATGCATTATATAGTCTTCAAACTTTACTTAACTCCAAAATGATTATATCTTCAACATTAATTTCAAAACAACCTACAAAGAAAATCTTAGCGCATAACAAAGTTTACTTATATTCAACTGAAGCACTTTCAAAAACTGAAACACTTACAAGTATTACGGAGATAAAGGTCAGTCTTCTTATGCAATATGTTTTAGCTAACTGCGTATATGCAGAACAGAGTATAGATTATACGAAGGATGACTATTTACATAATTTGGAGTTTAATACAAAATTTATACCAGATGTTGGTTTAGTGGCTATTGACGATATTGGAGATCCAATGTATCTAGTTCTGGATGGTCGATGTCTTGGTAGTCAAGTCTTTTTAAACGCCCATGTTACCATATTACCAAAAGAAATGGTTAATAAAATTTACACACTAAAAGATGTCCCCAAACCCTATACTCTGAATATGCAATTGAAATCAGGGAAATTGTGTTAATTATCATTTGGATAGTGTGCAGCTCATAAAGAGATCTTGCTGATCCGTAACAAAAAAAAAAAAAAAAAAAAAAAAAAAAAAAAAAAAAAAAATTTTTTTTTTTTTTTTTTTTTTTTTTTTTTAATCTATGGTGAACAATCCTTCTTTATCAGGAACAACCTTTACTTTTTTCTTTGGAGGTTCAGATGAAACGAAATACTCGTTGGTTAAATTGTCATTTTCTTTTGGTGTAGGTAAATCTTGGTTCTCGGCTTCTTTTGGTGTAGGTAAATCTTGGTTCTCGGCTTCATTTTCGATAGGAGTTAATGTTCCTAAATCTAAAGCTTTAACGCAAGATAGTTTGGCCTCGTCAAATGCTATTATATCCTTAATATCTCCACTGATACGATAGCATTTTTCTTCTTGATTGTTCATATAACTATATCGTACATTAATATTTAGATGAACAAGGCCAATAAAGGTTTGTTGGTATAAATCTTCAATATGAGATAAGAAACGATTCAAAATTTTCTCACCGTCAAATATTTTTGTATCCTGTATACAAGGTTGATTTGTTTTACTTAGCTTAAATCCATGTTCTTCAAACTTTGCATAGTTCTTGTTACACTTTGAACAGCCTAACAAGCTGCAGTTTGCGAAAGTAAATTTAAATTCGTTGGAAATTTTTATATCTGGTCCCAAGTCCTTTGTCATTAATTTTGCAATTTTAATCAAAGGTTCAGAACTACCAATAAGGATACTATGACGACTTTTATTGTTATCGTAAGATTTAGCAAATCTACAATATCCCACTAAATATACTTCTAAGGAATCATCGGACGTTTCATAATCATAAAAATTTGATGAGGATCCTCGAAGAGATTTTGAACGAAATTCAAAATCTTGATAAGGTATGCTGTTTTCTAAACATTGTTCCCAATCTTCTGATACGAGGTTGATGGCATTTTTAGGAATCCATTTAACAAATTTCTTTGCCAAACAGTCATTTTCCAACATCCAGGAAACGAGAGTTGTGTAACCATCCATTCTTTATTATTTCAAAAAAAGTAAAGGGATAATAGAAATGAAAAACACAGAATTTATAATTAAAAAAAAAAAAAAAAAAAAAAAAAAAAAAAAAAAAAAATTTTTTTTTTTTTTTTTTTTTTTTTTTTTTTTTTTTTTTATATATATATTGTTATTATTCAAGTATTTAACGAATGGATTACTCCACTTTAATTGAATTTATTACACAAAATAAAATTCTTTTGAATGCTGTTGAGGACATGCAAAATCGAACTAAATCATTAAATTTAATTTCTGCAGAGTGGAAACATATTTTAGAAGAAAGTGAAGTTTACAAATTACATACGAGCGGTAAAGCTAAATATCTTAAAGGACATGCATGCGCAGATGATAAGGCTTATGTTAAAACTTTAAAATCAAATCGAGACACTTTTACAATTATCGTTGCGGGTGAATGGGCACTAAACAAATGTAAAGACGGTACTCTCTCCATCATTGCCCGAGGATGTGAACCTCTCCAAGCAATTGGTTTCTCTATGCGGGAAAACGAAGAAAAAAAATTAAATGATGGAGGTCGTTTTTTCGTTCTCGAATGTAAGGCTGATATGTGCTCTGCGTGTCGTGAAAATCACAGTAAATACAACGTACCAATTCTAGGAAAAAATTGGTGTGTCAGAAGTTTAAGAATCTTTGATGGAGAAAGGATATATCATGAATTTACCAAAAACATACAGGAAAAAATGCTTAAGCTTAGTAGTTTTATAGGTATATTTCAAATGGTCATTAAAAATCGAATGACCTATGGAGACGACTGTTATAAAATAGGTGGAAACATTAACGAAATGATCATTTTTCAATTGACAACCCTTTTACCAACCTCTTCATTGCACTTTGCAGAAACTACTGTCCCTTTTATAGAATATCCAGAGGACGATCCAACAAAGTGTGAATAGAAGTAAGGTAACAATGGAATCGACGGCAGCTTGCGTTGCGGTTAGGTTTACAGATCCTATTGAAATTGCTATTGTATATGACTCAGAATATATTACATTTAATAACCCCGAAGACTTTTACCTGTATCCACATAAAGATTTAATTGCTGCTAATCGAGATTCTTATGAATTTTTATTAGTAAAAAAGTACAAACCCATTAAAATATTTGATAAAAGTGTTTTAAAGTTCCCTTGTCGAGAATGCGGAAAGAAAAATTGTTTAATAACTATAGCTTTTTTAGGGTGGCGTAATTTTGTAAAAAGAAAAGGTGTAACACTAAAGCATGGAAATGTTAAACCCATAAAATTAAATTCTCCACGTTCAAAAGTAGTATGTATATGCTTAGAATTTGACGAATATTGTAATCCCACTGACGGATGCGCAGTAGCAGATAACGGTTATTTAGATGGAAACATAGAAAATTGGTTGCCAGATTTATTGAAATCAAATATTGTTTTATTAGCTAAAGGTTCAGATACTTACCGTTGGTTGCGAGAACAGTCAGGGTATCCTATATTAGAAGAACATGATTATGAATTGAAATACCCTTGTAAAGAATGTAATAAGAAAACCTGTTGCATGGTTAAAACCTATTACACTTGGAGGAAACAAGCTACTCAAATAAACAGTATAATACACAAGTAAAAAAAAAAAAAAAAAAAAAAAAAAAAAAAAAAAAAATTTTTTTTTTTTTTTTTTTTTTTTTTTTTTTTTTTTTTTAAATATAAGTATTGTGGTTATTCAAGTATTTACAGGAAAAAATGGATAACGCTGTTAGTCAATGCTCACTCTTTGATTTAAATTATTATGTTTTAAAGACCCTTTTTAAATATTATATCCCGTTTCATGATAAGAAAACCTTGTTAAGTCTACCTGAATTTAAAGCTTTGTTATTGGATTCAACATTTTGGTTTGTACCTCAGGATCACTTTACCAGATTTTTACGAATGATCAGTGTCGTAAAAGATGGTTACTTCCTAACGAATCACAACAATTTGTGTCATATCACACTAGATGAAAAAACAGCCACTTTGTGTAAACGTCATTTTCAATTTTTACAATCTGAAAAGGTGATTCACCGATCTTTAAAGGATCAGGTCCGTGTACCTCTTAAAAAGAATAAGACAACAATACAAAGGAGGAAATATGCATTAGAAGAGGCTTGTCGCATTTGGAAATTTGAACAAAATACATACACTCCCATCAATGAGGATGAGATAAAAAATTTCCAAATGTATCGTTTACCTTTTAACAGAATTCTTATCTTAAACTCTCATTCTGATACTCTTCGCTATCCTGGTTCAAACTACTGGTATTACGGTCCTAAATCGATGGTTGAAATTTATAAATTTGATGTTGGCACGAGAATTAACCTTCTTAAAAACAATTCAATACTTTCACGGACAACTGCGTTGGATATTAACGAATGTTTTTACAATGAGAAAGACCAAAATTATAAACCCATGACAGGTTATTGGACCGAAACTGAACGTGAAATTTATCGTATAGATTCGAATGATGTATTTTATTCCATGGAGAAATTAATTAAGCAATTTTACAAGAATTGAAAAAAAAAAAAAAAAAAAAAAAAAAAAAAAAAAAAAAATTTTTTTTTTTTTTTTTTTTTTTTTTTTTTTTTTTTTTTAAATGTATATATAGTTCAAACCGCCTGAAAGGCTATTGAGAATGGAGAGTGATGACTGTTGTGTGTGTATGCACCCTCTGTTTCCCATTGGAACCTATCATCCCCTGGACCTAAAAAGTTGTTACAGGATAGAAAGTTGTGGTCATGTCTTTCACAGAGAGTGCATCCGTCGCACCAAGCAGTTTTCGGCGGGCGCCGTTCGATGTCCGCTGTGTCGTACTCCCCTGTCCGAGGGGTCCATTCAAGATTTGGAACGATTCATGGTACCGTTCATCATCAACCAACCCATGTTCGATTCACTGAATCCAAACGAGGACCGTGTTGTTTTTATGTTTGTTGAAAATAGGAGCACGGGTCAAATTTTAGCGAAGACCCCTTTCATGCTACTCAGCGAATTGGCACCCATAGAAGACTCACCCTGGAAATGTCTCACATTGCAATTCTTAGCGTTTTCCCGTGAAACTTTGGGACTCTATGTTGGTTATTCAACAAAGTTTGAAAAGACTAAAACATCCGTGATTTACTTTTACCAAATCATGAAAATCTATGAGACTAGTGAAATCATAAAGCATTTAGATCGATTCTATCCAGATTGTATTACCTGTTTTGAACAGGGCTATTTTAAATTGTGTTAAAAATAAAAAAATTATTGTATATTGGGTGTTGTTTCTTTTGGATCGGGTTTGGACATGGATACCAGTAAGGTAATGACATACTCGCTCATGGCTTTCATTTGCTGTGTAAAACGACTATGTAAAGGATTGGGTATTTTTACACTTTCCTGATTTTCCAACATTTCTTGTATGCAGTACAGTAAACATTGTAATTCGACGACACAGCCCTCTTCTTCCGTTTTCGAACACGACTGATATTTTTCGTAGGCTATATTTAACTGTTTATCCGACAACACTTTGGTCAAAGTGGGTGAGACGATTTTCTCATGGACGTAACGAAATACGAGATTATACACCATGTCAAATACGGCATGAAAAGCATTAATTTGTTTGACTCGCATGCGAGACTGAATCACACTTTTAGCCGCCGTAAACATATACTCAAATCCATGGGCTCCATTTTTATTTTGAATAATCTCCACCAACTGTTCTCCCATGGGTATCTGGTGCATCAGTTTTTCCATATAGACTGTGAAATATTGTTTCTGAGTCTCGAAAAGTTGTTTTTCCACTTCGTCTCCTTTCAATAGATTGGCCTGTAAGTCTTGCAAAATTTCTCCTCATTCTCGTCTTCCAGCTTACGCTTCATCTTGTTCCTTAAAAGTTCACATCGAATCGACCTCTGTAAATAAAATGGGGATCATAGTCTTTGGGGGTCACCGGATAATAGGGTGCTTGGACTTTAATGCTTCGGTAGTAATGGATTTTAAAGGGAAAATCCAAATCTAAAGTCCATCGATTGTGTTCCAATTCATAGTGTAAAACAAATGCATTGTGGGCGTCTACGTCTTCAATCTTTCTCAAGGTCACATGTTGTGGGTTCACTATATACTTGCCCTGATACATTCCGGATGTATCGCGACATACGGGACTCTTGTACAGCACGTTGTAAATGTCTTCCGGTCGGTAAGGTGTATTCCGCCAAAACGACGGGATATCGGAACAGTCCGAGGGTTTAAAGTGGTTTCTATATTTGGAGTCGTAGAGCCAAGTGTTCCAGATATACCTTCGTCTCACCCGTAGAGGGTGAGCGCTCTGGAAGAGATACTGAGCATAATCGAATGTCCACGGTTCCTGTCGGATCATCACTTTCCCATTCCCTCCTTGAAAGAAGGGAAGAAGGAGGTCTTTCGAAGGGGTGTCAAACAGGATGAAGGAAAGGGGGGGTCGTTCACCCAAGTAGAAATAGGTGACCCACTTCACCTCCATCGGGAATCGGGCTTCTTGGGTGAAGATGCTCACGCAGGCGTCGAAGCCTTCCGTGCTCAAATACTGGGGGTGGAGGGTGACGCCGAACAGTCCGAATCGGGGATCACAGACGCAACCCCAGTGGGGTTCGTACTTGGCCCGTTTTAAAGGTTGCCCCGTCAACGCGTCAAAGCTACAAGGCCGCTTCACACATTTGACCGAGGCGAGGCGTTTCACGTAATCCGGATGAAATCCGTCCTCGGGTTGAAGGTGCGACACCTCGATCTCATCGTCCGCGCAAGGCGAGAGGTTCATCGTTTCGAGAATGGGTAATTTTTGACACGTGAAACCGTCGGCTCGGTATCCCGGATCACATTCGCACACGTTTCGACTCGGAAGGTAGCGGCCGTGCACCCCACAACCCACATTGGTGTCGCAGTCTCCCCCAAATACCTTTTGAGAGATGAGATGGGGCTTCCGACACACGCAAATGGCGAAGGTGGCCCCCCGGTATTGGTAGGAGATCCACTGTCCCGTGTCCGGGTTGCACTGGTTACCCCTCAAGAGTTTCGGGATGCAGGTGTGGGAGAGACAGACGTGGGAAGGGGAGGGGCAGTCTGCATCGGTTTGACACTGACTCTTTTCCTCCAGGTCTGGAGGGTGTTTCGTTAAAAGAGGCCAAGGCGTAATTTCAGTCGCCTCGACTTGGCGAGTGGTGTATAAAAAAATTAAACCGATATACAATGTTAAGAGTAACAGAAAGAGAACGAACATGCTTTAGTAAATATAGACAATTTGGAAAACACCTCGAACATAAAGTAAACCGACGGCAGCATCGAGAGCATTCCGATTCTGCAAGTCCTGAAAAAATTTGAGTTTCGTTTGAGCATTTTTTAAATGAGACAACAAATGTTGGACACTATAGATTTTATTCATCTTTATTTACATAATGGATGGGACGTATTTCAGGTAAATCTTTTTCTACGAAATGATACTCTTCCTTGAGGTACTTGCTAGGAGTCAGCAGAGCCCTTTGACAAAAGCACGTATGGGGACCTTCGTCGGGACGAACGCATCGGACACAATCTGTCAAATGCCACTCTTTCGAAGCAGGATGGTAAATAACGTCAATCTCCTTCTCCTTCCCCTGTTGTCGAATATAGATCTGGAATTGAAGGACATTGAGCATCTTTCGGTAGGCCTCATACCACTTGAACACATTGTCTCGGTCTTGAACACAACGACGGTAAAAATTGCGTTGGTTTTCCATGGGATAAGCCTCTAATTCAAATCCATTTCGAATAGGGCCCTCTTCTTCGTCATCCGGATACAATGGGTTACAAGTTTTTGAAAGCATTTCGTTCATTAGAAACTTTTCCGGAGCATCCAGGATTTCACAACAGGAACAGGTTACAGGAACCTCAAAACTACCGTCGTTTTGAGAATGTAAACAGTTGTTTAAATGAAAGACACCCTTTTTATTTAAAAGAAATCGGAGTCGGCTATTGAAACGACGAGACAACGTTTCAAAATATAAAACTTTGACTCGGAACTGAATAATAGTGAGAGATCTGTTCAAAGTCTCCATCATGGTGAAATGATCCAAGAGGCTGTTGTACCAGCCCTCTTAAAGCCGTGAAAAAAAAAAAAAAAAAAAAAAAAAAAAAAAATTTTTTTTTTTTTTTTTTTTTTTTTTTTTTTTTTTTAACACAGTGTTAAAAAAAAAAAAAAAAAAAAAAAAAAAATTTTTTTTTTTTTTTTTTTTTTTTTTTTTTTTAGAATCGTACAGCAGAGGTCAGATTTTTCCATGTCAAGTCAAACATTTCTACATCATTTTCAGTATCCAAATTCATGTATTGGTGAGTCTCATCTTTTTCTCCTGTATTGAGGTTTTCACTTTTTTGCATCACGTGGCCTTTATCATTTATGAATCGGCCAACAACCATTTCTCGGCGACTGCCATCCATAATCATCTTACTAGTTTCCATGACATAATTTGCGCCCAACCCAGACATAATTTGCCCAGACTGATGTATAATTGGATGAACTCTCCTCGAAAGAAATTCAAACAACGGTCTTTTGTCCAGTCGCAACAACTGCATGCTCTCCTCAATATTGTTTCTGGGAGCAAAATAAGGTGATGTAGAGGTATTCATCGTGAGAAACTTGATATAAAGAAAATCTTTATAAGATGTGATAAAAAATCTTTATAAGATGAAAAAAAAAAAAAAAAAAAAAAAAAAAAAAAAAAAAAAAAAATTTTTTTTTTTTTTTTTTTTTTTTTTTTTTTTTTTTTTTTTTTTTAAGTATGAGTTCCGTTCACATATTGTAAATTGCACAGAATGGATCGACAAGACATTCAAAGAATCTTGAAATCCTCTCTCATAGACTTTTTACAAGATAAAAAAATTCCGATAGTGGAACGTATTGACGAGACTCTTTTAATGCAAGCGGACGGAGCTGTGGCCTTGAAAACAGCGACTATGAAACGTTTCAACGAATTCTACCTAAAACATAAAATAGATGGCCCTGAAATCCGGTTGGCTAAAAATCTGGTTCTGAAGCCGAATTGTATTGTAGTTGTCACTACAAACTTTTGTGAGACGATTTGTGGCACTCGTTTAATTTTTCTTTACTACGATGTCGAAAGAAATGAAGCTGTGTGTAAAAATCCTGAAACGGGTGCCGAAGTCAGAATGTGTCCGTCTGTGCGCACTAAACAATTTCCTATCAGTTTGGGATTTGCCAGACCCCTTCATTATATGTATTCAGAAGGTTCGAATATGGTCGTCAGCTTGGATGGGCATCGAGATTTGTATCTCGTTACCATGGCCTTGAATCGCATGAGTCAAATGGAACGGATCTTGGCTGTAGAACTTTAAAAACCTCTTTTGTCATTTTTTGAAAGAAATAAAAATTATCATGATTTTAAAATTATGTTGTGATGTTATTTATATATTATCATTATTAAAAAAAAAAAAAAAAAAAAAAAAAAAATTTTTTTTTTTTTTTTTTTTTTTTTTTTTTTTTTTTTTTTATATAAATGGATGAGGGTGGTTCTCTTTCCATCATGTTTACCTTTCGTATTCAAGTTCGGAATCCAGCTTTGCTTTGGAACCGTACCCTTCTCATTTATTACATTGCGACTTATTTTCGACTGCAGGGTTCGGTCTCCTTCAAACTGTTCCCCCCTCTCGAACCTTGGTGTTTTCGAGGCTCCTTCATCACGCAACGCTTCCCTCTCTATAATTTTATCCATGGTTCCCGTCACGCTCTACGTGCCCGAAAGCGTGCCCAGAGACTTTCTCGATACGGCTGCCGAGTTGGGGCTCGTCGCGTTCGCCCCGTCTCCTTCCCCCGCCGACGCCCTCTTTGATCGCACCGACACCTGCGCCTGTTCGACCCCGGATCATCTCGCCCTTCGACACCGATCCATTCTCGCCACGCAGGACCATCATCTGGTGGTCGGGTTTCCCGTGTACGCTCTGCCTGCCGACTGCACCTACGAAGAGACGTGTGTCGTGGTCGCTTGGCTGTGTCGCCATCGACTCCGGACCTTTCAACACCAACTGGGTCCGGGATCTTACAGGAGGGAGCTCCAGACCGACTGTTGGTTCCTCAAAACCCGGCACGGTGCGTGTTGCGTGCGCTACACCCTCGTCGACGATCCGGTCTTCCTGATGGCTCCGAAGGTGTTCTCCTCCTACGACCAAGGACCCACCCTCAACAGCGTGCTCCTACAACCAAGATCAGAATGGAGCACGCGTTGAGATACGCCACTGAACTCACCAAACTGTACGTGTTCGAGGAGTACCAAAAACTCTATCCTCACTATTTCGAACATGCTTTTTGGGAAACGCGCCCGGCCACGCGGGAAGACTATTACGTGCCTCCCTCTCTCGCTGCTCACTGCCTCGTCGTGACGCGGAGTGGGTTTCACGAAACGGGCTGTCAAAGGTTTGCCTGCTATCCGTTCCAAAAAAACTGGGAAATGTGTCGAAGCAACCCCCAATGGGTCCTCATCGGACAAAAATTTCAACTGGCTTGCCAAAAATCTTGCGAAGACCACGAAATCGATACGGATTGGGAGCAGGGTCGCTGTCTCGTCTCCAACCCCCTCAAGAAAGCGTTGGCAGGGATGCCTGAAAAACTCTTTGAACGCGCTTCCCGGCACGTGTTCCACGGAGGACTCGATGTGGAAGAGGGTCGATTGAAATTGAACCAGCGCTATTGCGAAGCCTACGGACTCGATCTGGTGGACGGCGATTGCGTCCCGTCCGGGGGCCAATCGTTTGGCGAATGGTTGTTGGGCATCACAACCATTCGATCGATCAAGACGAGTGGCCAGAAACCGTGGCAAAAACAACCTCCTCCCTTGCCGGCTTACAGTCAGTACCCGGTTCCCAAAAAGAGAAACCGACGCTCCTTGGAGGAGGGGGAGATGGATAAGAAAGTCCGAGAGGAATTGGTGTTGGACTTGGCCAAAGATTTCGGGAGAGATGTGGCGGAATGGGGAGTGGAAAGAACGCTGAGTAAAGTAGCCCCGGATCTTTTAAACAGGTCTCTCGACAACCTGGCCGTGCGAAACGTGTTGAAACACTCGGTCCGTCAAAGTCTCCAACAAAGTGGTCGCTTGGCATTGAAATCATTAGGGAAATCGGTGAGTGTGACGACGGGGGTACTGGCCCTCTATGATATAGTGGCGGGCATTTTGGATATGTTGGATCCTTACGATTTCAACAAAGTGATTCATAAAAAAACCCTCGAGAAATTGGATGAGGAACTGGATCTCCAGTATTTCAAAGAGAGTTCGGTGCGTCCGGAACTCACCCCGGAACTGATATGGGAACATCAAATTTTATCGGCCGACACCACTCAAATATTACTGTATATGGTGGAAAAAGTAGAGGAATATTTGGCGGCTTTAGACCCGGCAGAGGAACCTCCTCCCCTACCAGAGCCGACCGTTCAGTTTGTGTGGAAAGAGGAGGAAAAGCTATGGTCGGGATACAAATATATTTTGTTCTTTGTGTGGATCAGCCTCGCCATCGTTTTTCATTCCTACATTCATGTATGGAGTAATGTATTATTTTTTATCATGGTGTATTTACATTTTTATAATTGAATAACACTTCAATCAATAAAAACAATTATTTATTAACATCTTGTACATGGAATGAAGTTAATATTTTGGCGACTTGCATTTCCACTTTAGGTCTTCTGGGTACATGTCGAAATAATCTTTCATCTGAAAGGGTGGAGGGTAACTCTTGGAACCTTTTCCTTAAAGCAGCTTTAAACCGTAGTTTAGCCGTTGTAAAATAGTTTTTTTCTTCCGGTTTATAGCGTCCTTTCATTCGATCCCAGTCTTGAAATATGATAGTGTCATTGGTATCCCAATAACCAGATCGTTTGTGTTTCCAACGAATTCTAAAGGTTCCTGATTCTTTATCCACCCACTGTAAGAGATAGCCATATCTCCCATCATCCAAAGCATGTAGAATGAAATCGAGAAGCATCTCCCACCCGAATGATAGAGTTGGAAGCTATATATAGTTGAAAAAAAAAAAAAAAAAAAAAAAAAAAAAAAAAAAAAAAAATTTTTTTTTTTTTTTTTTTTTTTTTTTTTTTTTTTTTAAATTATTACATCATTATAATCCCTTTTTGTTCCACCACGTATTAATTCCAAATATTCATCACTGGAAATGGATATTGTCTCTATCAATACAAAACGTTTACATAATGGTAATTCTTCATCTTCATCAGGAATTAAATTTACACAAAAATCACGTGCCGCAGCAACATTGTCATCTTTAGATGACTGCCAAGGTATAAATCTTGTATTGAATACATGTGCTGCAACTGACGTTACATCTTCTCCCTTATATACAAAATCTAGGAGAATAACAGAATTGTGAAAATTTTCCAAAAAAACATATGTTGGTATATCAACGGCCACCAATGTACAATTTTCACAAAAATATTGTTCAACTATTTTTTTGAATTCATTTAAACAACATTTCGAGCAATCCACTTTAAGAGTTTCAAAAGGTGGTTCTGTTGAAGTGAAACTCATACAGCTTGGAATCCTTTTATTTTTGAAAAGGAGATGAATAGTAAAATGCACCATCGTCGTTGTAGAATGAAATCGAGAAGCATCTCCCACCCAAATGATAGAGTTAGAAGCTATACATAGTTAAAAAAAAAAAAAAAAAAAAAAAAAAAAAAAAAAAAAAAAAAAAATTTTTTTTTTTTTTTTTTTTTTTTTTTTTTTTTTTTTAGGGTAGAGGTTCAATGGGTGGTCCATGCCATCCCTGTTCCAACAGAGTGGCCAATTGGGCCGCTGTGTTTCCTTTGAAACGATCCTTTCTCTTCCGCAGCACACTCCCGTCCTTGGTTGAAATTTCATAGACGGCCCCTTCTTCCAATCCGTTCAGATCGGTCTTGATTCGCCCGTTGGGTAACTGAAAATATCCTTTCGAATAGACCAAATCGATCGAATTTTCAAATTTGTATTTCAACACGACATCTTGTTGGACGTCGTGTATGATGATGCCGTCCGTTTTCAAGGAGGTAGGCACCAGATTTTTCGAACGCTCATAGGTCTGAACCGCATAGCCCTCCACCAACTGTAATTGGGGTAAAAATTGGGTCAAGATTGTTTTCCTCGACCATTTCGCGGTGTCGTGACCTCGAACATGATACACGTCTAACAAATACACTCGGCCGTCTTCCATCCGTTCGGCGGCAAACACGAGGCCATCTCCCAGACTCACGCCTCTCCTCACCACGCGTTCGTAATCTTCCCATTTCTCTTTGATTTTGTCTCGGTAACTGTACACGAGGCCAAAGGTTCCGTCCAACTTGTGAGCGTACAAGTACTGCCTGCCTTCCGGAATGCTTGGGACACTGGTGACCGGTTTACGGAATAACGCTTCATTGAGCTGGTAGGACGGAGCCTCATACTCTCTCAGCTGTTGGTAGATGTTTCGGTAACGGTCCAGTCGTCCGGTCGTCGTCGGTTCCCATTCAAACACCAACCGGTACTCGTGCACCGAGTGTCGAAACGTGTAGAGTTTCGCCTGAGTGTCCAACTGAATCACGTGTCGGTTTTCCACGGTCAACGGGTCTTGAAAATTGCCGACGGCGTGGAGAAAGAGGAGACTGGTGAGCCGACTCCAGGCTCGATACGGTGTTTCCACGGAATGCACCCACTTGAACCAGAATCCGT